>JAODKC010000095.1:23121727-23143251 GCA_026777985.1 Mormyrops attenuatus | reverse complement strand
CTTTGGATAATGTTAGCCTCGTGTGTAGGAGTAGCTGATGTTGGAGAACATTAGCCTGGTCTGTAGGAGTAGCTGGTTTTGAAGGACTTTAGCCTCATGTCAGTTGGAGTAGGTGGTGTTGGATCACATGTCTATAAGGGAAGCTAACATTAGAGATTGCTAGCAGCACCTCTGGATGGGTAGCCAGCATTGGTGAATATTAGCTTATTAGCTGTGCATCTGACATGTCATGTTAATACATTTAAAATTTTCATATTTACCGTAGTGAAAAACATAAATAAAGCTTTTTGGGTTATATAACATGTTGCGTAAGCACCTTTTCTTTGCATGAACTGCAGAGCAATCTCCCCCGCTTATTTGTATTCGACATAAATGTCTTAAGGTTGAGAATTGCATTTTAACACTCAGCACTGGTCAGATGTGCCCCGTGAGAGAGACAGAGGAGCTGATCCGTTCCCGTCACCCCTTACATCCACCCCGTGGAAGCGGCTCATAGCCCGGACGGCTGTCCCCCCGGGATGCCCCCCACAACCTGTGCGCTCTGACGGAGAGCCAGTAATGTGAAGAATATGGCCTGTAGTCCGATTTGTTTTCATCTGTTTACTTATTGATTTTGTTTGTATCTGCTTGAATAACGAGCTCTGGCTTGGGCCAGTCAATGACATGATGCACCTTAATGGCCAAATCATGCGATTAGGGCGTCTCGTATGTGTTTCCTATCTTCTAGAGACAGCTTAATTAATTGGGAGGGGGCCTAGGAAGACAAAGCTGGATGAAATGGTATAAAATATCTCCCCCCTCCTTTTTTTAAGGGAGCGATTGATGGTAAACAAATGATAGGATTAAAACTAGGATGTAGGCAAGGGCGTAGGTTTGACTTTGGGGGGGACATAACTTAATAATTTAAATTCAAAGGTCTATTTATTGAGGTGGGGTGGGGGGGGGGGGTGGAACGGAGCCAGATTAAATGCTGTGGGAAATACCCACCTCCTCCCTATCCCCCTGGATGTAGGATTGTCTGTTTGGCGAAAGTCTTCCAGAAAGTATACGTGTGCCCTGCTACGGACTGGCGTCCCTGCCCTGTGTGTCCTGGGATAGACTCCAGGCTACAGGCTAGCCATGTCCCTGCGCCTATGGAAGATGGATGCAAGGTTGTCTGTTTGAAAATTGTCCTTGGAAGGACAAAGTGCGCCTGTGTCTGTGTGTGTTTGATTGTTAGTTAGTCTTTTACTTTTGGGAGAACACACCCCAGAAAGCAGCCCAGTCAATCAATGAGCCAGTCCTTTTGACAAAGAGGACTTTAATTCTCTGCAACTTCCTCGCTTTTTAATAAAATATTTCTGTAATATCCAGAGAGCGGCTTCATAAATTAATAATTACTGTTGGAGAGCATAGTTTTTAATTAAACTTTATCTCTGAGGAGTTAGAGATTGCTTAGGCAGGTAGATATTGCATTAATCACTTATAATATATTTATATGGCAAGTTAAAACTATTCAAATTAAATATGAAAATGCTTATTAGAGTTAAAATGCTGTGCCAGTAAATTAGATTTTTTATTTTTTATTCTACCAGTTTGGCTGTTTTCTTTTTAACTTCTTTTTAAAGTTACATTTCTCAGTAGTGCAAATATTGAGATATACATTCTGTCAGCAGAGATCCTAAACCAAACGTCATGTAATTAAAAACACTTTTTAGTATGTTTGGTCAGTGAGATAGTGGGCTGTGCGTTTATTACTGAGCCTGATTTTGTTTGCTCTGTTACAGTACCATAAGTGATGCAGAGTGCGATGCTTTCCTAGATATAATTCCCTGTCTGCTTTGGCTCTCTGTGGAATCCTGATGATAAGTTGTTCTGACTTTAACTTTTTGTGAACAAATGACGTAAAACAGTGTTTCTCTACTGCTGGACAAAAGGATGTCATCAGACAGTTGTCGGTGGGTTGTGGAGTGCATGGTAAACATGCACCGATCTGATATTCGGATCAGTATCGGCGCCGATCCAGACCTTTTATACGGATCGGGTATCGGCCACATGTGACCAATCCACGTCCGATACTTACTTATTTAGTTTTTGGCAGTCTCTAAAAAGCTCCTATTTCATGATAAACTAATTTGTACAATTAATCGCTCAACAGCTCTTTCCCATTTTAGTTTTTTGTAGCATTCAAGCTGAACATTAACGCTGCCATTCCATTCTTTTACTACACACTGAGGTGAGCGTGGTGACTTCTGCCTCCAGTGACGTCACGCGCATACCCTTCGCGGTACGGGGAGCATAAGAACACTGGATAAGAGGGTGACAATTTGGAAGTATTTTGCACTATTACAGCAACTAGTAGCACAGCGATTTGCAATCTTTGTAAAACAACGTTTTGAGAGGTGAGAGTAGCGTTTAGTGGAAAATCCCTCTAAACAAAGGGCGCGCAACTGTGTGCGACAACACGACTAATATTAAAAAAGCAATGGATGGTTTGGGAGTCGCTAGCTTGAGCTGTTTTGCGCACTCGCTGCAGCTTCTGATACACGAGGGGCTGCTATTGCAGCGAAGTGCGAGTGACGCTGTTGCCAGTGGGAGAAACGTTGTGGGGCATTTTAAGCATTCGCCACTTGCGTATCCTTACTTGGAAGATATCAAATGAACTGCAAATGCCTCAAAAACCCTTAAAACAAGATCTACAAACGAGGTGGAAGAGTATGTTGTGTATGTTTCTAGTAGTCTAATTAAAGATTTTTTGGCATACATTTTTCATCAGTGTTTACTAGTTAAAAATATTAGTAATATGTAAAGTATATGTAATGTGTTGTGTTTTGGGATTAGATAGGAACTGAAAAAATGTGGATCGGCCCATCCCTAGTGCATGGTTTTGAAAAACAAATAAATCCACCATGAACCCTGCCAATTGGGGATGTGACCTACTGACCTTAAAATCATGTGGGTCCTGAGGTTAAACCCCTGCTGCAAGGTGTGGTGTCATCAGTTTTGGGGGAAATACATCATTTGGTGTGAGATGCTTGTTAACCTGACGGGATGTGAACCTCGCCTGAAGTAATTAACACTAAAGGACAACACTGCACACAGCAATCCCCTTCTATCGATTCCGATCCACTTTACCCACTTTTACATTTAGGCAAAAAGGGTTTGGGTTCACCGGACAGCATTTCCACAGGCCCGGAACGTTTGAGTCTGTTTAACTCCTATTACACTGTCTGTCCCCCTCGTCTTTTCCCAGAGAGCTCCCTCACTCCCCGCGAAACCTGCAGGCCCACCTGAACGCCACGGACAGCCGGACAGTCGACCTGACGTGGGTGCGCCCCTTCGACGGGAACAGCCCCCTGCTGCACTACATCGTGGAACTCTCTGAGAACAGTGAGTCCCCGGATGGAGAGCGCTCTCCAGTAATTTGCCTGTCCGCCTCTCCCCCTTCCCACCGAATGCATCGCCATAGACTTTCTGATATCACACTCTTACGAGACCAAGCATCTCCAAACTTATGCACCCCGAAGCGACACAGGATGTCTTTGGTTTCACTGATGAGCTTCCTGGTTCCGATGGACCTCGGGCTGTGGCCCGGAGGCCTGTCCACTCAGCATGTCTTCAGAGCCAGCTCTCTCTGGTCTCGGCTGGGTCTTCCTGTCTTTCACAGCTTAAGAGGATCACGTTAGGGTTCTAAACAGGATGGGGAATATTATGGCCGGCCTTTCTCCAGGTTCAACGTTTATGCCCCAGCTTGCTGTTATTTACACACCAGCCCAAATGCAAAATGCCATTGTTGGGATGTTTCACAATACATTTTAAAGGTTGTATGAGAGTGTATGAGTGTTTTACTCAATAACAGTTATTATTGATGGGCCATTTCTTTTTAAGAAAAGGCACTTCTGTGGAGATATCCAGTTAACAAAGTCATTTATCCTGTGTGTCACACTTCCGTCTGCGATAACAGTGTTTCTAATAGTATCACAATAAGAAGATCTGTCTCTCAGCATTAAGCGGGGCTCTGGTAAAGCAAGGTCACTTTAAGGGTGTGAAATTCAGTGGCTGAGGAAGAAGTTAATCTGCATTTCTGTATCCAACATCCAAAACAGTTCACATTGCCAGCCTGTTTGGCAGACGGGCAGGAAGGGAGCTGTTAAAAACGGCAGCGTCCCCACAGTGAAGCGTGATGTGTCACTATCAGGCTTCTGTGCGTGTGTCTCCTTAGCAAGGACTGGGAAGCACTGGAGGGGGGAAATATACACAAGGAACATTCCGGAGAAAAGCCCCTTTCTTTACCCTAGGCTGCAAATGGGTTTCAAAATACAGCTCTCTGCTGGAGAATGATTCAATGCAGAAAATCTTCAACGTGGATGCCAAAGAATGGGAAAGAGCAGTGCTTCTCAAGAATTCAATCCAAGGACCCTCTGTGTCCAGGAAGCCGTGTTTGCGCTAAAATCCTAAACATGCATTTTAAGGGGTTAGCCTTCAACAAAATAAGACAAGCGTTGCAAATTATGATATTTCTTACAACGCTTTAAAATTAAATGAACCAAGTATCAATGACGTCTTGCTTCCCCATGACACGTCGCTAACTCAGTGGATTGGTTTTAGCTGTGAATTCTGTGATTCTGAGTAACGTCACGATAAAAACTCCCGTGCTGTTCAAAACAAGGGATGAATACTGAATGAATGGTTTCTATTAAAAATCTTTACTAATGCCCTCCTTATAATGCCTATTTAAAGTATATTGATATAAATGGTGTAGTGTCATCCTGTATCTTCTTTTGAAAAAAATACCGTGAATGCCATAAAATTTCGATATAGGTTACCGCCAGCCCTAGTTTTAGCAGTATTGTATTTTTTATACGTTTTTCAGAAAAAAAAGTGTGGGTGCCTTGCTCTTCACTGAGGCCCCCTAGGGGACCATGGCAGCCCGTTGAGAACTGCTGGGACAGAGAACTTCTATTGACAGTCAATGTCCGAATTTGATCCCGATTGAGCCTCATGTCTGTCTGAGCTGGGCGGAGAGGATTTGCTATGAGGAGTGGACCCAAAATATACGGGTCCAGCGTACAAAGTTGGTAGAGACTTACCTAAAAAGATTTGTAGCTGTAATTGCAAGCAAAGGTGCTTTCAGCAAATATCGATTCGGTGGGAGTGGACAATTATGCATTCGACACATTTCATTGTGCCCCCTTTAAGTTTGCAAGCATTATAGTGACTGAGGCTTCAAACTTAAGTGTGAGAGCTTCGGGCATGAACAGAAATAAGACTTTCCAAAGAGAGAAATCTGCTTTCATCATGTAGTAATTTTGCAAAATCAAATTCCAGGAAAAATATTGGGACCTTTGCAGCACTCGATGGAAATATAGTCTCTGTTTCTCTAACAGTGGACCTACATGCACAGTGTATATTTATTTATTTTATTCCCACTTTCAAAGTAGAATTTACAGTGCTGTCCTTATTATAAATGGTATTCAGTCTCAGTATAAATAGGTTTTCAGTGCTTGCTAGAATATTACTTTGACATCGTGTATGCACTGCAGGGACACCAGGTACAAAATCACCATTTTGTGTGAAATCACCAAAACCCCTAATCGATGAATGTGCAATGTTCTGATTCTTTTCTCAGTACTTTCTCCATAGGCCGTGTTTACTGATGTTTTGTATCATCCTTCCGTTTTCTGCACGTAAGCTTCTCCTAGTGTTGGTGCAAATGAATCCGTTGGGCAAAACCGCTCTGTTAACGTCGTGACACATAAAGCCCAACTTGTCAGGTAAATACTCGTGTTTTATTGGCTCAGTCTCCGGAAAGAGAGCGCCGCTCCTAGAATCTGGCTTTATTGCCTGACCTCCTGTAAGCTTCAAAGGAAGCTTCTGGAGTGGATGGAGTAAACCGGTGTCTGAATTTGAGGAGGAACAGAAGGAGCGGAAATAGATCTCTGACAGCCTCAGAAATGCCGATGTGCCTCTTATTACAACGTTATCTATTTAGTTATTTTTAGGCTCTATGTTCTTGTTGTCTAGATAACGGTCTTCGCTCCACTGGCAAGTTCATCAAGCTTAAGCCACCCCTTATGACCATAGGATGCGCCAAAAGCTTTGTACATTGGTTTGTTTGTTTGTTTGTTGTTTATATTCTTGTATCTTTTTGATGTTTTGCATTCAAAGATAACACATTGTGATGATGTACTACTTATGGAGCATGGAACAGAATCAGTTTTATTATCGTATACATGCGCCAAACAAACGTACATTGATGACTGTAGATATGATAGACAGTAGTTTCATCCAAATTGATGGCTTGATGGATGGATGGACGGAAGGATGGACGGATGGATGGATGCACGGACGGACATAACAAGAGAAACACTGAGAGTTTGTGTGTAAATAAAAGAAGCGTTCTAGAGATCCAGCACACAATTTTCCAAGCCCTAGGGCGAGGATAAGATTAACGGATTGTGCGGTTGCATATATATATCTGCCACCTTAAGCTGCTTAGGAGCATCTACCCGTTGGTCATCAGGACACATGGAGTTAGAACAGCAGGGCCCCGCGGGCAGCAGAATCTCCCCACTAACACACGCTGGCCGATAGCTGCGGGCGTTGACAGGGACACGGATGTGCAGATGCGCGGACAGCCCGTTAAAGTGGAGCTTTCAGCAAGTCGCGTCCGGAGATGATCAGTCGGCACGGAATCGCAAACATTGTCACAGCAACACAGAAGCCACATCCCGTGGCGGTTACAAACCATTCTACTGAGCATTTGATCTCGGGAGTTTTCCACCCGACAGCGTGCAGGTGACACAGAAAGAACCAGGGAGGCAGTATGAACCGATGGAAAGTGTACAGACAAAGATTAGCAGTCTATAGAAGGAGTGTTGTGCAATAGAAGCTCTTCAGATTGTATCAGTCCTTTCACAATATCAGGATGTTAAATGAACTGATATCTTTAAAAAAAATAGAAATTACTTCTATCCTGAGAATGGTGCCGGTTTAAGGTTAATTCTGTTTGACTTAATGCCTGACGTTACCATGACTGTCCATGGTTGAATGTGACACAGCGATTTATAATTACCCTATTTTAATAGATTTAAGTGATCTTTTTTCATTTGAAGTTAATGAAAGATCCCCTCTAACGCATCCTTTGATCTGAATTACATGCTGGTCCTTGAGCTGTTTCAGACGCGCTGCGTGACTAAATTTTCACCAACATGCTGGTTCTGTATAAATCACTGATTAACTTCTAATAAACGCTCTGGCCAGGGAGCAGATATGTAGTAAAACATGCTGTCTGGTTAAAATAGTGGTCTGTTTGAATATATACAGTACTAGCCGTGTCAGATAAATTGGAAAGCTCAGTTCTAGAGAAATTCAGTTTTGTGATTGTTATTTTCTTTTTAAATAACATGACTTTCCATTCTTTTGAAAAAAATACATGTCTCTTCCCACTCTCTTGGGGCCCAGATTGGATGAATTTTTGAAAAATGAATAATTCATTCAAAAATTCTCCAAAGCTATTCACTCGCCTCTTCTTCGAGGGTGAAAGGGTGACACATCATAGTTTCTGTGACTCAAATCCAGATTCACAGAAGGAACACATGCAAAAATAACATGGATCTATAAGAGTAGGTGGAATGCCAGCTGATGAAATTATCGCATTGCCCTGCTCGGTTTTCGTTTATCTATTTGTACAAGCTGACACGCTGTTATTACTCTGCACTGTCGTTACGCTGTTATACGCAATCTTTTGCCATCGACAGATATTGACTTGTGTGCAAAACGTGCATTCTTCCCCCGTGAACACGACGGCCTCCCTGTTTATTTTCCAGACTCTCCGTGGAAGATTTACTTGCCCAAAGTGAATCCGACGCTGACGCGGGTGTTGGTGAAAGGTCTGACCCCTGCACGCACCTACCAGTTTAGGGTGTGTGCCGTCAACCAGGTGGGGAAGGGCCAGTACAGCGCAGAGACCAACAGGTACGGGACCCTGCTCCACACCTCCTGGCCAAAGTTCCTCACACGTCTGTCTTTGTAGATTCTGTGATCCGTCTGTTCATCAAGGCGCAGTGAAAAATTGCCTTCTCCCTCTGCCATCAAAACATACCGTATTAACATGAAACGCTGATAATTCTGTCAGCACCGTACATTTGAAATAATTACATAGATTTTAGCTGCATTTCCTCTCTGGAGGGACGCCTGCCCTGCGGTTTTTGTTTTCACCCCACCTTACCGTAATTGCTATATATCCGCAAAGTGAATGAATCATCGGATCGACTCTATTTTAGGTGTGACTCCCCTTTCACTCACAGTAATGGTGTCTCGCTCACTGCAATGAGGCAGCGTTCAGCCTGTCAGCTATTGCCCCTGCATTGTCAGTGTTACCACTCTTCCTTGAGCTATTGAGGTGGCATTTTGGTCTTGAAAAGGGCGACAGTTTTTTTTTTCATTATTACAAGAGCACAAGGTCTCCATTTACCCAGAAATGAGCAATTTATATTCATCAGGCATTATTGAACTGAGCTTCTTTAAATTTCACATCGCCTGTGTTTGCCAAAAATCGTCACACATCCTCTGAGGGGACAGAGTCATCACCCGCGGCGTTGATTTAGCACCGATGAAGGTGAAGTCACTCTACGTCCCAGACTGCCATGAAGTGGCGAAAATAGCGGTTGGCGTGTGGAGAAAGGGCATCGTGCCCTAGAAAAAAAGCTAAAAGACCACTTTGGTGGGCTGGGAGTGGATTTTGATTGAAATCCAGCATGGAGAAGCCTTGTGTCTTTGAACGCCAGCTTAATGCTCTCAGCTTGATTCTAGAGGCTCCTCTCCAATCACAGGAATTATACTGAATACTCACTGCCATAACTGTGGCTCTGGATGATCACAATCAGGTATCTGGGTGCACTTTGCTTATTTCCTACCCTGCCTCTGGTCACCTTATGTGGACCAGCATGATAGAGTCACATGCAACACTTTGCCAGTATTAAATGGGTCTAGTACTGTTTGCACATATCGAACACAGTGGCGTAAGAAGGATCAAAAATACACAGCACCAGTCAGGAGTTTGGTCATTCCAAGTCGCCTACAAAGGAGAGTGATGGTGTCACATCACATGACCTGGCCACCTGACCTAAACACAGTAGAAATGGTTTTGGAGGAGTTTGACCAGAGAGTGAAGAAAAAGTGGCCAATGAGAGCTCAGCATATATGGCAGCTCCTTCAGCTGGAAAAACATCTCAGGAGGCCACCTCATGAAAACTGGTATGGAGGAGACCGTAGGGTCAGCCAGTCCCAGAAGCAGTTGGTTTCTGGGGTTTAAGGGCATCACTTAAGGGCCCATGTTGAAGCCAAACCCACAGAGCTGACCCCCCCCCCCCCAACAAATTATTTTCTTGGTTAATACTTTGTTGGTAAGTGCATAATCCAATTCTGCAATAGTATAGTTTTGATGTCTTTATTATTAGACGTAGAGAATTGTACAAATAAACCTTTCTATGGGTAGGTGTGTCCAAACGTATGACTGGTTTGGTTATTTTCAGAAGAACAAAGCTTAGTCAGTAGGAATACCTGCATTTTTAAATTGAATCGATACACCGGATTTTTTTTTACATTTTCCTTAAAACCCTAGACATAAACACTGTGATTGATCTGGAAGTGAAGGCTAAAGAAGGGCTGTGTTTCTCATTCCTACCTGAGGGGCAAAAATTGTAGTTCAATATAAAAATCCATACTGGGTGCCTTTAATAACACATTATAATTTTGTAATTTCTCATGTTGGGAGAGGGTAATGGATTTACAAAAACAAGCATGTTCTGCTATCAGTTGAACCTTGGGTAAGTGAACACAAGATTAAAATGAAAAACTTTTTTAGAAGATGAAAAACAACCTTATTCTAACGGGTGACTCCACAAGGGAAAGAAATTTCAAGCAACTCCTAATTTAAAACTTTTGTATAAGCGCAAACCTCACCCCCATCATGAATAAACATTGCTTTTTCTACAGCACTGATTTGAATGTGAGAAAAATAACGCTGAAAGTTTATCAAAAATGTTGCCTTTGAATATAAATTTCTAGACAACTCTGTTTACACTAATCATGCATAATGCAAGTGCTGAAATATTTTTTTCTCCTGTGATTTTTGGTTGAGTCCAAAAAGTTAAATTAGGTGTTACATGCAAAGTGCTTCTCACATTGCAAAAGTTGAGCCAAGCAGAAACCCAACATCTCTGTCCAATTTGATCAACAGAATAATCTTTGTTAAGTTTATAAGATTTGTGATCGCTGTGTATTTGGTCTTGTACTGTAGGTTTGTGCCAATTATCAAGACATTTTGCATTCCCTTGGCAAAGTCAATACACTTGTGAAAAAAACAGCAAATGTATTGTTTTTATCACAGTGTTTTTCTTTATGAGTGTGCCATTGATTTAGCTAGGCTTTCCTTATGTGTCATGAGTACGTGCTGTACACCTTCCACCATGACACTGACTACGGGGCTACCGTGTAGAGCTCCTGTATGGACAGATATGGCATGCGTGGACCACACTCTGTCCATGGGATGTCATGTTGGACTGTAAAGTTTGTGTTTTATATCACACTTTGATCAGCATCATAACTTAAGAGCTGGGGCATGTGGTCAGATTAGCAGGCTGTCGCGCTGGCCTCGTTTATGCTAAAGGCGCTTTGCGTGGTGCCATTCGCTGGGAGGAGTGGGCCGAATCTGCGGAGCGCTCATGAAGGAGGTACCGTGAGAGGAGGGGGAGATGCTGAGACATGGGGGTGGGGGTGGAGAGGGGCTTTCCCGAAGGGGAGATACCTCTGAGCGAGCCTTATTCTCATTCTAAATTGAGGGCATCAATTAAGGAAAGAAAGCCTAGCAAGGAAGAGAAAATAATTACGGATATGAGGAGAAGGTGACCCTAAATGTGAAATAATCTAACGATTTCTCATTAAGCTTGGAGTCCTGGGGAAAACGAGTGCATCACGGTGATAGGCGTCAATACAGATTAAGCGATCCATTAGCAGGATCATATGCAGTTTGCTATACAGGACAAGCAAGAGGAAAAAATAAATAAAAGCACCTAGAGGAGGCGGCTTGGCTGTGCCCTACAAGTATTTCCATTGTCAAAACATCGCACATGATCAGAGGCAAACACGGCAAGGGGGACCAAGTTGTCATGCCTGTTTCCAGTAATTAAACTCAAATACACAAATGTGGCACAGAAATATAAATCAGATATGGGCTGTAATTTAGATAGGGAGTGTAATAAGCTGCTATTGAGTCAGTTCGCACACCTCAGGCATTCAAGCGAGGATCTTAAAGGGGCAGCCACTGGAAGCCTCTTATCAACACTGAGCATGCCATTCTGCGATATTCATTAAATGCTAATTGGCTTTTACTGTTTTAAATGCTATTTTACATTACCTTTGCTCTCTACAGACGTTTCCTGTGCTTCTGTTTTGAGAACCGTCGCTATGTTTTTATTTTTGTCAAGGAGCAGCATCTGTACTTTTCGTAGACAAAGCAAGACATTGGTCCCCAGATGTTATTGTGATAAATGAACTGGCCATTAGTTATGGAGGTCAGTCGGGAACATGTCATCCAGTTCCTCAAATGCTGCCACGCTAGAGCCTTAGTACGGACTATGGTTTTTAGGCATCTTCAATTAGCCTGCAGAGGGAAGAACCGTGGCAGGATGGAGAGTAGCCTGCTGACAGATCTCTGTCTAACATGAACGTATTCTCCAGTTCCTCTGAAAACCTTGGGCGCTGTACCATGTCCCTAACCGCTCCTTACCGCCCTGTAGGCTAATGCTACGAGAGGAGGCTCCGAGTGCCCCTCCCAAAAACATTGTGGCCAGCGGCAGAACGAACCAGTCCATAATGGTGCAGTGGCAGCCCCCACCGGAGCCCGAGCTGAATGGAGTGCTCAGGGGGTACATCCTCAGGTAAGCTTCTCAGATGGACAGATTCTAACAGCCATTCATTTCTTCTGATGTGATAAGCTCAGCAAGTAAGGGATCTGTGCCCGTGTCCAGAAGGTTCTTGGGTTAAAATCCTGTTGCCCATAGAGTAATTATCTTGAGGAAGGCCCTTATCTGCAGCTGCTTTCTGCACACTAGCTGACCCTGCGCTCTGACCCCAGAGCTCTCGCCTGTGTATACACTTATACCTTTGTCCCCAGGCTAGAAACCGCAGTCGGGCTGGTGTAAACAGCTCAGGTCCCCTTTTTAATGGCGCTGCCTCCTGAGCTGTCAGGGAAATGGATTGGGTTGTGAGCGCTGAGGCCGCCGGGGCCCCCATTGTCCGCACCAGAGAAAAACAGCAGCTCGCATGGGCAGCCACTGGCTCAGCCCCACCCCCCTTGGTGGACGGACTAGAGCCTCCAGAGCGGAGGGCAAGGGAAAGGGCGCAGGCTGGGGGGCATGCAGATGCAAGTTAATGGCTCAGTGGAGACTCACTGATTTTGCTGACTCTCAAACGATATGCATCATTGTGGGGGGGATTCCTCCTAAGCCTTACCACATGTCACAGCACTTCACAGCTCAAAAAGTATCTTACACTCCTACTGTATGTTTTTGATTGTTTTCAATGCGCCATTGTCTGTGATCCTTAACCATTGTTTTAGTGTCAATGAATGGCACAACCTGATATTCAGTCTAAAATAATCTGTCAGTACAGATATACTCATAAGGTAGACGGAAAGCGGGGGATGTTAAATTAGACACTGTGAAGTGGTTCTGTAATTAAATTGTGTAGTGATAGGGTTTTTTTTTCACTCACAGGTATCGCCTAGCTGGCCTTCCTGGAGAGTACCAGCAGAAGAACATCACCAGCCCCGAGATTAACTACTGCCTGATCAGGGACCTCATCATCTGGACGCAGTATGAGATCCAGGTGGCGGCGTACACAGGCAGGGGCCTGGGTGTCTTCAGTCAGCCAGTGACGGAGTACACGCTACAGGGAGGTGAGGATCGCCACACGTGCCCCGCTCTGACACACTCACCTCCGAGGTGTAGCATGCATGTGGCACTCAGTGACGAAGTACACACTACAGGGAGGTGAGGATCGCCACACGTGCCCCGCTTTGACACACTCACCTCCGAGGTGCGGCACGCGTGTGCCGCTCAGTGATGGAGTACATGCTACGTGGAGGTGAGGATGACCACACACACGGGCAATAGCCGCTGGTGGATTTTAAGCTTCTTTGTGATAAATATGATTATTTGTAGATGCCCTGGCTTCAGAGGCTGCTCATTAGTTTCTCAGGGTTTGGGGCCCCTACCCAGTTTTGGTGTGTGCCGCCCCCCCCAATGAATCATGGGTTTTACACTGAAGTGGATTTTTATCAGTCATAAACTTCCACTGTTTGCCGAAGCAATAAAACCCCATTAGAAGATTTTACTGCTTGTCTGATTGGCCATTTAAATGATTATTGCCAAGATGAGCAAATTTATTGACTTGGGGGGCAAAACCGAAGAGAGACAATTAATTTGTCTAATTTGTTTTATGCGAAAGTGCACCAGTGGTACTGCTGAAAGCTCTTGATGCATCCGATGCAATCACAGTCTGGGATTACCAAGAGTCAAAATGCTATAAATTTCAACGTGGAAGTCTTGACGACTTTTGATAGCCTTCGGTTGCATGAAAATGTTATTTTGAAGACATTTCAAATTGCTTCAGATATGGCTGCGTTATCCTGAATCGGCATAAGAGGAGAGAGGATTGTTGATTGATAACAGTGGGTTTTTGGTGCATGATCGCATTCCTAAAGTATAAAACTTGATTTGCACCAGAATGTTGTAGGACTGCTTTTTTGTGACTAATAAATAGGAGAAAGTTCATTTTTGAAGCAAATCCCATGTTTTGTTATGTGTGATTTCATCCCCAAACCACTGAAGGTGGCGATCCACAGAGGAGTACCTTTGATTTGTTTTGAAAGTGCTAATTTTCATGAATTCTCCTCCATTGCCCTAAATAAGAGTGAACAAGGTGATAAGAAAGTCTCAAAAAAGTATACTAGTGATAGCACTGTAAGCCTTACACTCCAAGTAACATTTTTAAATAATAATAATTATTAAATTTGGTAAATCTTTGGCTGGCTTTCAGTTTTGTTATGAGTCATCTGCCACAGCCTACTGTATCTGTTCCATAAGCCCTGTGCAATTTTGTATACCCGTAATTAACATAAGGTTTTTACGGAAAGGGATGGTAGCTGAACCACGTGTGTATTAATCTGTCACTGTGTTGATGAAATGCGCTTTGTTAATGTTCCCGCTGCACCATCTCTTAAACAGGCCGCTTTCCACTGGATTGTGTAAATTATTATTGATTTTTAGTCCCGCTTGAATACCGGCATTCGGTTTGACAGCTACACCCACATAAACTGTGCAGCGGTGAGCAGAATAGGGGCCTAGTTAACCCATGCGGTTGTGGTGTCGACCACACCACATACAATTTATGTGCAGTTTATGGGAAAGAAAACTTAAGAATTCATCATCCTAATAACATTGCCTAGGGAGGAGTATGCCAGAATGTGGTTGCCATTTCCGTTTGTGCTGTTATTTAACACCCTACAGTCCACGTCAGGGGCCGGTCGCAGCTCATAATAAGTGCCAGGTAAAGTACATGGGTGATTGGCGACGTAGAGTCTGCAGAAATCCTCATTCAGATCAATAACGCATCACGGAGGGACGCAAGGCATCGAGGCCACAGGGCAGGCGAGTGAGCACTGCTGTCCCAGACTTAGTGAGGTTGTAAAATGTTCGTAATTTCTGCGTAAATTCTTTACAGACGCCCAAGACCAGGTGACATCTGAATTCCTCCGAAAGCTGTCGGGCTTAAACTTTTCTTTTTAATTGAAAACAGCCCTTAAATAAGAATGACTTCTGTCGTAACCGTACATGCGGAACGAGCTGCCAGTCCTAATTAACCCACCTTAAGTTTCTCATTTAAACGGATAAACCGTCGCGTTGAAAAGACCAAAATGATCGATTGTCTGCATTGTCATTATTTTTCTACAAAGCCAAGAGAAATGAAAAATGTATTATTATTCTGATTGAGTTAATATTCTGTGTCTGCTTATCGGTCTGTTTATGTAACCTGACGTTTTTTCTTGTTATTGTTGCTGTTAATAATTATAATTTGGAGAGGATTACTGAGTGGATATACAGGGCAGCCGACGCGTTGGATATACAGTCCCATTTTGTCTTATCAGTAAGAACCTTACAGTCTTCCCTGGCTTTGCCAGTATGGTCCAGACCATTTGGATAAGCTTGTTATGCGTAAGAACCATACAGTCTTTATGGAAATATTATCTGTGCAGCTCATGCAGTCATTGGGCTAGTTTTTGGACTTCGTCTGGTTTGTTTATAGCCAAAACTCATTCTGAATTTCACAGCTGATTAAGATATTATGGGTTGTGGTCAGTCAATTCACTGCTCGTTGTGCTACAAGCTGATATTCTGTTACCTCTGGCCATTCCCTTTAAAATAGACCAGGAAATGTTACATTTCAAAACCAGCAGGGACTTCTCCAACGTTATTGAAGTTTCTCTCTGAAGCTTCTGGGCCCGCAGTCACACTGAGGTAAATTTGCGGTGCATTTTGCCTCACCGTCCACATGTCTCAAGAGCACTTTCACTACCTTTTACAAATTAAGCGGATAAGAAGATTAAGTAGCTGCTCTAGGTGGAAATAAGTCCAAATCACACGTCATGTAGAACCATAAAGAAAACATTTTCAGAATTATAATTTGCACTATAATGCACTGACACAACCTTCAAAGTACATATATCACAGACACTGGAGACTGTGTTGAATGTATCATTGAGTTCTTAGTGTAAGTACATGTTAACTTGCTAATAGCTTTTATTGTGTTGCAGAATTGCATAGTTATTACCGGATGTGTCACACTAAGACTCTTCTGTGGTAAAAGCTACAGTAGATGCCGGATTCATTTTCCTAATCTTCTGTGGTAACTCTTTCATGGGGACTTCCTACCTTACACGCCATTCAGGTACACATAGATAACGTGTATCTTCAGTAATCCATTGAAGGAGAACTTCTCAGGTGAGGGTACAGAAAGAAACCTGATCCAGCCCGCTCCCTGTCGGGCGTCACGCTGTTTAAACCGGGCCGCAACCATTAGGACTCGTTAACTTCCTGATTGCTGTTGAGTCAGACAGATTCACTTGAAAAATGCTGGTGGCCTCAATCTGACTTTGCCGTCACATCGTTTTCATGTTGTCTGTCAGGAGCATCTCACTACAGACTCAATGTCTTTCTTTGCTGCGTGAAACTCTTCTTTGAGTGAGGAACTTTTTGGTTCTTCTGTACTTGAAACCAAAATAAAAAGATTGATATGACTTCAGTTATAGTGGATTTCTCAGGGAGTGTTTCAGGCTGTGTGTTGGTGTAACTACTCACCGCTGTCAGCTGTCCCCAGTAAGCGGGGATGAAGTGACATGTATTGAAACTGGGGGTGTGTATAATATACTGCAGGTGTCAGAGACTCGCATTCACATCCGTCCGTTTATTTGCAGTGCCAACAGCGCCCCCCCAGGACGTCGAGGCCGAGGCTCTGAACTCCACCACTGTCAAGTTCACATGGAATCCTCCCCCCCAACAGTTTATTAATGGAATCAATCAAGGGTATAAGGTGCGTTTTAGACACCAGCTGCACAGTCGATGTTGCCGGTGAGATTTCAGTCAAAGTCGCTCTTCAGGGTGACTGACCTGTCTTGTGTCAGAACCTCCTGAGGTCAGGCCTTCTTCCCCCTGGTAGGAGAGCGTGGATCCTATCGACTGTTTACCGCAGCACCCCCAGCCACTGTAGTCGTAGCTCACAAAATAAAATAAAAAAAAAAGAAATTGATGGACAATTAAATAAAGCATGCAAGGCAGTTTTGTGACACCTGTATTCCTTAAAGACGCCTGAATGCTCCCCTGGTCAGAAACCTTCTAGATGTGATAAAAATAAAAAAAAGGTAAACAGAGCTTTAGACTGGAGTCCTGGCTTCGGAGCATTCAATTTAACTCTAATGGAGAGTTAGTTTCACTCATGTTAGGCGGACGAGCTGCCCGTAACCTTGGAAACCTTGACACATGAACTATTGTGGCCTTTAAGACGAAACAGAAGCTTCCACGTGAGTCCCACCACATTAGCTGCATGGAAAGAAATGAGTCACATTTTACTCTTGGCTAAAGTTGTTTTATATTTCCTTTCTGTCTATGAACATTTGATGCATTAAGTCACTCGTATTTCTTTAGCTATGTGTACTGTTGACAGTGAAGAATGTTTGCAGTTGTATAAATTAGTGAAGTATAGCGTAGATGTTACAATTGAAGCCATCTTCATGTAGTGCCTAGAGTTATCCTTTTGATGTTTGCTGTTTTATGCATGCTTTTGTCAGAGATGAGACGTTCTCAAGGCTGTACAGTGGAGTAGATCGCACTGTGAAATGTCTGCCATTGTCGTTATGTGCTATTAAGGTACAGATCGTTGAGCAATGTATCTGCCTTCCAAGAGTTTATCCTGGTCAGGGTCACAGTGAGGAGGGGAGAATATCCCAAGCTGGGGGTCTTAGGCAGTGTGCAAAATACCTGTCAATATTCGGGGGGTCCCCATCTCCCTATTGCTGCGCAATATCAATCTTGAGACCCCATTAAAATTTTGCTTTTGAGGCTTTCGGACCCCCGGACCCCCTTGTATTTCGCACACTGGTCTTAGGATACATACACATGCAGTGGGCAAGTTAGAGATTCCTGCATGCTTTTGGACTACGGGGGTACAGTGTGTGAACTCCACCCGCTTAGTTAGGTGGGATTCAAATCCACTCTGCCACTCTTTCTGTAGACCCCAAGATTTTGTCTTGATGCCTAAGCTTTCGCCTTGAGAATTTGTGTTCTTTCCAGCTCCTGGCATGGCCAGAACAGTCGCCGGAAGTTGTTACCGTGGTGACGATCACCCCAGACTTCCACGGCGCCCGTCACCTGGGCTACATCACCGACCTGAAGAAGTTCACCTGGTACATGACATCAGTGCTTTGCTTCACCACTCCCGGGGACGGCCCCAGCAGCCCCCCCCAGCTGGTGCAGACGCACGAGGACAGTGAGTTCCAGCCACTCGCCGTATTTGCTTCCGGTCTTGGTGAACGCGCAGAGCCGAGGTCGCCGGTGGTGTCTTCGCAGTGCCTGGGGGAGGCTTGTGTTTCTGGCGTGTCACTCTAAGCTTCGTTGGTCGTTATTTGGGGGCTTGGCGACTTTTTGTAACAGATATCAGCGGTGAACAAATTTGAGCAGCGCATCTGGGAGTAACGCACTACTAGATAAAATAACACCATTAGACTTGGGCGAAAGCAAGTAATGTGTTTTTAAAACAAAAGCTCATTAGCATCACTTTCCCTTTGCTTGTGATGCACGTGAAGCACGTTTGGTTTATAGCTGTTCACTCGTCCTTTATACCTCATTACGCCGTGTGACTTTTTTCTTCTTCAAAGAGCTTAATTTTCGGTACATTTTAAAGATCAAAATGTTGACAACAAAGAATGTTGTATTTACATTATTCTCTAAAAGTATCTTATCGGAGGTTTAGAATGGCATAAAGAAAAATTGGGAACAGGAGTATCTCTCTGAATCAGATAATGCTTTATTTTGCCTGTGTCTCCCCTTATAAATCACATGGCTCATTTGATTAAAGGATAATCCTCTTACGGCCCCTGAACTTGATGGGAGATGTGAATTTACTCTTTATAGTGACTGTTAAATTCTGCCATTGATGGATTTGCTCCATACACGTTCAAAGAACTGTACTTGTATGTGTACAGCGTATATATGTATCTAATTATCCTTGTAATGGATTTGTGTGTTGTTTTGGTAAGACATTTGCAGCCCCAGAAACATTGTGCACTTATAATGACATGGTGTACCTGGCTGTTTTTCGTATCAGGACTAAGCCGTCCTTTAAGCATACACTAGCATTTTAAGCCCTCAATATAAAATTAGTGGAAATGCTCACTCTACATTTGGGATGATTCTGTGTATATAAGAACATAAGGGATTTATTGATGATTGTTATATTTTTGTGATGTAGAACCCGGTCCAGTTGGTCACCTGAGCTTCACAGAGATTCTGGATACCTCCCTGCGGGTCAGCTGGCAGGAGCCTGTGGACAAAAACGGCATCATTACAGGTGAGACTCACGGTCTCCTGGTTGGACCCGCCTCCTTCCCATGGCCTGGTGTACCCTCTTCATCTGTGTCGCAGAGAGAAGCACTCCATAGGAACCCACATGATAGACATGCTTAGTATATCTTACATATGTAGCGGACACCTTAATCTAAGGTTTTATGAGGGTTTGCCACTAGCTGGAGCAATTGGGCGTTAAGGACCTTGTCCAATGGTGACATCATTGTGCTGACGCTGGGATTTGAACTGACAACCTTCTAATCACAGGGACAGCACCCTAACCCTCTGAGCCACAAATATACGTATAGAAAAGTGCACTGCATATGTATGTTTCTGTATTAGCCGGAACAACACTGCTTTGGTAAGAAGAAAAATGTGTTTTACAGTACCGTGAACAGGATTGCATGAGATTTAATCATCAGTCATCCGTCTTGTTAGCCTGCCTTTCTCCTCGATGGGTGCATTTCGGCAGAAATATCTCTTAGCCATTCGGTGGCTGATTTCTGGCCAGCCCCTGCACAGAGCCACCCATACACAGGTGCGTATTTTTGAATCCCGGGCCCATCTGTCAGCATCGAGCTTGTCATTGCATTAGCGAGAGGACGTGTCAGTGTTTCGAAAGGCGTTCCATTTTAATTTATCAGGCGTTCCCGGGTAGCGTGGCCTCTAATGGGCACGCGTGTGTTTAATGCTTCATTGGGTTGTCGTGGCGACGCTGTTACCTAGTGCAGTGTTTCTCAATCTGGTCCTTGGAGACCCTCCAAGGGAGCAAAAATGTGGGCTGTCTGGCAGGGAACTGGGAGAAATACAGTTGTCACTTTGGGGTCACGGTATTTATAACGGACGGGCCCTGAACAGGAGTTTGTCTATAGGTGCCGGATTATCAGACTCCTCAGCTACGGGGGGGGTCATACCCTGCATACCCCGCGTGTCCTGCACGCCCCTGGAAGATGACATAGTTGTAGACATGTGTTTTCTAGCAGGGCGGAGTAAACTCATAAGGAATCAGTGAGCCACAGCGGGAAGAGCAGCGTAAGAATGAATGTAGATTAAATTAAAATCATTTTTTGCAGCTCCCATTGTTCGGAGCTCAGCCGCTATGTCCCCCCTCCCACACCTCGCCCCCCCTTGGATGTTGGACTTGCCAGCTTCTCACCAGGTCTCTCGGTACAAACTTTGATGTATGAGGGTCCCGATGCGAAAGGACAGTGTGCGATTGGAAACACTGCTGACGAAAAGAGAATGGAGTCCTGATAAAGAGCAAATTATACAGCACCCCTGCCAGCTATTAGTCTCTGTTTGACGCTTTGGGCCGAGGAGCGGGCTACATGGGCCGCGTGGCTCCGACGGCGCCGTCCCGGGTCCGTCTAGCACTCTGTCCCTCAACCTCCGCCCATGCCGAGACACCACCTTCCAAAAACGTCAACTTGACTTGCTAACTCTATAGACTCCTAGGTGAAATATGGATGACCGTCTGCATTTTGAAGGCAGGCACCTCCGTCGATCGTTTATCTTTTTTATTTTACGGCTGGGATTTCTGCATCAACATCCGCGAGCCGAAGATGTTAATTGGATCGATATTTCTGTAGCGGGAATTAAACAGACGGATGCATTTTGTATAGATTTCCTGTTTTCCATCAGTTCTCGGCTCTTGGCTGTGCCTGGGTCATGGAAAGGCGCTCATTTTTAGCGTAGGAATGCGTGGATGGGTTGGGCTTCTGTGTCTGTGAGTGGAAAGTTGCTGGTTTGAATCCCATCCTCAGCAGGATAGACTTATGCAGGGGCATAGCTAGAAATTCTGCCCCCCCCAAGCATAATGCTACCTTGAGCCCCCCTGCCAACCTTTACATATTGAAAGGCCTGTTCTGGGCCCCCAGAATCTGCCAGGGGATCCTTGCCCCTCCATTGCCCTTATCACAGGTCGCTCCAAGGCCGCTGGATAAGTTGCTGACCCTGTGCCTGGACTCCAAGAAGAGATGCGCAGCAGTGTACCTGTGCTCATACTGCTGTTTGCACATGCTCCCCTACCGGACTGCCTGTGACCTGCCCCTGTGCTGCAGGGTACGTGGTGTCCTGGGAGGTGCCGGGGAAGAACTCATCACGGGAGACGCGCGCCTTGCAGAACAGCACGCACGAGTACAAGGTGACAGGCCTGACGTCGCTCACCACCTACACCCTGGAGGTGGCAGCCATGACCAACGCCGGCACGGGCACCATCACGTCCTCCACCATCTCCTCAGGAGTTCCCCCAGGTGAGCCTCTCTTTCTCCCTGCCCCCTGACGCCGGGGCGCGCCGGCCCCCCGCCCCGCGGGCGGCCGCGGGGCGGCCCCGCCGCCGGGCGGGCGCGGGTCAACCCGCACGCG
>JAODKC010000095.1:23092022-23121627 GCA_026777985.1 Mormyrops attenuatus | reverse complement strand
TGATTAAGATCGTCTTTAACCTCTGATAAAGGGAACATTATTTTAGCACAAAGGTCTTTCATGAATGATAGCCCAACGTCTGCGAATTCTGTGGCATTCCCTGCTAAAACTAAATCGATGAACACAAGTGATTCCTTAGATCTGGCCTGCCCCTTGTTTACCAAAAGCCCAAGACTTATTCATCCCAAAACCCGCCCTCCTTACCTCCCCGCCTGAGTTAGGCCATGTTCGGCGCATGGCAAGCCCCGGCTTTGCACCCAGATCAGCATAAATATGAATAATGATCTTTTAAGCTGCCATTGTCTTTATGGGAGATGATAAGTTCCCGTTTCTGCCCGGCCATGAATCAAAAGTCACTGTGGAGGACTAGCATTCATTTTAAGCAGCCCGGAGGCACACTGTTTGTCAGTGTGAAATGATGGATGCGTCTCTGTGGATAAATGCCAGGCCGCAGCCATGGGTGATACACTGTAAATTGTGAGGGGTGTGTGAGACGACGGGGGCTGCGGACCTTCAGGGAGATGTAAGGCTAGCAGGTGTGTCCTGATTCCGATTCGCTTAGCTGCTGCCTCAAAGCGATAAACAATAATTAAGCAGTCAGCTCTGAAAGGAGTGTTGTGTGATCGTGTACTTATAGACATGTATAATAACAGGTGGACGGATGTCTTTCTGTCGTGTAATACTTCTTAGGATGCTGCTTTTCCCTTTAAGAATTACTGCTGGCTTCAAAATGCCGCTCCCTATGTGTGTCTTCCCAAATACAGAACTTCCTGGACCACCATCGAACATCGTTATCTCCAACATAAGCCCTCGTTCTGCCACTCTGAAGTTCCGAGCAGGCGACGATGGGAAAACCTCTATCTTCAAGTGGATTGTTGAGGGCCAGGTTAGTAAAGAGATTCAATATGATTTCCCACTCTCTCTCATAATCCATATCGTGAAACAGGAAAATCACAGGGAAGGCTTGTTTCACCGCAGTTGTTTGCCTTACCGTAGTGTGTCCACATGCTTTATTTATTTCAATCCCATAATACTTTTCACCGAGTTGCTTGACATTTTACATTATGGTACAGCTTGAAACACTTCTGGCCTGATAGTAACGGATCAAATCAGCACAGATGCGGAGGCCTTGCACTTTGTGAAGACTCTCCTTCCCCCATGCAATTTACTACACATTCCTCCCATCATGGCGCTTCACCCACCCCATACACACAGCACGTTTTTCTTACCTTCCTTACCAGCAATACCTTTAATTATCTGTCAGGGCTGAATTAACTCAGCAACCGCATTTTGAAATATTCCCGTTGAGGTTTCTACGAGAGACACAGATGGAATGAAAAATAAGCACCAATGCTGAGACTAACTGAAATGCATCCTGTTTTCTAGCAGTAGGAATACATGTTAGCAACTAGATCATTTTTTTTTCGCTCTTGCTGCCTTTGTTGTCAGGGAGAAAATTGCTTGAAATTAAGGTAATCTGGAATTCTGTTCCTGAATCGTATGAAATGAATATGCTTAAATCACTGTAATTTCAGGTTGAAATACATCATAATTTCAGAATTGTTCCCTATTTCTAGATAAATAACTGTGTTTGCCATATTTTTTCTGTTTGGCATGGGATCCCTAATGTTTCTCAATTTAATGAATAGATCCAAAACTCAGGATCTATAAATATGATTGGTGATTTTAATAGATTAAGGCAGGATGAGCCAGCCACATAGTCACAATAGATAAAAACCTCTGTGGAATCGGTGTTTTATAAACATGAAAAAGATGTGTAATCCCCGATAAAATGTCACAGATAAGCTGATTGTGCAATGTCGTATTTCCCAACAGTGTTAAAGCATGTCTGATGCAGGACTCAAAAAAACACAGAGACTTCTATATCGTATCTACTGTAGATGCTTGTCTTCATCTCCAGTATTAGAGGAATTCTGCTGTTCCTCTAATATGCGTGAACTCTCTGAAACATAAAAAAAAACAAAAATGCAACCTTTTCAAAGCCTTGAGATTCCTCGAGGGTATGAAGACTTCACCTTGCTGGTTTACCGAGCTTCCATTACTGTTTCAGGTGTTTTCAGCGCAAGCTTCATTAGACTTCCAATTTTCTGTTCATATTGCACAATAAGATTCATCCATCATTTATACGCCTTCAATCCCTGCAAAATGCACCAGCCAAATCTCAGTGCAACCTAGGGAAGGCTCAGAAAGTCCTTTTCAAGGTGGCTGGGAATGGCCCCAGAACTGACAATGCCACCATGAAGCCCTCATCTCGATTCTTAGTCATGTTAACTTCAGCACAAGATTACAGTTGAAGCTGCCTAGTGCTCCCAGCATGTGATATGCTTGTCTTTTAAGTAGTGTCATATTTTTGACCAAGCTGGGACACAAAGACTCCAGCTGTTGCCGGTAATAACAGCCAACAGTGTGCATTGTTGGAAGAAGCGATTTGTTCGGTGATGGATCTCTTAGCCTCCTGTATGGGTCCATTAATATACTCTCCATCTGTTAATCAGAGATGGCTCCCACCTCCTGCCCGTTCATGGGTAGCAGACAAAGTGTGTAAAACTCTTGGCGCTTTGCCACTGCCACCGCCACCAAGAACCGGGCCGTGGGTTTTCCATGGTACATTATGTGAGCTACACCCGACCCGTATTTGCACTAACATAGCTTACTAGCAGGGCTGAATGCGTGACTAACGTGAACTGGATACGTCGCCACCATCTGATTGGCCAAAATGCATGGCGATATCGGTGTTCTGCATCAATTTGCATGGATTGTCTGAAGGAAAAAAGGGCATATTCTGTGTATTATTCATTATCAGTAGCTTTGCACATTGCGATGTATTGATGCATTGCCAGTAACTCGAAACTTGAAAATTTGCAACCTGCTACTAAAAAAAGTACCATAGAACAGCTAAACGGAATTGATTCGTAATGGAAATTTATGAAAGCTAATGTTAATTTCACTAGTATTTCATGTTAATATACAATGGTGATTCTCACAGACTTGCAAGCAGAAATCCACACATCATGTACACCATGTGACCAGTAAAAAGAAGCATATCTTTGAATGGTCTCTGTCGCTCTCCAAACCCGGTAGGGCTTTACCAAGCCAATCTTTCTGGAAAACCAAGCTGGAACTGCGCTGTAACTAGTCTCTCTTTGTGGTACAGCTCTGGTGCGGCTTGTTTCCTGTATGCCAGTGGAAAAGTGTCATATTGTCACAAAGGCTTTGTGAGATTCCTACTCAAGTTGACCCATCTGGGTGTTTTTAGGGCTTTTCTCGGGAACCTGAGGAGGACTCTCACTCTAAACAGAGCTGGATGGAGTTCCCATGAGTAGATGAGGTGCCACGCTCCAGGATTTGTGGCATATTCCTTATAAGGAGCTGTGCATTTCTGCGGGAACTGTGTCTATCTTTAATGAAGTTACCTCAAGTTTTCCTCTGCCATTAGCATACTGCTGACAAGCTCCTGCCATCAGTGACTGAATTTTACAGTATGGCGGTAAAGTTAGTTACAGCTACAGTACGGTCCAGTTTGGGAACATAGTACCCTCCTATGATGTAGTATAAGTACTACGCCTCCCTTATGCCTGCCCAAAGTGAGGAATCCCGTCCTACGGTAAGTAGCTGGAACAGGGGCTGACATGAGCATAAACACTCATTTCTTGCCGATGTAACTAACCATTAACCGTTAATTTCCCTGAAATGAGGAAGGGCTAGGTGTTTTCCCGGGGCCCTAGGTGATAGCTTAGGGAGCTGGGACCCCAGTGCTTGACCCGAAGACCTTCTCTCACACAGGTAGGCAGCATCGATGACGATGAGGAGTGGAAGGTGCTTTATGAGAAGGAGAACGAGCCAGATGCCCAGGTGCTGGAGATACCCAACCTGGCTCCATTCACCCAGTACAGGTCAGTGTTGGGTACATATTTCACACTTTACTGTGCTGACCGTTCGCTTGGTACAGGTGGATGTTGGCTACCTATATCACATGTTACTGTTTTGACCGTTCATTCAATACAGATCGGGGTTGGGTACATATATCACATCGTACTGTACTGATTGTTCGCTCATTACAGGTTGGTGTTGGGTATATACAGCATTTCACACACTACTGTACTGACCATTCATTCAGGTGGGTGTTGGCTACATATATCACATGTTACTGTTATGACCGTTCATTCAATACAGATTGGGGTTGAGTACATATATCACACGGTACCGTACTGACCGTTCTCTCAGTAGAGGTCAGTGTTGGGTACATATATCACACACTACTGTATTCAGCTTATTAATCGTAAGTGCTTGTTCTGTGATGTCAAAAGAACGCAAGAATGTTTGTTTTCATAGATTCTAACCTGAAGCATGATTCATGGTGACATTAGGCCATATCAACACAACGAGAGCAAACACAATAGCATCACGCACGTCAAAAAATTCAAATGAGCACATCTCTCTTCTGTGACAGCTCACATGCTGACGCAAAATTGTTTGCTTGCAATGATCCATCAGCTGTTTAAATGGAGCAAAAATGGGGGGTTTTTTGCATGCTGCATGATATTGAGCTTCTGTCAAGTTGATTATTTTTAAACCAAAAGCAAAAAGGCTGGTTCTGTATCACACTATTAAATATATCTTAATATTCCTGTTTATAATACATCTCTTACTACTGTGATTAATACACCTTATAATTAAAATATATACGAGCTTTACACGGCTATTAAATGTGTTTTTAACTTGAACTGCTTCATTAAATGGACGGTGTACACGAAACATTGGGAACTCTTTTAATTAAATGAGAAGCTGTGAAAAGATGATAAAATAGCAAAAATGTGCAGTTTAATAGGGAGCAAATGTTGTCTTTTTACGTAACATTGCAGCCCAAACAGAAATTGCTGTTTCATATGCTGTCGAGGTGGTCAGGATCAGGTATTCGAGGTTGTCAGGGCTGCTGGGTTTCATCACCTATGTAGCATTAAATGTTTTTTTTTGTCTGTGTATTCATTATTATTATTATTATTTTGTTATTACAGTGGTGCCTTCGGTTCACGAACATAATCCGTTCCAGGAAAGTGGTCGTGAACCAATTTGTACGCGAACCAAGGCAATTTTTCCCATAAGAAAGCATTGAAATTCGATTATTTTGTTCACAAGCCTACCAAATAATAATTTTTGTTAATTCTTTTTCTGGTTGTTATAGTAAACACTTTAAAGAAAAACACAATATAGTGTGGCGACAGGCGGACCGAGGCAGCGCGGGAGCAGAGAGAGACATGGAGACTTGCTTGCTGGGAAATCACACTCTTTATTAACAGTCCTTAACCCTTGTATTGTAGTTGTTGTTAATGTTCATGGTTGCATTTCCCTATTGTCACGCGTGTGTTTGCCCGTGTCTTGTGTGGACCCAGTCCGATCCTCGCATGTATTTAGCGTGTGCAAATCTTCCACCGTGTGTGCATCTTGCAGTTCGGCGTCTGACAACCTTATGTTTCCCGTCTGTATATTTGGGTTCGGTGCTCGTTGGTTGCCTGTTGTGGTTTTTCTACTTACAATTACATGTGGGGCATGCTGGGACATGCATCCTGTCACGGTGTACAAGGGGGACCAAGGGGGCAGAGGCAGGACTCAAGGTGTCGGGAAAATACGGGGTTTAATCGAAGGAAGGACACGATCCGGAGACGACTACACCACATAACGTCAGTGACTGAACTGGGGAAACATACTCGAATCCGGACTTAAATACATCAGACTAAGTAACAACAAGGAGAAACAGCTGGTAACACGGGGATTCCACGCGAGGTAGCGAGGGGGCGTGGCACACGGGAGGATCGGACGAGCAGGGCCCTGCCAGTGCTACACTAGTATAAAAAAAGGAATCTGGTTGAGGAATCTGTTTGTTGACCAAATTTTGTACGTGAACCAATGCATTTTTTTTCAGTAGATTTTTGGTCGCGAACCAAATTGTTCGTAGACCACGGCCACAGGGGCACCAGTCCCAGATGAAAGCTGATTGGCCCCCAGAGTGCCTCCTCCTGCTGTCACTCATGAATTCAAAACATATCATTGGCTAATGATAAGGTTAGCCCCTCCTTATGAATTATGGCCCCTCTTATGCCCCCACCTAAACCATAATCCTACAATTATGTCCTAACGGATACGTTTCTGCGATTGGAGCCATCAGATTCATTTTTTAAATCTAGCTGGCAATTAACACGTTTAATGCAGAATCTGTTCAGTCTGTTTTTGTAATACTGGAGATGCTTAAAGTACCAATACAGAATAACCGTCCTCATGATTATAAAGTTGGTGTCACATTCATCCCAAGCTTACACTGTCCCCTTCTACTTCAGTGAGATGACCACGGTTTAACGTTAGTCTCAGGTAGCTGTTTATGCGGCTGCCCACCATCTGGCTGTTACCCTCCACCCCCACTTCCCCTCCTCCACCCAGTTGCATGAAGGCATTAATAACTGCGGCAAAACGCGCTGTGGGAAGGGCGATCACTCGAATTTACCATCTGAAAAGCGAAGGAAATCTTTAAACAGAAGTAAAGTCATCATTACAAAGCTGCCGGTCTGATTTGAAGCACCTAATTGGAGGAGGGGCGGTCCTTTAGGCGTAACCCCTGACCCCTGCCCTGACGGACCCCCTCAGCCAAACATAAGCCCATCCCTGCATTGATTTCATTAGCTGACTTTAGGTGCAGGTGGCCTCAGACTTAAAAAATTAGATGAATTATGGAAGTGAAGCAGCTGGCTCACATCTGTCTTTTATAATGATATTATTTACATAATATAAATTATTAGATGAGGTTTTTCGTCCGTGGTTCGTCTAGAGTACATTTTCCAGGTCAGTAGCTTTTAATGGTGAGACTCCATGCACTTTTCATGCTTTGTGTCCTCAATGGCGTCACCTAGGAGGGAATCATGGTTTTTCCCAGTCGTAATTGGACCCTCTGCTTTCCTGCATCCATTTATTCATCATGGCTCCCAGTTGGACCGGGCCATCTGGGACGCATTCGTGTGGCGGTCGCTCCCGAGCCCAGGTTGGGAAGACGGCTTTGTATGCGCCGCTGGTCTCATGGTGTGCCGGCGATGATGGCGGGCCAGCGGCCCTCCCCGCTGGCAGCCTGCAGCTTGTGATGGGCGCTTAAGAGGCACTGCTGTAGAGCGGCGGGAAGTCGGTACACTGTGCCCAGCTCTTACAGGGGAGGCATGTCTGTCAGGAGGGGCTGAACAGGATGGGCCCTGAGCGAGACGGGCTGATGTCACATCCCGTGGTGACAGGCTGCAGCACTCGCGTGTCGGAGCTCGCTGAGCCATGTCACTGAGCCTGTAATTTTTACACATGTAGTAACTGTATTGCTTCCAGTGTACTGGACAAAACAGAGTGTGTGTGTGCGTGTGTTGTGAGAGGGTGTGTGTTCATGTTGGCGCTCTGCCTGTGATTGGAAGGTTAAATTGGCAGAATGATGTCACTTTTGGGCCCCTGAGCAATGCCTTTGTCTCCCAACTGATCCCGCTTTCTCAAAAAGTAAGTTTTTTTTCTTTGGTTTTTGATAAAAGCTTGGGCTGTAGTAATGTAATCCGGTGTTGTTGCTGTGCCTTCATAGATTCCGCATGCGGCAGGTAAACATTGTGGGCTCCAGCCCCGCCAGCCAGCCCTCCCGCATCATCCAGACCCTGCAGGCCCCCCCAGATGTGGCCCCCAGCAGCGTGACAGTGCGGACAGCCAGCGAGACCAGCCTGTGGCTGCGGTGGGTGGTAAGGAGGCTGGCGTCGCCTGGGCAACCCCATCTTGTTTCTGGGAGGAAGGACCCCAGGGTGTGGGACGTGGGGCGTGCGAGCGGTTGTCGCTTTTGACGCTTTTTTTAAGGGAGTTGTTTGTCACGCTGATGTGTCTTTCCCGCCTGCACCATGCAGGGAGCATGTAGAGACCTGCACAGTGCTTTCTGAACAAAATAAGCATGACAAAGAGTATTTTCACTTCAGGAAGCACAAAGGAAAGTCGTTATCTCTGTGCATAGACAGTTGCCATTGCTTGCTTCTGCTGTCCACGCGGTAACGAAGTGCTTCTCGGATGCCCGCTCCGTCCGCGTCTGCTCAGCTGGATTCTGCTGAATCATTCAGGCCGTCCTTTGATATCGTTGTCACTTTAGACGACGCATTTATGCAAGCAGTCCAAACTACAAGATCTACCCATAACAAACAAAAACCTATCCTCATTATCATTCTGGGGGTGGTGTTTAGCACAAGGTCATGGGTTCAAATGCCCTGGCTGATGTAGTAATTATATTGCTGTTGAGCCATTGAGCAAGGCCCTTAAGCCCAGCTGTGCCGGGCTGAGCCTGCTCTCTGACCCCAAGCTCTCCTCATATGTATGTCGCTTTGGACAAAAGCACCTGTTAAATACGTAAACGTAGCTTGCAGTCTTGTGATGATGCGATGCCTTACCCTGAATGTTGCACCTTTTATTGTTACCGTTGATTTCCCCCCTGAAATAATGACAGGTGATGTGCACCTTGTCAATCCTGAAATTGAATTTCTCCACTTCATGATGTTTACTGATGAATTTTAAAAAAAAGAAAGCTCGCTGTGTGCTGATACATCTTTAAGTCTGACATCTTTCTTATAGTCACAGCTGCTCCTGTATTTCTGAGCCGATGTCAGAATTTTTCAATTAAATTCTGACAGCTGTGAGATGATGAACAAATAAATTTGTTGCGTGCGTGTGCTGCTGAAGGATAACATTATATGACATGTCAAAAAAAAGTGCAAAATAATTCTGAGGTATCGCTTCAGGCTCTGTTTTCTAGAATTTGGTCGTGCCTTTCAGTTTCTGTATTAAAAGTTATCTGACTGTTAATTCGTGTGCCTGTCACCCCCCTGCTGCCCCACCAGCCTTTACCGGATTCAGAGTACAATGGTAACCCGGAGACGGTGGGGTACCGCGTGAAACTGTGGCGGGTCGACCGGCAGGGGGAGACGCGGAGCCAGGTGGTTAATGACCGCCTGGAGAGGGAGCTCACCCTGGAGGGCCTGGAGGAATGGGCCGAGTACTGGCTGCAGATCCAGGCCTTCAACTCTATCGGCCCCGGGCCCTGGAGCGAGCCCGTCAAGGGCCGAACGCGGGAGTCAGGTAAGCGTGGCGCTGGCACATCAGGGGCGTTAAGATGTGATTAAGATAAACTTCACTTATCCCAGGGGGAGTGTTCTGGAATCACCCTGCTGGGATTCAAACCTCGGATCTTATGCTTACTGGACAGGCGCATTGACCAACTACACCACAGCGGCGCCTCCCAGGGAAATGTGTCCAGGGTGCCATTTAAAGCAGCCTGCGTTCCGCTGCTTTCCATATGGCTGTGAAATGGATTGTTTTGAAAGAGAGCTAAGCAGAATGCATGCAGAGTCATCCATGCTATCTCTCCTACCTCCCCTTAAATTGAATGAAAGAACCTTTTTGCATGAGTGATCTGGGGCTTCTGTAATAGGAATAAGCTTTAAAAGCCTCACAGGCTGTCGTCGAAAATTCACTTATTAGTAAGTGCTGCAGGTACACACATGCATACTCTGGCTGTGGTAGTTTGACATTATCAGTAACTTTTATTTTATATTTGTTATTACAGTGCCTTGTTTATGTATAGTACCGTTATTTCAATATGCAGTTCATAAGTATACATGGTAATTGATGCCTTTACTTCAGAAGTGGCAATCTGGACTCCATCACTTACATTATACAATTAATCACAAGGGGTGGCACTAAACGTTTCATTTTAGTGGTCAATTGGAATGTGGGCGTGAGCATCCATTTTTGTGTGCTTACATGTCCACACAAATAATTCAGTAATACGCGTATATATATTGACCTTAGAAGTAGCTAGTAGTCTCTTCTAGGGAAGATGTCAGCACACCCTTGTCAGCTTGTTATTGGGGGGAGGAGTCGACGGTTAGATTAAACATGCATTTGCTTGGAAACCACATGAGAATTTGATGGAATACTTTAAATAGCTGTCCAGATTAAACTTTCCATTCTCCTTAAAATGTCTCCTTGCAGGCGGGGATCCTAATGGTGAAGCAGGGTGGGGTTCAGCCTGTGCTCTGCTAAGGGCTCTTTAATAGTCTTCCAAGAAGAGATGGTCTAAGCCCTTATCCTCGAGACGTTTCTGTGCTCTTCACTAATGAAAGACCATCGACTGTTTTCCAGGCTTTAGCTGTACTTTTCAAAGGGCACCAAGCTGGATATTTTACGTCTGACTGCTCAACCTGTTTATTTTAGGGTTCTGAATAAATGCATGCCATTAAGTTTAAAAATATTACCTTAATTTGCACTTGGCGAGTTAAAAATGTCCCGCAGCCGCTGGCGCCGCTTATTATTCGGTATAAATGCGTTTCTTTAGCAAAGAATCCCAAAGTCATTTTCATCATTTCTCGTGCGGTCACAGCCGGCTGGTGATCGTTCACCACCCTGCCCAGCAGGTCATCGCTCTTATTTTCCCCGTCCTCCATTTCCCGGCGGTGTGGCCTGCTCCGTGGACACCAGCGGACGCCAGACGCACGGAAGCAACACTCTCGGCACTTAAGCAAATCTACCTTTAATGGGCCATTGAAAGCATGCGGGTCGTTTGTCTGAAATCAGGCAGCGAGGCCCGTTTGATTGCCAGGTGATTCGCTAATGTGGATGGCATTTGTCTGGGACGGCGGCGTAATGCAGTGATCATATGCAATCCCGGGTACGTGATTTCATTGTGGGGGGGGGCACTGATGAAACCGGCCGGTGTTCGAGTATTTTTCTCCATCTGAGAGGTTTACTAGAAATGCGTCAGTCTGTGGCACTGTGAGGAAGATAACACCCCCTCCCTCAATCTGCCATCCTCACTGATATTTTTTACTGCGTATTGACATTTCCTCCATAGACTCATTATGATTAAAGTCCATTCAGCTAATTAGCGCCGAGTTCTCACAGGCCCGGCCTGAGGTGATGGTGACTCCGGTGCCGTCTGTTTCGGCAGTGCCGTCCGGCGCCCCTGAGAACGTGACGGCAGAGGCCATGAGTTCCACGAGGATCCTGGTCAACTGGGGGCCAGTTCCAGACAAGGAGAAGAATGGATACATACTGGGATACAAGGTACAGCGAGTGGCGTCCCAACCAGCCAAACTGAGCTCTGTTTATGGTGAAAATGATTGAAAACTTCAACATTGTTTCAACCTATTTTTTGTTTTACCTTTTATTTTGGAGTAGAAAATCAGGAAGTCATGTTAGCTTCATAAACGTACCGTATTGGTGCGCCAACTAAATAATCATAAACGTGAAAGAGATAGATAAAAATAGAGATGCCAAATAAATAAAATATACATGAAACGCTAGTCCACCTTTTCTTCCCCCCGAACTAGAATGAGTTAAAGTTTCACAGAGATGAATGTGGCACGTATGATGTAACATCATGCAAGGCCAAGTACTGATGCTTCATTCCTCTACAAGAAGAGGTTTTATAAATAGACCCCAGTCTTTAAATACACTAAAGATCTGTGCTAAGCATATTTGGGGAAAGTAGTTCTCAGTCGCATATATCAAAAATAAAGGGTATCTGTAGACAGTGTAAACTCTTTTAAACAGACTGCCTCTTGTGAACTACTGGGAACTGGCCCTAATACACTTGCTAGTTTTGCTTGGGCTATTTGTAGGGCTAATTGCGAGCTCTGGGGTCTCGTGTTGTGCCAGGCTGGGATGCTTTAACATCTCCTTTGTTGGCAAGCCCTGAATCGCAGTTGTTTCTGCTCTTTTGTAACATACTGCCTTTGACTTTTAACCTTCTGGGCTCCAGTTTCAGCTGATGAAGTTCCAGCTGACGGGGTTTGGATGTGACACGCAATTTCTGTTGATGGATGCTGTGCTTTAACTTTTAATTTTTAATCCTGGCTTTTTGATGCCACGCAAGTTCTGAGTTTGCAGAAACCGACCGCACAACACGGCAGATATAAATATTTAATAATGGTGCAGATCGCGTCTGTAGAAGATAGGAACTCTGAAAACACTTGATTAGCTGGAGCTTATGATTGCTGATGTCTGAGGGCTGTTTTTAGGAGTTTTTAGATGCCCCTTAGTGTAAAAATTCATGCCACAAACGGAGCACTTGTAGTTTTTGGGCTCAAAATTCTGAGGTGGGTAGGAATGGGTTTAGTGGTAGCAAGCAAGAGATGTTTAATTTATCGACTCGCTCCAGTCATGTTGTTGAAACAGAACCCCGGGATGTCTGCATCATTTGATGTTTTATGTTTTCTCGTTGACGTTTAATATGCATTTCAGCGCCGTCAGCAAAAAAACTGAAAAAAGGGAGCGACGTGCAATCTCCGTCAGCCTAGCGCAGAATTATGCTGGCGTATTTTTCCTCTAACGTATTGATAACTTTGTTTATTGAGCACATAAATATCACTGTCAATCACGTAGGTGCAGTGCTGGGTCGCAGAAAAGGCTGCAGACGTTGCATGAGCTTCGTAGGGTCTCGATTGGAGGGGAGAGATAGTTACAGTCTCCTCAGCTGGCATTTAGAGATGCTTCCAGTCTAAATCACTGTGACGTGTCCCGTCCCTAATCCTAAGCTCCTGTATATCACATCAGGCATCATATCTAGCCGGGTGTGCGATTAATCGCTGAGCGATTGGCTGCCGTTAAAGGAGCTAAATAGCTAGACCTTGAGCATTGTCAGCCAGGTCCTGTCACGGTTCAGTTGGCCGGTTAAATGTCAATTAGATTGGCTCCTCTTGTTAATTGTGTGTGTCAGTGTGTGTGTTTCTGTCTGTCTGTGTGTCCCCTTAGGTGCTGTACAAGGAGCAGGACTCGGGCGCGGAGCCGCAGGTTCTCGTGGTGAAGGGGAACCTGACGCGCTCTGCTCTGCTCAGAAACCTGCGCAAGTTTGTCCTTTATGAGATCCAGGTGCTGGCCTTCACCCGCATTGGGGACGGCAAGCCCAGCAGTCCCCCGGTGCTGGAGAGGTCCAAAGATGATGGTAAGGAACTTCCCTCTCCTCAGCCTGCCATTACTCTCTGACTGGGTCCCTAACACCGTCTGCTCCCTGGAGGATCAGGTTAGGCCGAAGCTTTCCTTATGTGAGGTTCTTCATCACCTAATCCAAATATGCCTCTGTGGGACCGAGAGGGTGGCTAGCTCATTCCAGCCGCCCACATTATTTTTGACAGTGCATTTCCGTTTTCCCATTCCTGGCATCGATTTCCGTGAGCCGAGAGCAGGTCGGCATTGGGTGAAGGACATTTCTCAATCGACACTTCCATCATCCTGCAGTCATTCTATGCGTAATCATGAGGATTCGATAAATGTAATCTTTGGTCTTGTCTCGTGGATTCATTTAAGTAGTTTCTAAATTCAGAAAATTCTCTTCTTTAAAAAACCTCAGATTCATAATTAATTACCGACAAACAAAAAAGTGTCCGGGATCTGATCACAACTTTAAGGTTGCGGTAGTGTTTTGATCCACTGCATAGCCTCACTTCTGCATTGCAGTTCTGATGGGTGCTTTTAAGGGCGGGAGGGGGGACAGGGGGGTCTCCTGAAATTCTGCCCCAGCGCTGTGGTTAAACATCTTACCTCGGATGAACGGACAGCGTGGGAGGAGAATGTGGGCGTGTAGGTCGTGGGCCTCGTTGTACCCCACAGCCCGTAGGGGAGCGTGGCTGCTGCTGGCCCAGCTGCGCGGGGTCTTAAAGACCCGGTGGAAGCTGGGGGGATGATCCACAGCAGGAGGTAGGCCTAACAAGAGGGCGGGGAGGGGGGCATATTTATGACAGCCTACAGGGATTTTATGGTTCTGCTGCTGTAACGAGATCCCACTGTAGTGAGGAGATTTGTGCACCCTCGTGAAGTATGCAGCCTGTTTCCCCTTTGCCCATTTTTCCAGAGATATTCAGATGGTGTGCGGCACGTCCGATAGTCATAGATCAGTCTTTTTATTTTCTGTTGTTCTGGAAAGGCCATTTATTAACATGACCACCTGCACGGACATGCTGGAGCTCACTCTACCCGGAAAGACCTTGCTCTGTTTTGGCCTCGCGCTGCGGCGGTACGGCGAAGACTTTTATCATTATGGATTCATGACTAAGCAGGAAACAAAGTATCATCTTTGAGAGAGAACATACATTCTGCAGTCGGAGCACCATTGGAGATGATCAGAAATATAATAGCACTCTAACACCTTTAGTGCCATTTCAATACCGCTAAATATATTGGGAGATGTTTAAATTTGTTTCTAGTTTTGGAATGGCTTCGGTTACCTGTTCTAATGCATTAAAATGTTTGCAGGGCCAGTGTTTGTTTTAGAAATTTTGGTGAAGCTTAGCTCTGTTGTGCTTGAACAGGATTATATTTCTATTGATCTGTTTGTGGAAAAATGTCACCTCAGTATGGAATATTCTGAACATTACATGATGCTGCAGGTGGGGTTCCCTCCTTTATGAGATGCCAGTTATGTATATATGACACAATAAAAGCTGTAGATTATTGTACAGAGATTATTGCGCAGAGAAGAACAGCATAATACATAAATAATATATACATTGTACATTTCCACTGATTCCCCATGTAAAGTGTGTTTATACATTATGAGATGCCAGAGTTATTAAGCATTATTAAGCCCTTATTAAACATTGCACAGAACTGCTCATGTGGGGCCCATTTTCTTCAGTCCACAGTAGTGCTGTTTACCTGTCCCTGACGTTAACCCCAATTGCTCTTTGATCCTCCCTTGTATGTCACTTTGAACTAAAGCCACTTGCAAAATAAAATATGTGTTGCAGATGTTGCACCAGAAGGGTTACTTACGGAGATTATGGTGAGAAGTGCGGCTCATGTCGTCGTGGAAACGGCAGACTTTATTTAGCATGCTCACTGCGGCTCGCAGGACGATCAACGCGCATCGGCCTTTAACTTCACCTGCTAGGAGATTTACCACCACAGCGCCACCTGGGGCCCGTTTTCGCTCAGTGGGCACGTGATTTGTGGCTGCTGACCGTGGGCAGACAGGGACACGCAGCATTTGTTTGTGCCCAGATACATTTAATGAAACGCTGGTACAACATGGTCGGTGTAGTTACAGAAGTTAATTGCATTCTGAAGACCATATTTAAAAATGGAAATAAGTGAGAAGTGACCTTCTCCCCATTTTGGTGAAGAATGCATGGTCGCTGGACCAGACCTTGCACCCGCACTGAATGTGTGAAAGGGAACAATTCTCCTCTTTAATTGAGCCCTTCATTGGCATCAGAAAAATGCTCAATGATCTGGGAACCTGCAATTTCCCAGCCCCAAGGTTTATGTGAATCTTTTTGTTTGTTTTTGATAAAGATAAAATGTAACTGAAATCTGAAGCTGGGGTCGGGAGACGTGGCCCCGTGGAGAGCCTCTCTGCCGGTCCCTCCGCTCCGCGATGGCTTAGCGGGAAGCTAAATTAAAAAACACGAGGCGGGGAGTCGCTTAGGTGCCAGACGAGGCCTCTTTTAATTAAACCGACGCCGTCGGTTCTGTCTGTCTGGGCTTCCACCTTTCAGGCATGTCTCTCCCCATCCAAGGAGTGGTAGAAGATTCCAGATGTGGGAAAAGAGCAGTGCATAAACAGACACCTTGCTGAAGAAGGTGTGTGAGATTTTATAATAATTCTCCATGAAAAGTTTTCTAGTATTATAGTAATAATAGCAACCGGGAGCTGCTAACTGAAAAGTTATGATTTAAAATAAAGGGACTGACAGCCCATCGCAGAGCATCCTGCAAGGAAGATAGATAAACAAATCAAGTGATGTTGATTTTGTTGCCCTGTCGGTTGCCGGTGAAGAGGTGAAGGAGGCTTAAAGCCAGAGAGATAAAAACAGCCTGCGTGCACAAGTAGCCATTACTGAAAGGTGACCCTCGCCGTAATTGATAGGATAACGGGACAAAGCAGAGAAGGTGTGGAGCTTCCCATCCCTCTGGAAACACATCGGGAGATGTGCTCCTGCACAACTGCTGGTTTACATATAAATTGTAACATGGATCACAGAAGGCCGGAGTGCTTTCGTTTTGTTTTTTTTTCCTGTAAAGGAGACGACAATGTCACTGCTCTGCTGCCAGGTTATCGTGGGTCACTGGGCCTTTCGCCACAGGCAGTGGTCTCTCTCACTGGTAAGACTGGGAACACCTCAGAATGTAGTAGGCTGGGGGGCGGGGGGCTACCCAAAAGAAGAGCCCCCCTCACCATAGCCGCACGCTCCTATTTTTATCCATTGTGGCAGATTCTGCCCCCCCACCCCCCCGGGAAGGACGTTGTTTTACTCACATCTATTCCAGTGTCACACGGTCACCACAGTGAGTCGGCCCCAAGGCGCTCGCAGGTTCGGGTGCTCTGGGGCGAAACAGGATGTGTGGTCGCCGTGGCGATGTTAGATACCCCATGGTGACAGCTCAGCGGGGGGGCGGGGCAGGAGCGAACTGGCTGACAGCAAAGATCAGAGACAATGGAGTCGTGTGTCCCTTTTGGTTCTTTGCCCCCCCCAAACCTCTGCTCTTCGTGTCACCAGAGTAGGAATGTGGCTACATATCAGGTCTACTTCGGACTGGTGGGTATGACGATTGCAGGCTGGGCATGGAGATACGTGGCGGGTCAGGCTGCTGTCTGAGGGCCCCAGTGTGTTTGCGGCATGACTCCATGTGAGAACTGCATGTATCGGGTGTCAGGATCTCCGCCACAAGGCTTCGGCAGCCATGAAAACTTGCAGCTCTCCTGAAAACTCCTGCCAGCCGATACTCAAACCTTTATTGTCACACTTAAAGCTATGCAAGGGAAGCTCCACTTTGACTAAGAGCTGGAGACCGGACTGTTTATTTCCCATCATGCCAGCGGGATTGACGGGCCGTCGTGGCCCCAGTCAGGACCGGGTCAGATCGAGATGCTCAGCAGTACAGCGGGTGTCAGTCACCGACCCGCGGAAAGAAGCAGAGCTGCTTAACTCGCGGAGTTTGTGACCTGTCCATCCCCAAAGTCAACAAAACAGAGAGAGCGCTCTCCCCGGAACCGGCGATCAATGTAACTCATCTTTGCCGAACCACAGCGAGGAATCGGTAGGGAGAGACTGATGGGCAGTGACCCCATGCTCTTCCGGGGGTGCTTCTGTCAGGGCTGCTCTCAAATGATGGAGGCGTCATTGGCCTGTGGGGTTAGAACCCCTTTTGCGGGTTATGGGCCTATGTTGAGCCGTGTGGGACTCGTCATCTTATCTCTGTAATGGCTCCCTAATGGGCATGTTTACAGACTTAAGCCTGGCTGGTTGCGAATACCATATTGTGACACTGTGAAATTGCTCTTTGAAGGGGGCAGGGAGTGGGTAGGTGGTGTATTCCTGTCAACACACTCTCCAGGCTTTGCTTCCTGCCCCCAGTTCCTGGCCCTCCCGTGAGGCTGGTCTTCCCAGAAGTGCGGCTGACGTCCGTGAGGGTGGTGTGGCAGCCTCCGACCGAGCCCAACGGCATCATCCTCGGTGAGTCGTCGTCCCCCCCCCCCGACCCCTGTGACCCTGTCTCTGACCTATGCTGACCTTGAGGCTGGCAGGAAATGAAAACTGCAAGAAGTGACAACTCAGTCAGTTCAGTTGTCAAATACAAGGCATCGCATAAAGCGAGTCTGAATGGCAGAAAAATTAAACTCTTCCAACACCTTCCCCTATTTTTAATGGTAAACAGAAATATGAAGGCGTCTAACCTGCTTAACGAGATTACAGCCCCCAGGTGAGCGGTAGAAAGCGCTGTTTTGACACTTCCTTGATGGGAAAGATATAACTTGCCTCTAACACCATGTAAAGCCCACGTTACGGTCTCACATCTGTCAACAAAGGCAAGAGGTACCAGCCGCTGCGCTATTCTGACATCTCACCGACTGATCTGGTTATAGATGCTTGATATTAAGCGGTGAAAAGACTTAAATAGGTCGAACTCTTATTGAAGGCCATCCATGATAATTACTCTTATGGAGAAATAGTTTGGACAGTTGTCAATGTTTGTGTTTTGTCTTCAGTTAACTGAGACGATATGATTGCTTATAGAGATATTTGGGGGAGGGTATTCTGTCATTCCACACTTGAGATTAATTGCACATTCAGTGGTGGGGGGGGGCTTAGTCACTGGGGAAGGGCTGGCGGCTAAACCTGCTGCTGAAGAATGTTCTAGAGTAGCGATACATATAAATCCTGGATCAGATAATATTTTTTCCAGCACATTAGGAGCCATGAGGGCAAGGAATATGTTTTCACTTAATTTTTTTATGTGTATTTCGGGCTTTAGTGTTAAGTGAAGCAGGTACTGTACATAGATGGCTATCGATGTTCTTGCTGACATTCACTGAACATTTAAACTTGCATCCAAGAATCCTGCACTTGTGTGGTCTGTCATAGGATGTGAGTGAAGCCCAATAATTCACATAATAAAAACACAACTGGAGGTTTACTGGTGCAAACATTTTCATATCCAGTTACGGTGATGCCAGTTGCTTTAAAAATCATATGTACCTTGATTTCTAATCTCCAGTCCGCACCCATAAATGATGTGTGAGCGTCTTTGGTTTTGAGCTATGTGGTCTGACTTCAGGCGAGCACAGCATGTCTCGCTGTATTCAGAACTTACCTGTGACTTTCAAGATCCTCTCCCAGCACGGCAAACAGGTGCACTGCCTCGTGTGGTAGGACTGAGGAAGAGCCTTAACGTGTGTGGAGATTATGTCTATAACTGAGCTGGAACGGAAGGGTCTGGGTTATTTCCGAGACTGTCTGTCTCACAAGGAGATACCATCTCCTGTGAATTTGTCATCACCAACAGTGACACCTTCGCTTTATCCCCTAGTTTATTATTCCCAAGTTTTTCCCTACTTGATTTCTTCATAAAGCATCGCCTAGCACAACCATTTAGCTGTAAGTCGGGTAAGCCTATTTTGTTTCTAGTGGGCTGAGTTAATCCTGCCTACAGAACCATTGAAACTTGTTTATCTCCCTCCTGCCCGATCCGATTCCCGGTAAATGTTGACCGTTAATGTCACGGGGGAGTGGCCTTGCTCTTGAATTTGCCACTGAGCGATTTTGCTTAAATCTTCCTGAAAACTCAGCTTTGCCAATCAGCAAAGGTCACAAGTGTGGGAGATGGGGGCGAGCAGAAGACCAAACTTCCTCTTCAGGAGTGTATAGTGGGCCGGTGAAACCTAATTGGCCGGCTCCGCTGTCACTCACCAGTTCAAAACATATCATTGGCTAATGTTAACGTCGGCCCCTCTGTAAGAATTATGCCCCCCCTTGTGGCCCTACCTTAAAAAATCCTAGAATACGGCGCATGAACGTACGAGAGTGCTCGACGCACTGTACATGTAAGCCATCTTCTCCTTTCAACTGATGGGCTAAACAAACGCAACTCTCAGTTTTTCTTTGTAGTTCGGGCAAAGCAAAGAGGCAGACAGACTGAGGCTTTTTGCTTATTTATTTCCAGTGCTTTGACACATTTCATAAAGCAGAAATACCTCACAATCTGATTAAGGAAAACGCCTGCAGTGACGGGATTAGACTTTTCTGAAGCTGATCAGCTGAATGTATTAACGCACGGCCGTCTAATACAATCAGCAGCCTTTGATCTGTCATGATGCCATATCCCTTTGACAATAGCAGCTTAGCTGCGCAACTAGATGCTGTTAAGTGATGCAGCCGTCTCTTCTGTGCAGATAATAAGTATAAATGTTTACGCAGTTGTATGTGCTATCTTTTTGCCTTTTTACACACATACTTTACTTTTTATTGATTTATCCTTAATTTATTAATAGTTTTTCTAACCCGTTCCATATGGATAGGCCAAATGTCTCTTATAAAATCCAAATCTCAGCATGATTTTTTTTGGTTTTGCGGCCTGTTAGTTCAGGATTATCTCTCTCTGTCTCTCTCTCTCTCTCTCTCTCTCACACACACACACACACACACACACAAACACAGGTTTGTAATTATATCTTTGTGGGGACTCTCCATTCATTTCTATGGGGAAAACTCTAATTCCTATATGACAATGTTAACCCTACCCAGCCCTAACCTTAACCATAAGTAAACAAACGAAATACGAAACTTTAGGCATTTTTACTTTTTTGATTGCATTCACGGATTTTTGTGGGGACCTGAAAAATGGTCCCCACAATGTCAAAATAACAGGTTTTGATCACATTGTGGGGAACATTTGGTCCCTACAATGCAATATAAACATAATCATCACATACACACACCTCACACAGACATACAGATGTTGAGCTGCAATCATTCTGCGTAATCTGCTTGTCTTTAGCCACTAGAGGCTAACAGGCTCCTCCCCCTCCCAAGTCATTGGGCACAGCCTCCCCAACTCAAGCCCCTCAGAGGGGGGCGCTCTGGTGCCTCCGCCTGGCAGATCGAGGATCACCGATCGCATGGCGATGAATTGAGGAAATAAAACTCCAGGAGTATAGAGGTGGAGATCTAACCAATTACACGGCCTGCTGCGCACACCAAGGAGGTCTTTCCTGAAGTTTCCCTGGAAATCATGTCATGAGTCACAGTGCTGCAAGAACAAAAAAAAAATGTAATAGTCCATCTGTTTCTTTGCTTTTTTGTTTCTGGAGGAAGCTTTACAAACACTACAGGCTTTGGGAGCCACCATTTTAGCTTGGTCCTGCTTGTTTATTGCAGAAGCGTCTTTTTTAAATGAAATCCCCGGCTCGTGGTGGGAGATGATGCAGGGGGTACGGAGCGGACGGCCTCCTTTGTGTTTGTGCAGCTACAAGGCCAATACAGCAAGAAAGCCGCCATTAAATAGTAGCTCGCAGCGGGGCGGGCGGCCCACAGATAAACAGAGTGTTCCACCGAGGCGTGTTAATTCACTGGCATCCACTGTGACTGCATTGTCCGACATGTAATTCCCAGCCGGGAAGATAAAGGGTTTACCAACTGGACAAGCTGTCTGCATCTCATATTTATTAGCCCCCTAACCTTCACTCAATTCCTCCACGCCGGCCTGTCGCGGACGGCGCCCCACAGTAGTCAAATGTCATCAGCCTGTGACAGGGCCGGAGCGGGGGCTTATAACGGGACACAGCCGGGGAGGGGCCTGGTGTGAGCGTGTGGCTGAAGGCTAAATAACCGGAGGTTGTCTTTGGAGGAAAGCATACCCGAAGAACGGCGTAGCTCGATTGGTATAAAAGGGCCCGGGGTCAAGCCTGAGGTTGACTAAATTTGTTCTCATTGGGCGTGCGGCTCTCTGGGTTTGGACTCTGCGCCCGTGATCGGAAGGTTGCTGGTTCAAATGCCAGGATCAGCAGAATGTTGCCAAAGTTGGGTCCTTCAGTTGAAGAGATTGGAGAGTCTGCCTTCCCGATTGGATAAAAGTGATGTAATCTTACATGGGAGGTGTTTTGGGGTTACCTTAATCTCACTATACCTTACAGAGCATCCGTTTTGGTGGTGACAGCTTCAGAGGAAATTGTTAAATTGAATTATAATAATATAGTAAGGCAGCAGAAGTGATATGTCTCTTCGTCTTAGAGTTAATTTTGAAAAACACAGTGGAGACTAGGCAGGAGAAAGTGCCTTCATTTATAAAATATTTCCTAAGTTTTCCGGCACAGAAGGGTGAGTTTGACACTTCAGGAATGTTGTAAATGATCCCAAAAGACTGTTTTCAGGCTGCAGGCATGCGGTTCCTGTAACCCCCGACCCCCCCGTCCTCCAGGTTACCAGATAGCCTATCGGCTGGATGCCAGCGACCCCAACAAATTCACCACGGTGGAGGTGGGCTCCACGGCCCGGCAGTTCACGGTGACGGGGCTGTCCCCCGAGTCCGCCTACATCTTCCGGATCTCCGCCAGGACTCAGCAGGGCTGGGGTCAGCCGGAGGAGGCTGTGGTCATAACGACAGAGAGACGAGGTGAGCTCCCATGGGCCGTGTCTGCTCGCCAGCGCCACCCCCCTGTCACTCAGAAACACTGCAGTTGTGGCTCCTTCAATACTCTTCATATCTTTATGGAATGTGTTCCAGGAATAATCCCAACAGGTTGTTCTTGTTGGAGCGTTCATTGTAAACGTAGTAATAGTTTTAATCTTTTTTCTTATTGTGGTGGATTTTCGTTTACACTGCACCTCACATAAAACTGCTGCATTACACTTTGGAGAAACCTGTGGGTAAAGGCGTATACTGTAATGGACAGTACGAGAAGGTGAGACAAGGAAAGCATTTCGACTGTTCTGAAAACGGCTCATACTGCATGGCAGCTACATTATGCACAGCGTCAAAGGTTTTGATTGGCTACACTGTGTTGTCACAGAAATATGAGAGTGTCGTGTCGCATCACCGGGGCTGGTCCCCTCTTACTCAGCCCAGCATCACTCTAACGAGGGAGGTCGATAAAAGCAAAATAAACAGCTCTGAAATTCTTTGGTGTTGTAGAAATAAAGGCTAATTAATCAGCCTATTTGGCTCGTGAAAGACAGGTCACCCACTGACAGGCTGTCCAATCGATGGCTGTTTTATTACACGGCCTGCATGTTTCAGCCAATCAATAATAGCTACCTTTAAAATTAAACAATTATGCTTCTCTGTATTGAGTCTTGATTTTGTAATGGATGGTGGCCTGTGTCATGGTGTTGGGCTGGCAGTCTGCGGGATGGGTGCACTGAAACTCCCCCCGCGTGCTTATTTATACCATCGATTGATCAATCGACTGCCGCCTGGCGTCATGGCTGCCCCGTGGGACTTGTCATGTGACCTGACGCTGTTGCCCGTCTCCCCCTGCAGACCGGCCCCAGCCTCCGAAGGAGCTGAGCATCCCGCAGAAGGAGGTGGACTCGCGCCGGCTGTTCCTGTGCTGGGTGCCAGGGGGCGACGGCTCATCGCCCGTGCGCTACTTCACCCTGCAGATACGCGAGCTGCCCGCCGGCGATTGGCGCACGCACTCGGCCGCCATCGGCCACAACAGCACCTGCTGGGAGGTGGACCGGTGAGCCCTCTCTTGCCTGGTCACATGGTTCCTCACACCAATAGAAGGGCAGCGTTCATGAACCATTTGCTGTATTTTCTGACCGCACTACATGGTGGGGTCACTAGATTAACCTTGCATCATAGGGTGAGTCCATCAAGCACGATAGTGTCCTTTAAGATGTATTTGCATTGCAGTCATGCTATGGTTATATTTATCTTCTGCTTTGCAATACTGACAAACGACTACGTTTTCATTCACTTTTAATGTGAAGTGCTTCCCCACAGATGATGCGTTTGCTCTTTATTTTCACCTTCATCCGGTTTGTGCCCTCTCCCTTCCACCATATTGGCGAGTAATCAAGAAGGAAAATTTTTATTGATGCTTTTTTAATAATTGAGTTTAATCGAGTAATTGTGGCAGCTATAGTTATATGTAACATAGGATTCCAGCCTACAAATAAATGGCAAAGATTAGAGTTTCCTTAAGTCATTTTTTGAGGTACATCATTTTTAAGGTGTCTTATCTACCCCTAATAATAACATCATTACATAATGATCTGTCTGTCCAGTTCACTGTTAAGGTTTGGAGAGCTTGTCAGAGACACTGTAGCATCCTAGCCTTATTTGCAATTATGCATTTAAGTAATAATTAATCCAACAAGCCTTTTAATTGTATTGTTTTGGCCCCATTCTCTCTGAATGGTCTCTCTCTCCTGTCCTGTCACTGTTTTCCCAAAGAGACAGGGCCTCATTTTCTGGGTAGGCAGCACTGATCCTGTGGGTTTGGACACCTTTCCCCCATGGACAGCTTGTAGGATAAGTGGCTCTCGAAGTGGATGGGGCGACACGTGAGCCATTTCAGGCAAATTGGAGATAATTACCTGTACTCTTGCCCAGTTTCGTAATTTAGCCTTGTCTCCTTTGGAATTGAATGTGCACCCCCCGTCTCCCGGAGTGACAGGTCAGCGGGGTGTCACTCCTGCCTTCCGCGCGGACAGCCACCGGCGGGTGATTGGGTTCTGAAACCCCTCTCCGGCGGGCCCTGATTAGCGGATGGGCTGATTGCTCAATCAGAGCTCATCGCCGAGTCACATTGCCAGGCCGTCTGGGCATCCGGGAGCCGTGTGCCTCTGTCGGCATCCAATCAGTCTCACCTGTGGGAAGACATCGGAAGTTTCCCGGAATGAGAAGCGGTCTCCCTCGATTCGCTTTGCGGCTAGGGCAGGAGAAGATGAATAGCTGAGTCATAAAAATAACTCGCGTCGACAATAAAGCCGGCTGAACAATTGTTGTTTCAAATCAATACACTTCTGTCTTTTTACTTCAGTAATGTTTTGTGCCGTCTCCAATCAAAGCAGCTTAGTGCCCATACAGCCAGTGGATCCTTATCTTTTACGATACCCTGACTATTTCTGTCTCCGTTCATAGCTCAGAGGCACTAATGCAGTTGTATTTAATCCAAATTTAACCTGCTTTCCTGCTCCTCTTCCCTGTCCTCCTAGTTGTAGCTAAATAAAATCCTTTAATGCCTGCCGTGCCTGTTGCTTTTCATTGTGCGCCTGCCGTTTATTTCGAGTAGATACTCGGCTTGATCTCTCCCCCTGCACCCTATTATTTTTATATATCTAGCGAAAGCTTTGGTCCAAAGTCCAAGGGCAGGGTCGGACGGGGTTCCTGGGCCACTTGGGGTTAAAGGCTTTGCATAAAGACCCAAAGGTGATATAATTACTTTGCCAGGCATGGGACTTGAACCCATAACCTTCCACACATGAGCACTGATCTCTCCCCTGCTGAGCTGCACACCACCTATGATTAATGACTGTCTCTCGAAAGACAAGGCAGTGACTCCTTTGTGCAAACTGGGAGCAGGGGATTTGCGGTAGTGTTATGGGTAATGACGAAATCCCCCTCCCCAAGGCTGAAGCCCTTCACGTCGTACCAGCTGAGGATGATGGCAACCAACGATGTCGGCGACAGCGCTTACAGCAAGGAGACGCACCCAGTCACAACGCTGCAAGACGGTGAGGGGTGCTGCGGCTGTGCGGCCCGGGGCTGCCGTTTGCTTTACGCCTGTGTAGCAAGCGGCTGGTGAAATATGATAATCTTTTCAGTGAGTGTAGCGCCTTTCAATTAAAAGCAAAACTGCTGGATCACAGTAGGCTGATAAAAGATAAACAGGTATTACTCTAAAGCCATATCGGTGGGCATCGCTTTGCTTTTCTCAGCCTACAGGTTTTTCACACCCCAAAGATCATCTGGGTGGCAATTAAATCCACCCCGTTAGTTTGACCTGATATGTTTAATTGCCCGCTTCTGTGAACTATACAGACTCAGGTGTGAAGGAGGTAAAAGAGCAGTTTCTTATAAATAACGGTGGGCAGTTGATTTCTGGAAACTTCCTGTCAGGTTTGGGAGAGGCCCGCACCATGGCAGCTGTTTATTAGCATCAGAGCGGCTGGCGCAAGCCGCGATTAGCCCCAGACGCCGCACACTCGGCTGATTTTACCTTTATGACATTACTGTGCTGGGTAATATCACTCTCCCTGCATAGTAAATGGAGATGGAAATGTCACTGGGCATCAGGAAAGCAGAGCGTATAAACGAAATAAGGTTCATGTTTCACTCTTTCTGTCATTTCTCTCTCCCTAATTGTATGTATCCCTCTCTGTTTTCACATTTAAGAAGCTATTTTATGTCAGAAATGTGTGTTATACAAGACGCTGAGATGTTCAGAGGTATCGCCCTTCTCTTTATTGGAGGGGTTTATTAGGACAGCTTTTGAAGCGTGTCCACTTGAGGTAATTGAATCCTTGTGTGTTTTCTGTTTCATTGCAGTTCCTGACGAGCCACCTGTTATTTTGGCCGTAAAGCCGTCCACTACGACCTCTGTTCTTGTCCAGTGGCAGGTTCGCATTATAAACCTTATATTTTGGTTGTATGTCACCACCACCTCGGTTCCAGCGTCCTTTAACGATGGGGGACTAGTTGTAGGTCAAAGACGTCCAGACTGGATGGGGGAGGGGGCTGCAAGGAAACATGAATCTTTAAACAATTTTAGTCATGTGACCCTGTAGTTTGACCTTAGTAAAAATCATATCTGCAGTGGTAAGTCACTTGACTTTACTTTTCCCCAAAAGAGCGGGATCCTTTTCAGAAGCCTCCCCACCTAATAACGATACCTTTGTCACTTATCTGTCTTGACATTTTATGGATTTAATTGCAACCTTTAGAAAACACTCCAGTTTAGTTGAATGTAATTAAATAATTGCTACGCCTCCTGTGTGCTTAGGGTATACACTTAAGGGTTCCTAGCAAGGTTTTCCTTATTTAAAACTTTCACAAACACATTTATATGGTGTATTTAAACCCATTTAGAGGTAGAGTATCAAAGAGATGCATTAATTACCATTAGAAATCTTTATTTTGAGTCTTGGATAATGTCCCTGAAATGCGATTGTCTCTATCGATACGACTCGCTCCTCAAATGGACTTTTCTAATGAGCTAATCATTCGCAGCTCCAATTCTCATTTTTATTTATCGCTTGCTTGCTATCGAATGAGACTAATGGGTGTGTGTGTCGGCGCTATTCCTGAAAGGAAATCTGTATCGGGAGCTGTAAAGGTATAGATTGTCCTTTCCTGCGTGATGTTTTCTCACTTCCTTTTTTTCCCCTTGGATTGAGAAAGAAAGAGCGTGAGATGAAGAAATAAGGTGCTGCTGAACTTTAACATTATGTGGTGTGTTGCAGCCGCCCAAGGCAGAGAGTGTGAATGGGATGCTGGCAGGATACCGGCTCTACTACCGTGAGCTGCAGTATGACACCAGTCCGCTGGAGTCCAAGGCAGCGGGAAACCACTCCGCTTCCCGGGCAGAAATCACAGGTGGGAAACCTGTGGCGCATTCCCAGCCTCGCTTTTCGCTCATCTATTACCATACCCTTCGTGGTGACTTGGCCGTTTCAACACGCTTGTGGGGTTTTTAAATTTGTTTAAACAATCAGTTAATTAACAGGGGTTTTATATGACTGCTGACTGTGGGCAGTCGTCACCTTAAAGTATGTTAATTTGCCCATTGTTCTTTATATTGGCAGCGAACTTTGCTTTTCTTTCTGGATGCCTTCGCTTTTTACCGCGATGAAATAGTCATTGAATACACACTCTCCTACACCGATAATGACACGACACTCATCTCCATGACAACGGGCGCCATACCGAGCCAGCTCTCAGTATTGACAGCGCGCGTGTGTACGCATGTATGCGCGCATGTTCCCGTTCACGTGCCACCTTTGTACTAGAAAGAGAAGCAATATCCCTCTAGCACTTACAGATGAATGCCATGTGAAGTCGATGTGCTTTGACTGATTGGCAGCACTTTTTGTATGATGATTTAAGAAGTTGTGGCGGAAATGAACATTGTTTAGCCGACACTCCAGTGTGATTGAAGAGTCGGGTATCATTTCAAGGCAATGTCAATATCTTAGCATCTCAAACATTATCTTACCAGTGTGGCTAGTCTGTGTAATCATGGTAATGTATACTTAAAGGCATGAAGAGGCCATATTTCTGAAGACTTTATTGCAAATGCATAGAATATTTACAGGAGCGTGAGAATATATTGTTGCGTCTTTCATTCAGTATAACAGTTGATAAATCGTGAATACTGTTTTGTTTTAATAATTAGCCCATCTAGAAGCCCCGTAGATCAGAGGTGGGCAATCATATACAGAAAGCGCCTTTGGGTGTGCAGGTCTTCACTGCAACTCCCTAAGGTTACTAATTAGATTAGATTGCTAATTAGAGGACTGTTTGGCTGAAGAGTCCTCACACATGGGTTTGAACAGCTGACCTCAAGGTTATCCCAAAAACCTGAATACACACCGGCCCTTTGCGGATATGATTAGCCGCCCCTGCTGTACAGTAGATATTAACAACAAGCCAATATCCAACAATGGCATTTTAACATTAGCTAGCTAAAAAATAAAATATGCTTGCACAAAAAGTTTGTGCAGATTTTTTGCCTGTGATATATTTTGAGCTGTAAACTTGTCTGAAATTTAACAAGGTCTGTTTCTCTTTGTTTACGTCAAACAGCCAAAAGCACTTTCAAGACTGTAAGCAGTGCTTTGTTGACAGAATTTGAGTTAACACGTAAGTTTCCCTTAATTTCCACTCTATTTGAGTTTGCTGTACTTTGAAGTTTCTAACAAAATATTCATGCTTCCTCTGGCAAAAGTGCGTAATCCCAGGCGTGCACCTCTTCTGTTTTAACTTGAGCTTCCTCTAATTTAAGTATTTTGTCGCAGAACGCAGGAACAATTTAGCCTCCAGATTGCCAGAACTGTTAGTCATAATCCCTAGAGTGCAGATCAGTCTCAGAAGTCAGTAGTTTTTAAAAATGTTTCTGTGCTATAAAAAGTCCCATATTCCTCCATTTGCACATTAGGTAGGATGAAACGCAAATGTTATTATAAAATTATGCAGTGCAGGCATTCAGTACAAAATCATGCTTTGAACTGACATGTTTTGAGATGTGTAATTAACTGCAAACCATTCTGTATTCAGATTGTAAAGTATCTAGTAGTATTAACCATACCCAGTGACATAATGCATCCATGGTAACCGATAACCTGGATACTTGGGGGGTTGGACAGCTGACTAGCCCTCCAGGACCAGAATAGGGGAAGCCTGTACTAGCCGACCGAACCTACTGAGCTGGCACCCAGATAATGTTTCTGTGAATGTTTCCATGTATAATGGGGCAGTTTAGCCTAGCATGTTAGTTAGCCTAGCATGGTTAAGGGTAGGCAAGTGAATTCCCATCAGTGAAATTCCCATTCCCTTAACTCTGATTATATGCACAAAAGCACTCTAAAAAATAATGTTACAATGGATATTTGTATCAGTTTTTTGCAGCATTAGTTACTGAAGAGAATCTTCATAATAATCAGTCAAGGGAGAAATTGAATACTGTCATGATGTCAAATAACAGTTGTACTAATAACATTCGGTACTTATGTAGCTGTAAACATAGTGTTAAGAAATAGTAGTAATAAGGAAATAGGAAACATATTTCGAATGCTTTCTGCTCTGGGCTGGGGAAGCTCAGCTGCAGCCGCTGACAGGAAGGCTGCACGCATCATGAAGGGGATGGGGGAAAACCCTCGGGAGCCTCTTCCTAGAGGGGGGGTCAGGCCTGTTGGGGATCCGAACTGATGTGGTGGCGAGGCGTCGCTGCACAGCAGCACTCGGGTCCTAATCTGAGGCGGCCCAGCCGGGTAGGCGCGTGGAACGTCCCATCTGGGACTGGACTGCATGTCAGCCTGGGGGGGTTTCGTTATGTGGTGGGCGGGGCAATGCGCTGTACCAGTGCATGCTCCCCAAGCTCACCTGACCAGACCATTCTGGTGTATTAAAAATAAAATACTGTCCCTGAAAATGAGCACCTTGTTTTTAGTTGAATCTTTCTTTTTTCAATAAATCTGACCAATTACATGGCTTATTTTTAAAAGAGCATCTTTCCCATATTTTTTCTGTTGGGGGGGGGGGGGGGGGGGGGGGGGGGGGGGGGGGGGGGGGGGGGGGGGGGGGGGGGGGGGGGGGGGGG
>JAODKC010000095.1:23052705-23091922 GCA_026777985.1 Mormyrops attenuatus | reverse complement strand
CAACAGAGCTCAGTAAGTACAAGCGGTATGAGATTGTGATGACAGCCTACAACGTCATTGGGGAGAGCCCCCCCAGTGCCCCCGTGGAGGTGTTTGTGGGAGAAGCAGGTAAGGATGTCGCTCAGCTGCGTGGGCTGGCTTTGCTGGATACACATGACCAGCGGTGGAGCTTAGAAATGTTTGATGGTAGCCAGCTGGGAAAAAATGTTCTAACCCATGATGTGCAATGTAATTTACAAGCATAAACAGCAAACAAAGGCCATTACATCTTACAGTAGTAAATTACCACGTAAAAAAGTTTTTTAATATATCATGTATTAATTTCCATAAACAATTTACTCATTCAGTCATTGTATATCAATTTATACTACTCACTGAATAATTGAATTAATGTTGTTAAATGCAGAGCAGAGATGAATATGCCATGTAATGTGGTTTTTTATTGTAGTCCGACATGCAATTTTTTCTACTAGCTAGCAGGCCAGTGTTCAGTGTTTTGTACTCGCCCTTCATCTAAATTATTCACCTCAGGCAAGTGGGCGAGCTTAATTTCCAGCCCTACATACACGATTTTTGTATGTAGATATGAAAAAAATTACTTTTGTTAATAAAAATAGCACAAAAGCTCAATTCAAACAATGTGGGAACTGAGTCACTTGCCTGAAAGGTAAGTACATGAACATCGTTGTGTGAATATTGGTGTGTAGTCTGTTCAGGCTTAAGCAAAAGCTTCTAACCAAAAAAATATTTTTTTTCCAGCATAACTACCATATTCTCACATACCATTCCCTTAAATAACTATAAGTCAAAGCTTAGTCTCCAGTAAAAGAAAAAAAACTGAGACGGACGAGTAAACAGCTCTGACCTCTGACGACCTGAATTGAATTTCTACTCAACCATGTGATCTAGCTGGTTAAACCTCATTAAATTGTCAATGGAGAAAGTTTATTCTTCAGATAAAACTGAGTAATTCCCCATGTGATTCTTTGAACTCCCTATACCAAGATATACTGAAGTAGGTTAAAATATGAATTACTTTTTTAGATAAGCCTTCTATAGTACGTCTTTACACTCGGGCTGATTGACTTCTACGTCTCTGTGAGGTCAGGGTACATTGTGTTTCTAGAGAAAAGACTTTTCTAAGATGGGTGTACAGAAATGCAAATAATATTAACAAAACAGTCCATTTTATCTTTTCAGATAATTAGCTTTTGACCAGAGGCAAACAGGTCTGAGCTATGATCTCATAAAAGTTTTATTACAAAGAAAGGCTAGATTTATTCATTTATAATTAATTAGGAACGCAAGCTTTCAGTGTCAGTGTATTAACTTGTATCGGTCTAGGTTTATTTTCTGAGTTAGATTTTTAGTGAACAGCTGCAGAACTGAGCAGTCTGTAAGTAATCACTATATCCCGCACTGTACACTGCACTGTCAGAAAAAAAAATTCCATTTACTTGTCACTGGGGCTATATACTCAAAGGTCTGCCAATTGTACCCTAGCTGCAGGTAAATGTACCTTTTAGTCTAATTTAAGGTACAGAAATGGACCCTGAGGAACATTTTTGTACCATTGGGGGTACATTAATGTTTGTACTTTGAAGAACAAAACTGTAAGAGGGCTGTACCCATTTTTCTGGCAGTGTAGGTGGTTTGGGGTTAAGGTCTTATTGAGTGCGATGGAGCTCCATTTGGAGCGAGTTCAATACCATGAGCCTGTTTTGAAAAACACAACACAATGCAGGCGACAGGGGAAGAGGGTGTTACTCACCAGGCATTCTAAAATGGTGAAGAAGACAATAGCAGGAGCACAAGTATGTACGACAGGTTATGAATCCAATTAGCCAACAAGAATGATGCATTTTTTCATGGAGGAAGCAAATTTGAGTTCTGAGTTGTTATCATGTCTGATTATGTGCTTTTCATTCTCTCAGTTAGGGTAAGGGATATTACCATTCTGTGCTATTATTTTCGGATATATGACTAGGGATCTTCAAATAGCGTGATCTTCCCCGCTAATGCTGAATCTTTGCCAAAAAAATTACAGAAAATATTAAAGCTAAAGAGACAGTTTGTCTGTGTGAAATTAAATCAGAAGGCCTGTGAGTCAGGCTGTGCTAATGACCTGAGAGGGGAAGGAGCTATTTGATAAGCTGAGACAGAGCTCAGATCCTGGACTGAGGGTGCCGTGATGCAGAGATGCATGTCAGGCCAGGCCCCTGATTAAACAGTGGCATGATCCTGTAGCTGTGGATGAGGCGTTTGGGGATGAGAAATCCCTCCCCCTCTTCACAGAGTGAGGTGATGACCGTCACAGAGTGCCTCATCCACACTCATCCCGTCTGCCCCTGGTCCGTCACCTCCGCACTCATCCCCTCTGCCCCTAGTCTATCACCTCCGCACTCATCCCGTTTGCCACTGGTCCGTCACCTCCACACTCATCCCTTCAGCCCCTGGTCCGTCACCTCCGCACTCATCCCGTCTGCCCCTGGTCCGTCACCTCCGCACTCATCCCTTCAGCCCCTGGTCCGTCACCTCCACACTCATCCCGTCTGCCCCTGGTCCATCATTTTCCTCTTTTCATTGACTGCCGAAATTAGGCCAGTAATGATACAATTACATTAATAGGGTTGGGGAAACATTGTATTTATATGGCCCCAATACAGGAGTCAGCCGGTTTGTTTTAATAAACAGAACGAGCCAAGTTATACCAAACTCCATGATGAACTCTGCTCCCTGTACTTTCTGAGATGGACAGCATCCCCTTCCTTCAGTCACTGATTTTAAATATAAATGGAGGGAGCAAAAACATGGGCCCGTAGGGGTCCCCGAGGACCTGGTAGGGAAATACTGAGCTAGTGAAACTCACACAGCTAAAGCCTTTGCCTGCTTGAGTAGTTATACACCTAGATTAATATCCAGTGTAGATTAATTTCAGATGGATGCCCTGGCTCCTCATCAATACTGCAATTAGGAATGTGCTAACGAACCGCGTTAATGAAGGGAGGACCCCTTCGCGAGCGAGTACGTCCAGGAGATGACTTTGAATTGAATTGTTTCAGGGGTCCATGTTTATGTCATCCTTTTGCCTCATCCGTTATGCACCCACGGTTAGCATTAACCCCCAGCCATGAGAAATGGCAACCGTATCAAGGGAGTTTATCTGTAGACTGCTCAAACGTATTGCTGTAATGATTGTATGGCTTTACACTCCACCAAGCAGCCCCTACTCTGAATTACCCCCTGCTACAGTGATAAAAGTTTAGCTCAAGTTCTGATAGTCCCTAAAGTTTTAAGCCTGTTGTTGTTTTTCGGTTGCTGTTTTTTGTTTTTTTTTTTGACAAATGGGGTTGTGCTTGGCCAATATCTATTTGGCTTTTTTTCAGGGTACTTCTAATAGATTGGTGAATTGGTGGCGTCTGTCTGCTGTCAGATGGATAATAAGCGTAGTCTCATCTCACACCATGACCTTCTGTTCCAGCAGGGCAGATTTCTCATTTCAGCCGGGTCTGACGCTAGTCTAATATTCACCCAGTCATTTATGGGAAGGGCACCCTGTCATCGACAGAGCTCTGATTTTTCTCACCCGGCAATTTACAGATGTCGGCTTTGCGGTGTGGACTGATGATGTCCTCTGGATGGCTGTATGTCTAAAGTGAGAACAAACGTGTTAGATGATGCCAGTGTCTGTTCTAAAGTTCTAACTGACCATAGGGACCGTCTGCCTGGACATCATGTAAGCGGCAGGGTAATGTGTTAAGAAGCGTGTTAGTCTGCATTCTTGTTACCTCGGTCCACCGCAGCGAATAAAGATCTCTCCAGAGAGTGATCCATAGGACCAGATTAAACCTGGGTGAATGATAACAGAAACACATGGGTCAAGCACCCAGTAGATATGGTGTGAGGGTGAGTGTACATATTAGCATAAAAATGAGGAGTTTGATACTCAGAAATAGTTTCAAGACTAGACGAAACTGGGATGCTGAGGAAAGAGAACAGAGATCTAGTTTCTGCTCTTGGTGTTCAGAGACGGCCGTACATTTACTTTTAATTAGCTGTGCCTTGGGGACAAATATTCGCCAAACATTCTTTTTTAGCTACTGTGTTTTTAGCCGTCGCTTTACTGTGGCGTTTTTAACACCAGAGCTCAGGCACATTTACATAAATGCATGCCTTTAATTGTGTTCTACAGTGAAGGTTATGGGAGTACTTTGCCCAAATTATTGTTCCTCTCCACAGTTCCTCTGCCTTTTCAGGCTTCCGGATGAATTCGGATACATCTGCTTCTGCGGCTCGGCTGTAACAGGCCTTGATGGTTTCCACCCAAAGGGGGATGGGATGGCACCTTGGCACATTAGTGAAAGTATGCCTCATCGGTCTGGAAAGCTGAAATCGGATTACCAAAGCCAATTAAAAGCATCGAAGCCAAGAATGGGTGCAGAGTAGGCAAATGAATCACATAAAACATAAATTCAATAATAAGAAATCATAATTATGTGACCTATATTTCAAAATCTTCATGCGTTCAAATATCATGCCCACAGCTTAAATGCAATCAAGCACAATCAAGTGCCCTTTATCGCCATTATAGTGTAAATAGTCCTGGTTCTGACTCATCTAGCCAATCGCAGCTAGCGCTCATCACATGACCTCTTTTTCAACCTGATGAATGTGCTAATTATGTGGCACCTTTCCTCATTTTAAGAGGAAAACGGCGGCAATATGTAAGCTGTCACTTTGACTGCCTCGTTGTTTTAACGCACTCCCGCAAAGGTGAAACACAATCGATAAGTGTCTGCGGACTGTTATGTGTAATGTAGGTCGGCCATCTCGTAAAGGTGACAGACTGATTTCACTTAGAGTCCGTTCTGATTTCTAGTTTTCTGCGCTAACTAGACTGGTCAGGGGTTTAATGGAGCAGTAAATATGAACCTCCTACCATGAACCTGAACAGCTGGCAGGGCAACCTGGCTGAGGTCATTAGTATCATCATTAGAAAGGATCTGTCTGTGAGATTACTCTGAGGAGATGCAAGAGCTACAGCCAGACGACTGGATTTATCGTCCGGTCAGTCCCGATGCTGGGATCTTGCTGTGTGAAGGTTGTGCTCAGTCACTGGCAGAGGTGGAAAGTTCAGGTCCAGAAAGTACAAATCCAGACCAAAGGTTTTGTTTCAACCAGCCAGTTGAGTATAAAGAGCTGCTGTCACAAAGTAGTCAGCTGGTTGGTTGAAACAAAATCTTGGCCTGTATTTGTAATTTCTGGACCTGAACTTTCCACCTCTGGTCACTGGACACAGACCTCGCTTTGATGGATCCCTGTCTGTTAGACTAGTGTTTCTGAGACAGTCCACGGTTTGGGAGCTGAGAGGGACCAAAAACCTGGGCTGTCCTGGGGCCCCCAAGGTCCTGGTTGAGAAACACAGTGTTAGGCTATGCAGACCTTCCTGTGCTCACTCTGCCTTATAGGGTCTCACTCTATAACCTGCAGGCATTTTCTTATGCACCAGAGAACTCACAGCATGTACTGCATGTCATTTGTATTCATGAGGTGCTGCAATTAGTCTCAAAGGTATTTTTCCCCCTATCAAAGCCTGTAGACTGATTTGTTAATAACAAAGTCACACAAGAAGTGAGACCCAAACTAAAAACAATTTCCTAGGTGGTCTGCAGTCAGCGTTCCCTATGGCCACACCTTGCCACACCACGGCATGCTGCACCTAAATGCTGCTCCTGTAACACATCTCTTAGTCTAAGAGAAATATAAGTAGGAGCCTTGGTGAGGTATGCCGCTCACTCATTGCCTTACTATATCGAACCCTTATGATTGAAGATTGTTTGTTTTCAAAAGCCTCTGCTTATTTATTGCGATTTCGATTTTGGTAAAAGCATTACACTGGATTGTTGTTGGTCTGTGCCTGACACTGGTTTCATGAATCACGCTTTGTGCCTGTTCTGGATCTCGATCTATTAAACCGCAGCGATGCATTTGGGTTCTCCGATCTCTATCATTACAGACAAGACCATCAGGATACACAGATTCCAAAGAATAGCATTCTCGTTGGGGTAATCAGTGCTGTAGTGAAAATTATACAATATCTGCTGTGTTGAAATACACATTTGCACAATCCAAAGAGTCCATTTTCCTTCTGAGAGGCCAAATGTCCTTTTGCATTTTAAGGATATTTGGAGTTCAGACCTACAGTTCTCTTCCTAAATTAAAATAGTCAAGTAAAAAATTTTTTACTCCTGTTTACACAGGATTAAACAAGCAAACGAATTAGGTACAGCTCACGTTCAGCCCCATAAACATATTGCGGTGTTTACAGTCGGCCCCTTCGGTTTCTGTTTTTGGTACAATTGCCCGTGCGTGAAGGCCTACCATCCTGTCCTCTCGCTTGTTGCGCTTACTGTGCCTGGCTGGGGAATTCTGTGCGCTTGCCCTGACTTTGTCTGTCCCCCCCAGCTCCATCGCTGGCCCCGCAGAACATCCAAATCAACGCTCTGTCCTCCGCCCAGCTGGAGGTGGTATGGGAGCCCCCCCCAGTGGAGACGCAGAACGGCAACATCCAGGGCTACAAGGTAAGGGCACCGTGATCTACCCCCCACCCCCACGATCCCTCCGGACCCCGATGGCAGCAGACAGCGGCCATAATTGATGTGCCGATTTACTTTTGGTGTTGGGCTTATTTTACAACAAAAGCTTCAATCACTTGTACATCCTGGTTACTGTCGAGGTGCTCAAGGTTAATTATGCATCGCGGCAAATGGCAGTGTTGACACGAGCCGTAAATCCACAGGAGCCAGACACTGGTGCACACCTGTTCTTAATGTGAGTTTGCTCTGGGAACATGCAGAATCCCTGATAAGATTTGTCCTCTCGTCCAACTTCTGCTTTAAACTTTACTCGTGGTTCTCATCGAAATTCTGCCGCAGTGCTCCGCCTCCTCTCCGATGCTAGTAGTAGGTTTTATTGCGTTTGCTTCACAGTTTGTCACAACAGACTCTGTTTCCAGTGTGGCTGGTGAGCTTGTGTATAACAGAGTAACCCCTATTCTTTTAAACCTGAGCGCTAAAAGAAACATTGAATTTTTTTTTTTAAGCGATAGACTATAGTAAGCTGTATTTATCTTAATGTCATACTAGGGTGGAGCATTCATTTCTTAGTGGTACTTTTATTTCAGCTTATTTGACTTTCTTAATATATGGATTAATTTGTTCAATGATATTTAAACTTCTGCCATTCTCTTATATACTGGTGCAGGATGAATGGGTGAATTCGGATTGCAAAAATGAGTGTGCGCAGTTTTATATATGGCTACACTAGAATTTATCACCTCTGTTTTTCAAAATATTGCCATGTCAGCACAGTTAACTGGTAATAAATATTAGATGTTTCGATTTACAGTAAACAGCTATATGACTGTATCTCTTGTTTCTAATAAATTACAAGAAGTCTACCAGTTGCAGACAACAAGCAGATTCACCCTTTTTATATCCGGTATCCTTGGATACAGCCAGGAATACCCCACTGTAATGCAGCAAACCAGAAGTTTCTGCCTGACTTGAGTTCTGCCAGTTGAACTGTCCCGTTTTTCTGCAGTGGCACAGTAAAGTCTTCACAGAGGAACCTAACAAAGCTTAGTACATTTGGTACATCATTTTTGGTTTGGTATACACAATGACATGAATGAATAGATTTATTGAAATGGGCACAAGTAGATATTCAACTCAGAAAACATTATGCTAATTATGGCTGTGAGTTGGTTACAGCCAATGCTGGTTACAGTCAGTCATAATCAGTAGTTTTGGCACGTTTTGGTTTCTTAATAAATTATACAGTACCAGCACTGGGCAGATAGTGACAGATTAAACCAACTGTCTGTCACTTCTGTTATACCGAACTCGGATATGTTGCTGGAAACATCCACTCATTTGAGATGACATCATTCAACCGTGTGTATGACTGAAGCAAGGTAGAAACAGCCTCTGCAAGTGAGTCTCCCTCTGGCGTTTACTTTTCCTAGGAAATTGAAACAATGGATAATTTCAAAATGTATAGAAATTGCACGGAACTATGCACCCAAAACCGATCTTTGTACCGAAATATGAGTTTTGCGTACCGCCACACCCAAACCCTAATGTACTGACGACAGCTTTTGGAAATGCTAACTTCTGCAGAAACTGGTGCCTTCCTTTTTGCCTTTGAACCAGATCTATTACTGGGAGAAGGATAACCAGAACGAAACAGAGAAGGTGAAAGTCCTGTTTGTCCCCGAAACGGCCATGAGGGTGAAGAACCTCACCAGCTACACCTCTTATGTGGTCAGGCTGTCAGCCTTCAACGCCGCGGGGGACGGCCCTCTGAGCGAGCCCAGAAGGGGCCGCACTCTTCAAGCAGGTGAGCACCCCCTTATGGACTGGCCTTCAACATTGACTTTGTAGCAGTTTGCCTTGAAGCAGAACAGGAGTAGGGCACCGTAGGAGTTATGATATACAACAGCTCCTCGTGTATCACCGCTCTTATTGCTTAAGTCCCTCCCAGGCTCAGGAAAGGTTCACAGGAGTAATAATTAACTTACTGCTATGTTGTTCTGCTGTTTGCACCTTGTCCTTTTCATTAATGGGCTCCAATTCATTTCGGTAATGTAATTGAGCGTGGGGTACATGTTGACCGCGAGGGGCATGATTGAAAGTCATACAATGAGGCTAGTCCATAGCGCCCTCCCACCTCGCCTCATCGGATATATTTAGCTAGGAGCTGGCATTATTAACGGCCCTGTTGCTATGCGGCCCCAGTGTTTGCTGTTAATAATCTGTCCGTCTCCGTTAAACGCGGAGTGGGGATAAACGCGACCGGAGTCCTCGTAAAAAGGCTGCCAGCCAGAGTGATGGGGAGGTGCTAATGCACGGTTACAGTGATAATCCTCATCTTTTAATCTGCTGTGTAAAACAAATATAACATCAAGCTACCGCTACTGTTAAATAAGTTCATCGTGACAGATATGTCAGATATGGAGACATTGTAAATAAGATCTTAGTCCTACAATTACCCAGTGTTTCAATACCTCCCCACCCCAAGCTCCAAGTGTTCCCAGCTTCATCACCTTCTCCGAGGTCACCACTACCACTCTCAATGTTTCCTGGGGGGTCCCCCTGTCTCCTAATGGCGTGGTGGAGGGATACAGGGTCGTGTATGAACCTTCGGCTCCCATACATGGTAAGTGACGTGTTCTTCCTCCCAGTCACAGAGAGCATTCTTTGGTGAGTGGTTAGGAAAATAGGCCCATCAAGAAAAGATTCTAATCCTAGAGAAGATACTTCTTCTTCATTTAATCTGATTTCTTTTATTGAATTGAAAAATGGTGAGATTTATCAATGATTTTAGACCAAAAAAAAGGTATTGTAAAAACATGTCACATGCACTTAGCCAGAGACGAGGCGCTGAAGTCATTCTAGCTGCGCAAAGAGGTGCATTTAACAAAAGACCTTTTCACATCTGATGGCTTTAAATGTCAGCCCTGCAGTTTATGAGCACTCGAATCATAGGAAATAATGTGCATTAGCCTTTGGAAATCAGTCTTGTTAAGATGCTGTAAGACGGCCATAGTGTAACGGTAACATCCCATTCATCGCAGATCTGATCCATGTACTATATAGTGACAGTACAGCCATCCTTTGTGCTTTCAGGATGCGGTCTTCTGGAACTCGATAATGTAACATTTATATTGTGGAAGTGATTACTGTGTCAGCTGTGTATTCTAGTTTGGACATATATAATATACACAGGGTGGACAAAATAATGGAAACATCACAATAAAAAGGGATTTTTACCTTTATAATTAAATCGCAGAGAGCAATAATGGTGAGTCATACTAGGCTGAATGCCAGCCAGTAGTATGTGTAAGCTATGGAAGAGATCTGACAATCAGTGCTTTAATATGCGAGATTTCAAAGCAACATAAAGCAACTAAGAGAGCTCCAACGGGGCGAGAGAGTCTGAATTGCAGGTACATCATTCACAAAAGCCACGAAATTATAATGTCTCGAGGGCCATGGTCATAAAAAAGATGACCGCAGATGCCAAGATGAATACTGGTCACGAGTCCAATCTGCCAGTGGGGGAGAACAGACACTTAACAGGTTAATCGGTAAACACCACAAAAGTCTGGCATCTGTGACCCAGTCTCAACAAAAATTGTGTGTCTTGACCTTCACAAAGCTGGAATTTATGGCAGGACAGCTGTGGGGAAGCGCTCATGTCCAAGGCCAGAGTACAAAGACGTATAGTCAGTTTTAAGCAGCACCAAAAGCAGACCCCTGAGCAATGGGGAAAAAGTAGCGTGGTCTGATGAGCCATATGATTAAGTAGGGCTGGGTGATATAATGATAAAATGTCGTATCATGATTATAAACAGCAGCTTGGCTATTGTGGGTTTCATGACATAGCCTAAGCACTTGTCTTCTTGCATAATTAACAGTAATACTGCACTATTTTTACACAAATTCCATCAAGGTATAAGTCCGTTGTTGGCGTAATTTATCATCATACCTGTCACGTGCTTTATAACTATTGATAAAACAATTTGGTGATAAATATCGATATTCGAAAACATCTGAAAATATTGTGATATCCTTTTTAGGGTGTATCGCCCGGCCCTACCCTTTGGATGTTGTCACCCGCAGTGCCCAGTGACGTGGGCAGCCTTCTCAGTGCAGGCACTAAATACGATGATTGATCTGCATCGTCATATACTGTAATAGCCCAGGAAAATAAAGGCATTTTACAGGACCAGGTGCATCCTGTGGTGCAAACACTGCTCCCTCATGATGATCCCATATTTCATGGTAATAATGCCCCCATTGACACTGATAAACAAGTTCGGGAGTGGTTTTAGCTCACCAGGATGTAGTCCAATGCCTTCCACAGGCTTCCCGAACACCAGACCAAAGCTACAGAAATTTCATGGAAAGTGCTGGAGTGCAGAATGCAAGGTAGATTTTCATCTCCTTCATCCCTCAAAGAGCTGGACCTCTTTCTGTGTGAAGAATGGTCCAATATCTCGGTACACGCAGCTCGGGATGGCATGACATCATTCCTAACTGAACCTTTCCTAAAGGCAAAGGCTGCTCCAAGGTATTGTTAAGGCCCTCTTGGAGTTTCTATTCATTTGTCCACCAACTCTATGTATATGTCATCTCGATATACAAGGTATATATATATGTGTGTGTGTGTGTGTGTGTATGGTAACGCTATACATTAACTGCACCTTCATAATGCTTTTATATTGCATTCATAAAACGTTCAATGCACCTTAACAATGTATTCATTAAACATTCATAAACATGTATGTATACCTTAACATCCTAACATAACTTAACAGCTGTAATATACATTAATGACAAACATTATATAATAATAACAAACATTATAATTGTATAATCATGTAATGTTTGTTATTAATGTGTATGAAAGCTGTTAAGGGATGTTAGGATGTTAAAGTGTACTTGCATGTATATTATAAAGTGTTACTATATATATATACTCATGTCAGAATTAGATGAAAAAGGAGACAATCCCCCCACCCCCTAATTTTTCCTTTGGTTTCTTAGATTGTAAGGTGAGTGTTACGGATGCAAATGTAAAATACCGAAGACCAAGATTACTGGCACCTGCAGGATCAAAACCACCAACAGAGTTGTTATTCCTTGTTTACCACAGATGAAAGTGGTGACGGTATTTAAATTGAAAGTCATCCAAATGTCATTCTTGTTATGTGAGAATATTTATACTAAAACTATGTATAAACAGGGAGATTTGCATTTGCAACTGAAATTCGGGATATGCAGGAATAAATGATTTGAGTGACCTCAGAATGCGTTAAGTTATGTCCTGTATAGGCTGCTGACTGATGGTTGGGATCTCCTCTCTTTGTATTCGGCAGGTGTGAGTAAGGTGGTGACCGTAGACATCAAGGGCAACTGGCAGCGCTGGCTGAAGGTACGAGACCTGACCAAGGGTGTGACCTATTGCTTCAGAGTGCAAGCCAAGACTATCAGCTATGGACCTGAGTTGGAGGCCAACATCACCGCAGGACCAGTAGAAGGTGAGAGCCACGGAGTTTGCTGTAGACTCAGACACTGCATCTGCTGCACAGGAAGGATCTGCCCAGTGAAGTTTATGGATTGTCATGATCCAGCACAGCACATCAGGGATTCACAGCAGAAAAGCACTTCATCAAGTATGGATCAATAGTTCGCAGGCCTGCGGTTGAGCAAAGAGGTAGCATCACAAACTTTCATTGATTTAAGTCATTAAACAGCAAGCTGTTTGGGGTCTGCTTTAACTGCTCTCCTTGTTAGCTACTGGGTGGTCTGTCCATATTTGTCTCAGCTGTCTTCCTCATCGAGAGACTGCTAAGGAATGCTGAGCACATTCAGCATGGGTATCCTTTTGTCATCCTGTAATAAAGCTCTCTCATCAAAAGGTGTGCATCTTTGGCCTGACCAGTGGCCGTTGACCAGTGGCTATTGATCATTTGCCAGTGACGTCTCTGTAGAGACCAATCCAGATTTTGCAGTACCATAACAGATTCTTCCTTCACGCCCACAGGATCTCCCAGCTCTCCCACGAAGATGTCAATCACAAAGTCTTCCTCCTCTCTGACGATTCACTGGTCCCCAGGAGATAAAGGGGCAGGGCCTATCACAGGTTATGTTATTGAGGCACGTCCTTCAGGTGAGGGCATGTTTTGTATCTGGCGTTGCTTACATTTTTAAGACATGGTTCGCAGTTAATAGTAGAGTTGTTGCAGTTGATTGGCAAATAGAGTGGCGGCTGGGCCAGTTGAAAAATGACTCAAAATAACCTTGAATCAACATACTTCCTTCTAAAATGGAAGTATCTCTTGGAAGTCTTGACATCTCAGCTGCTATAAATACCTTTTTAGGACATCAATAAGCAAGTAACTTGAATATTTAAAGATTTCTTTATTTGAACACTACAGTGGAGATACTCTCAGTGAATGCTTTTTTCTTAATTTCCTCGAAAAAAAATAACATCTCTCAAAGCAGAAGATTTCACGGCAGAGAAATAGGTTCACACAGAAATGTGCGGGAAGCTTCTCTTCTTGGTGACATTTACAATGCGAGTGACGTTCCTCCTGCTGTGTTTGCAGACGAGGGCTTGTGGGATACCTTTGTGAAGCACTTGTCCCCCAGCAGTACGTCTCACTCAGTCAGCCTGGATCGCCTCAGGCAGGGGGTGAGCTACGAGTTCAGGGTAATCGCAGTCAATCACTTTGGCTACGGCGAGCCCAGCATGCCCTCTGCTGCCCTGTCAGGTAATTACAGTCCTTAGAACTCTACTGATGTTTATCATCAGAAAGGACAGGATATCAGTCATTGTGCTTTTTTTCTTTTTTGCTCTTTTCTTTTATCGGAAAAAGTGAATTAATGTTGTCTTAGACAAGGGTTGCCTGAGAAGTTAAAGCAATTCAAATCAACACAGTGTTAATTATTACACTCGGTGCGTCCGTTGTGGCAAAATTTTTGTAGTAATTGACGGCAACCTTGCTGTGCCTTAATGATTTTCTGTTCATTTACAATGTAAATGGCATTAATTCAAAGGGCAAACATACAATGCCATTTGCATTTAAAGAAAATTTAAGCTACTAAGTATTTTATTTCTCAAAATCCATTGCTTAATAAGAAAAACATCGATTGCTGTTAGAGGACATTTGAGATGTTTACATTTCTAAAGGGAATATCAGCGTAATTAAACAGTGAGGCAGATTAGAGGGCATAATGAAACAAAACACTTAGGACACACTAAAGATTAGAGAAGTGACATTAGATTATAAATACGAAAGACTCTTATTGATGTTGTTTTGCTTATTTTTTCTTTTTTTGCCTGTTTGTTTCATCCTCCCTTTCTCTCAGGTACTGCTTTGTGCTGTTTGAAATACTGCTTTAAAACCAGAGAGTACTGTACAGTGTAATCGAGCCAGTTAGCTTTCTTACCTTAATTTTCAGCCAGCTGTGGACAAACTTGGCCTAAACGGCGCCTTCTTGAGGTCTGCATATCATCTCCCTCTCAATAGGACAGCATATACTGATGAGGGAATCCTGTTTTTGTGACCATTTTTAATTTACTGTCCATCATTATGATTAGCATGAACCCGTGCTAAAGCAGTATAAAGGGAACGTGTCTGATGTGAGGCCAGGCTGCTCTCTGATGAGTGTGAGGAATGCAGCTTAACCTCTGGCACCCCCTGCTGGGACAGGGCGTTAGCACATCTTCCCCCAGCATTCCTCCGCACTAACATAGCCGTGCATCTGGCCATCTTTGTGCACACGCAGCCCAGTCGGAGACTCCTTTTTACGACGAGTGGTGGTTCCTCGTCGTCATGGCACTGTGCGGCCTCATTCTAATTCTGCTGCTGGTGTTCGGCCTGCTGCTCTACGGTCAGAACAAAAAGTACAAGAGCTGCAGTCCTGGTGAGTGGAGGCCTGGGCCTGCCGCTGCAGACACTTGACCCGCTCGTGAGCGCTACCAGAACCAGCATCGCCTGCCTGCAGAGGAGCACTTCAGGACCTTATAGTCCACACTATAGACAGGGATCATCTGACCACATACTGCCTCCCTCTCACCACACTACCAAGCTAAACACTGCACCCACAGACACATGATCTTGATAAATAAACAAGTGCAATGGTATTCTGTTACATCCGTCAAGTTCACTTTTGTGATTTAAAACGGGCTTTTTTTGTTCTGACGCAGGAAAACATATCTCCACCGTGGAGGAGGCTGTCACGCTTGATAACGGAGGCTTCACCGCTCTCGAGCTGAACAACCGACATCTGAACGCTAAGAGTTCCTTCCTGAAGAAGAATGGGACAAGGTAAGGGATGATTCTGGACTTGAAGCTGAAGAAGTCTTTCGGTACATCGAGAACTTCAGATATACTGCAGAAAGTTTGTTTCCCGGACACGGGCGGTTACACGCGGACAATTTAGGGCTCTCAAAAGGTTTGCAAGATGACAAATGGCATTACCCGGTCAAAAAGGGAGCTAATAAAATCAGGGTGCAGTTTGTGAGCGATGGCCTTTCCAGTAGAGAGGCTGCCCTGAGTGGACATGGATCAGAAAGGCCCCTGAAGTGATGATTGCAGGTGACGTGAGGTGCTGAGGCAGCAGGTCCTGCTTGAGGGCCACACGGAGCCGAGGCCACGTCCTTTGTGGTGTCTCCTCCTATTAGAGCTCCGTAAATGTGATTACAGGAGCCTAACCTTGTGACCCGCCCTCTGGGTCTTCTGTTGACCTAATTTTCAATGGTCCCCCTTACCGCCATGCCACAAAGTGCAGGTCCATGAACCCACATCTTTTATTAATACTTTGCAAAAGTTTTACAGGCTGTGGCTCATAGCAGACATAAATGACTGTTCTTCATCCATCCAAGTTCTAAATGTAAACATTTAACATGGTCAGTGTTACAGGGCCTCTGGGTTCTATCCCAGGCAGCAGAGTGTTGGGGTACGCCCTGGACAGGATGCCGATGGCTATGACTATGCTCATCTAAAGCCCTGTTTCCCAACCTGGTCCTCGGGGGCCCCTAGACAGTCCATGTTTTTGCTCCCTCCCAGCTCTCAGAGCAAAAATGTAGACTGTCTGGCAGGGAGCTGGGGGAGAGCAAAAACGTGGACCGGCTGTGGGTCCCCAAGGACCAGGTTGGGAAACGCCGAGCTACAGTATGCACGTCTGTGACCGATGACTGTCAGTGGCTCTGTGGATCACCTCCCGCATGTCCCCTGGCATCCAGATCCCCCCCACGGCCCAGCCCTGGAGGCCTGCATTACTCCGATGAGGACTTGTGCAACAACTATAACGGGGCCATCCTGACGGAGAGCACCACCCTCACCGAGAAGCCCGCCGAGGTCTCGGAGTCAGAGGTAGCCACACGCTCCCACACAGCAGTCTCTCTGCTCACAGAAAGGCCTTCCTCAGCATCCCCCACCCCCCCTTTCAGCAACATGGTGGAAAATCCCATCTATAAAAGTGCCCTGTAACAACAGGGAGGTGATTGGCTGAAGAGCAGCAGCCTCAGACCTGTGAGCAGCTACACAGGCAACTGCCAGCATGTCTCCTTATTACTAAATTACACTTGCCTTTCTGGGTTCCTGATCCAGAAGGATCCTGAAACCAAGAGTGTAGAGACTTGTATCCGTGAATTAGGAGTCCGGAAGGTCACCAGTTTGAATCCCGGGGGCCAGCAGAACAATAGCGTCACTGCTCTGGTTTTCTTATTACTAAATTACACTTGCCTTTCTGGGTTCTGGATCCTTCCAGATTCTGAAACCAAGAGGGAGGAAACTCGCATCATAAGAACATAAAAACATAAGAAATTTACAAACGAGAGGAGGCCATTCGGCCCATCAAGCTTGTTTGGGGAGAACCTAACTAATAGCTCAGAGTTGTTAAAATCTTCAATGAATTAGGAATATGCGCCTATGTCCAGAAGGTCACTGATTTGATTCCCGAGGCCAGCAGAACAGTAGCATTACCACTGGGCCCTTGAGCAAGACCCTTAAGCTCTAGGGATACCAGATAATTGGCTCACCCTGCGGTCTGACCCCAAGCCTCGCTCCCAAACCTACAGTATATGTGCGCATCACAGAAAAGCAAGACGGGATATGCGAAAATCAAATGGCAAATGAGAGAAAGTTGCTTGCCTCTTTTATTTCAGCGTCTTCGAAGGATTCCTTACTTATTATGCAAACACACATTTCGACTCTCTGATGTCCGCTTAAGTGAAGCTGCAGCATGCACTCCTCTCCCTGTACGGGGAGCCAGTCGCTAATCTCCCCTGTTCCCTCTTCCCACCCGCAAGGCGACGGACAGTGACTACGAGGACGAGCGTCCCAAGCACTCCTTCGTTAACCATTATATGAGTGACCCCACCTACTACAACTCCTGGAAACGGCAGCAGAAGGGGCTGAAGCCAGCACCCGCCTACTCCTACGAGGAGTGTGCCGGGGGGGACGGAGAGTCCTACTACCAGACGGTGGTGACCCAGCACAGCGTGGGAGGGGCCTACACGGCAGCGGGACAGCCCGCTCCCGGCTCTCGGACTCCCGTCACCGGCTTCTCCTCATTCGTGTGACAATGGACGGGCTCCTTCAGGCTTCCACATACGGCCGTTAGCGGGAGGAGGAGTCTCCTCTTCCTGTCTGTAATTATCCGTCAGTGCTGACAGGTAACAGCTGTGATTTGCAAAGATCGCATCTGGAAAAAAAAAAGATTTACTGTTTGCACAATATTGTAACCCGGTGTACCTCTGCCCTGTGTAAGAGAGGCCCTCCAATCCTGACCGCTCAGCTCTGCTCTGGGGAAATGAAGGAATGTTCCACGTAAACTATTCAATCTGTTCCGTTTGTCCGAAACTGAATAGAAAACCCCTCGTGAAAGACTTTTCCTAGCGAGGCTGTTCCGGCATATCAGTTTTGTGGATTCTTCAAACAATACGTACCTTTCATTTTTCCTTTGTTGCGTGAACATAAGTTTACAGACTGGTTGCAAAAATAGGCTCCTCGAGGTCACATTTTCCAGGTCTTCATCAGAACAAGCCGGCAAACAGATTCTTTTGGCCGTTTATGTGTAAAAAACAATATCGTGATTTATGGATGGCGTGTTAATTCGAAGTATCTTCTGACAATGACATTAACAATCCTGTAATCACATGACTCTCAGTCACATGAATCATTTTACCCACAATTCACTGCTGAAGCTGAAAGCGATATTGCACTTGGTGGGGTGGAATGGAGGGGGATTGCAGACATGCCGATGACTGAACTTCCCCAAAACTGCATTAAAATAAAAATGTACCATGGACAGAAGTTCCCGTCATCTGCCACAGGGAGCGGTAGAGCAGATCGAAATGACGTAAGTGACCACAAGTTAAAGGCGGTTAAGAAAACAACTATCTGTCCTTGTCCCAAGTTCACCGTCTGCGTTACATCATACACAAATGGAAGGTCGGTCGAATGCTACACGTTTTGTGAACTGTTCTGCTTTTCAATTCCCATCAGTCTTGACATAAGAGCCCCTACTGGTGTGAAAAGTCATGTTCACTTGAAGATTTGTTGCTTTGATTCCTTTGTACGAATGTAATTTTATTTGTTTAGTTTGAAGTATGATAAAACACCACCTTTGCGCACACTGACTGCACTCGTAAGCCATACAGAATTTGCTTTAAGACGAAGGTGCATTTGCAAGTTTTGTTCTAGTTCTGTTCTTTTTTTACCTTTTACAAGCAAAAACATAAACATTGTTCCTTTGTTGCTCTTTTAGGTTAGCAATATGTACTGTATATGTGTATTTTTAGGATAAATTTTGTACAGATAAAAATTTTTACTGTAGTGTTCTTGCCAAGGTGGTGTAGTTCTGTAGTGATGCATTACACCCATCCATTTTTGCAACGTGATAGTATATGGAAATCAATAAAGAGAATGAGTTTTAAAATAAAAAATATGCCTGGTAAAATGGAAAGGTCTGTGATCCCATGGAGTAATAGCACTGAGAAATTCAATATATTTTTGTCAGCAGAATGAAATCTGAGATAATTCCTAACCGAACATCCTTTCTTTTACCCACGGCATATAAACTCACTTTTCACAAACTAAGACGATTTTCTCATCGCACCTCCAACTCAAATGAATTGCTCATTGTAGATCCTGGTGGCTCTGTAACCTTATACTGTAAGTCCTCTTTATTTCAGATTCTGCTTGTGTTGTTCTGCCAGAGAACAATAAAGGGGTTTTCCTCACCAAGATGACAATGAATCGAGATGCAGTAGCACTTAAATCATCTCTTATCATGTCCTTCATATTCACAAGGCTTCTTTCATTTGTTCTTCTGAATGATACCACAGAACGCGTGCTGGAAAATGGTGGATGTGTCACACAAACACAAAGCCCTTTGCGATCACGCGTCGACGGCAGGTCTTGCAGTTACCTTCTCCATCCATGTGCCAGGACTCACCGCCGGGCCAGACAGCCTGGAGCGACGAGGCTCTCTGGATCGCAGCCTTCATCTCCTGGAGCTCACGTCGGGATGGTTCAGCTGAGTCCTCAAGCAAAAACTAAGCAGCCGCACAAGCAAAGATTAAGTTATCCAGATGTTGAACCAGCTGTGATGCTTTTACTGCAGATGGAATTTAAGGAAGTCTCTTCTATATTGTTAACACATAGAAGTAACCTGGAAATATCTCTTTAGCATTATATGAACATTAGGCCATCGGGTACACATTACTCAAAATTCTTCATATATAGGTGGGTAATTAATTATACTCTGTTAATGAACACTTTTATGCAGAGGAAATTAATACTCTTTTTACATAATTCTTTGACTTTCTTGAAATAAAGTGGCACTATAAAGCTTTGTGATGCTGTGCAGAGTGAGACTTTTTGTCATGCGGCACTCCCATGCTTTTCATGCCTTCCGCCTTCAGGATTCCCAGCGGCGTCTGTAAACCCTCACGGTCTCCTCCTCAATGGTTTGCTAATCCTCTGAGAATGAGAGGGGAGTTGAAGCTACTTCCAGGTGGCTGAGCCTGGTCATGTCTGACCACGGCTCAGCTCTCTTCCATGCCAGAAGCGGTGAAGCTTCACCACAGGGAGGAGGCTTTAAGCTGGTTACCAGCTCAGCAGGCCGCTGACCACCAGCAGTAGGACCTGTGCCGCTCTCTAATTCCATGTTATCCCTCCACAGTGTGAAAGAGAGCCAGAGTCTTGGTAGGAAAGGCTTCTGGAGTAGGACTGGAGTTTAATGCTGGAAGAATGAAGTCTCTCTTTAGTATGACATTGAGAAACTTGATTTATTTCTGTGCCAGTTTTTAAGAGCTTGTAGCCATGGTTGTGTGTTATGACTTTTTCAAGCCCTCACCGCTACATTTCCTGTGTGTAACATATTGAGTACACATTTCAAACTATGTCACATTTTTACTGGTTTACATTACATTACTGTTTTATTCATATTTGAGCTTCTCATTTTGCTTGAAGCTCATTTGATGATGTAATGATTCGTAGGCCTCACATTTCTAAACAGTTATGCTCAAATCAATTGCATGTTCAATTCTCTACATTTCTTTTCAGAATCACATGACTGGTTTTAATGTGGTGTTTCCCAGTCCGGTCCTTGAGGACCCACAGACGATGCACATTTTTGCTCCCTCCCAACTCCCTGCTAGACAGTCCACATTTTTGCTCCCTCCCAGCTCCTATTACAAAAACATGGACTGTCTGCGGGTCCCCAAGGACCAGACTGAGAAACACTGCTTTAGTGTTACACAGTCTCTGTAATTCTGTTCATGAATTGTCCTAATAAGCATGATTCACTGGTGAAAAAATAATAGTTCTGTTTATTTTCACATTATGAATGGTTATACTTTTTCGTTTAGTTTTACTCCTCTGTATAATTGATACTTATCTCCCCTGTGTTTAGCCTCCATAGAGGTGTTGACAGTAACAAGAGAGTAATGATATTCACTCAGTCTGTGCTCTTCCCAGCTTGTCAGTGCAAAAGAAAACCACTGTGGGTACAAAGGTCAAGTACTGAAAATACCAGTATGACCAGATATGCGGATTTGACGTTGATGGTTTAAGTTATTCGTGAGACATATGAACAATTAAACTGGCATATTTTTGGATGATGCATAGGGCAAAAGTATATAAACAATACTGAAAATGATCTGGATCACATAAAATCATATATAAATATTAGTGTTTTTTTTATATTTTTTAGTGAATGTCCATACTACATATTTAATATTAAAAGTCCTCTTTGGTTAAAAAAATAATAATAAAAATGTATGAATCTATGTATGTGGACTTGGGTTCGCCTCACACCTTTGTCTCGGCAACCAGCCTCACTCACGTCTTAGCTGTCTCTGTGACTTTGGAATCTCGCATTTCTCACAATAACTTTTAAACTTTTCAGTGCTGTTAATTTTACTCTTTTACTAATGGATACAAGTATTATTTACAAATTTTCACATCTACATGGATCTTCCGCCCCCCAACCTTCACGAATGTGAATGGGTGACTGTACCGCTCATTTATTGTCACTGATCGTGTGACGTCGTTGTGCCTAATTAGGCTCTGTGATTTAATTCACCTGCTACAGTACCTATTTTTTTCCATTATCAACCTGCTGTGTTCAGTTATTTACAAAGACCTAACTTTCAGACAAAAGAGGTACAGTAAAAAATTGCAGTTTCAGAAATAAACTCAGTCCAAGATTGTTGAGACCCACCAAAAGCTTTTTCTTCTTATGGCAAACATATTTCAACTTTGATCTAGTTTGTGCATAGTTACCATGCCCATACTTTCCCTGTGGTGCCTCTATCTTTTCTCAGCCTTATCACTTAACTCTGCACATGGTGAACTTTGACGTTGTACACAAAGTGATCATGAAGTACCAAAATTAATGAGATTTTTATGAGATTTGTTCTTTTTTTAATTATATTAAAATTAATGGATGGGTCCTCCATAGCCTCTCTCTTTTGGGAAGGGACCCACAGGACAGAAGGTGGGGGACACTGCAGAAGGGATGGCAGTTAATTACAGGACACACTAACATAGTCACACCCTAAGGGTAATTTAGAGACCAGGCCAGCAAAACGGCCTATCTTTGGACTTTGGGATGAGCTAGAACACCTGGTGGAAGCCCACACCGACACGAGGAGGACAGGCTCACTCTACATACAGGTCTGGGTAACATTGGAGCCCGTGACCCTGACGAGTAAAGTCCCCTGGTAACTGTCCAGTATGGCTGACAGCTGACAAGTGACGTTCAGTTTTGTTTTATTGAGGCGGTCTTAGATAATAACGTTTTCCAAAAGCAATATGGAACTTAACTTCCGTGGTGGCCAGTGGCACAGTGATCCGCACTGCTGCCTTGTGCCTCTTGGACCAGGGTTCGAACCTCCACCATGGCTCTATGTGTGTGGACTTTGCATGGTCTCCTTGTGTTGTTGTGAGGTTTCCTCTGGGTACTCCAGTCCCCCCCCCCCCACAGTCCAAAAACAAGCTGAGGTTAATTTGTGTGTGTGTGTGCCTGTGCCTGCCCTGCAATGGGTTGGTGCCCCATCCTGGGTTGTTCCCTGCCTTGTGCCCATAGCCTCTGAACCCCTGCAACCCTGAATAGGATAAGTAGTTACATAAAATGGATGAATGGAACTTAACTTCTGGTATCTACCGCAAAAATAGCTTATTTCCCACAAAAGGATAAGCTGATTGTTATTATGTTTATTAATGCTACACAGGCTATACCCCATTCTTGTGCCCTGTGATGCCTGGGCTGGGCTCCAGCTGCCCCATAACCCTGACCAGGACAAGCCGTAAGGTGGATGGGTGGATTTACTACATTTAATCTTGGATACATAACAATAATGAAAATATTTAAATTGTTCTGGTTGTCAGTATTAGTGTTTCCCAACCCAGTCCTTAGGGACTGACAGACGGTCCACGTTTTTGCTCCCGCCCATTTTCCTCCAAGGACTGGGTTGGGAAACACTGATCTATATGTCGGCGTTTTCATTAGAAAACCTAATATTTTGGATATAGGATATAGAGAAATTAAACTTTCTGGATTGTAAAACTTATGGTTTTAATTTATAAACACGTTAAATATTTTATTTTCTTTCAACAAATTCAGCAAATCACATTGGATTCTGGGACAGTATAATATATTACAGTATAATAAATGACATTCTGCCATTTAATTTGTTATTTGTTTAAAGACAGCTTAATGATGTAATTTCCTGTCAAATTATATATAACTAAATTGTCTGTGACCACTGGAGCAGAAGGTTTGCAGAATGTTGTGACTTAAAATCTCGGCTGTGGAGGATATAATTGCAGCATGTTTGTTCTGTCTGGTTTATTACTTTGCTTTATATTGCAATTATTGGTCCTTTCTGTTCTTATCTAACAATAACAACATTGTTGCTCTTATTCCTCTTTGTGCTGAGGCTGTTAGCATCACCATCTTTCAGGGTTTGGCTGTCAGTGATGCGCTGTTTGTCCCTTGCAGGCCTCCATACCCCCAGGCAGGATATCACTCCTTGTCAGCCTCAGGTATCCAGTCGCCCCATTTTGCTGCTGGTTGCCAGGGTAACATGCATCAGCGTGCCTGTCTTAACAGCCAGATCATGATCTGCTTAATTTCCTGGGACACCAGGTCAATCTGTCTTATATTCTTTTATGGCCAGACATTGTGCTATTTCCCGCCAAGTGAAAAATTAAGAAAATGGATTATATAGCAAAAGTAATAAAGAATAAAATGTATGCTTGGTTGTATTAATCTGACATTTAACAAGGTATTAAACTGATTAATATCTGTGAATTAATCTTCTTCTCCAGTATGGAGAGATATTTATTCTTTGGAAGTGTGGACCACTGCAGTTAAACTGAGAATATTGAGGGGGAGGTGGTGAAATTTTGATTACAGAGGTGGAGCCCAGTGCTAATGATGAACACTTTTTAAAATGAAGACACAGAATTGGAAACAGGTAGCTATCTACTTAAGTAATCTCTGAATCCATTTTATTTTGGTTTATGTTAGTGATTGAGCTCAGGAGGGTAGTCTATACACCAGGAGGAGAGAAGTCTCAAAAATACTACAGCACTGTTGTGAAATGTGAGGTCAGGTTTTTTCGTACGCTAAAACTGTGAGCATGCTTGCTTAGATTTTAATATCTCAGCTTGTAGTGACTGTTATTTGTTAGAAGTGATTTTCATCAGAAAAACGACAGGTGCAGGACAAACAGCTACATCTTTAACCCACAACTGAATTTTAAGAGTGGTGAGTTTGAAAGAAGTCATTTTGCTCTTGGGGTAGCTAAAATCACCTTGACCTTGGACCAGCATATGTCGTGCAAAGATTTCTCAAATTGGTACAACTTGCTGACCAGGATGGAGTGGTGGGGTGCTGGCAGTAAAAGGCCCGCCAATGGGGGTGCGGGATGGGTAGATAAAACTTAAAATCAACCGGGGGGGGGGTTGTTGGGAGGGGGTTTTCTCAAATGTGATCAGAGCGCATAAATGTCATGAAGGTTTGGCCTGATGATATGTATTTTATTTTTGGAAAATAACACCCTCCTCCCTTAAATCTCCCGTGTTCCACAGGCTGGTGGAATACTGGCTGTGAATCAGGGGTTTGGAACCCCTATTGTACTGGATAAGCCATTGGAAGACTGATGGATGGTAATTACAGCCTTTCCTTTTTCCATTCTGTAAGTGTTTCTCTGTTCTGAGGAAATCCATCAAACATTTAGACGGCAAAGCGCACCATCTGTACAAATTCTGTTGTGACCCTGAACTGCCCAGTTCCACATCCCATTTAAGAGTCTCTGGGATTATTTGACCTGACAGTGAGCTTGGTTTAACCCAATGGGAGCCAGCAAAGTAACCAGTGGGTTAGAGCAGTCCGTGATGCATAATGCATAATTGTCTAATCCACAAGAGTCCAGCCCTTGGAAAATTTCCAGGTCTCATAAAAAAAACAGCAAAACGGATTCCTCTTATACACAGATAGTAAATATATAACATAAATATTCAGCCCCCAGCTATGACTAACTTAATGTTTCTGTAAATTTTCCCAAGAATTCGCTGTGCAGATGCTCACATTGTCCTTTTTGGTGTCCCACATGAAATGTGTGTTTATCACAGCCCACAGGGGCGCAGTAGGGGCATGGATACCCTGGCAGATGGGGGGGGGGCAGCACTTTACAGGGGCCCTTAAATACATACATTTATAAAATTATATATTGTTAGTGGGGTGGGGGGAGGGGCGCTGGAGCCCTTATAACAGCCTACCAGCATATAGTGCTGGGAAAGGCATTAGACTGCAGGACCACTTAGAGAAATGGGGATTGGGTCATTCTTAATATAATGTAATACAGATATGCTTCCATCTTTAATAAGCATATCATCTATAATAATCTTACTGGTGTCCATTGTGTTTATATTAAATCTTTATCCTTATTTGTTTTTATAACAATTACCGACACCTATTCAAATAGTAATAATACAATGATAACTATGAACAGCTATCCCAGAAGATCTGAGTTACCGTGGTCATTAGTCGTGTTAAACTGGGTCAGTCGATTACACTGAGCAAAAAAGGGACTTATCTACACCTGCTTTCTGAGAAAAAATGTTTATTTGGAGCATAATAGGCAGCTGTGTGGGCTAACAATGGGATTAACTAGAAGTAATCTTTACCTCTCAATAGGCGGCTAATTACAATTAGTTTTATCTCCCTTGAATGATTTTAATCGTTTTTTAAATAGGATACTCGATTCGTTAATGAGGTAATGTAGGCTCATGGTGGCTTTTGATGGGGCTGGGTAAGAGCTTCAGTACTACGCAGATTTTTATTCAAACACTTACTGTGTGTATTTGAATAACGAGCTATGGCATCTTAAAGGACACATAAAGGACACATAATTTAACATTTGCTCTTTGATTGCTTTGCTTGTGTAGTTTTGTTGCTAAGCACTTCACTGGGGAAATCGTATCACTAGTTTGAAAGAAGGTACAACTTAGTAGTAGCAGCTGTTTCTGACAGAAGATCACCTACACAAAGACTGCACATGTACAAAGAAAATGTTGATTTTCACTTCATTAGTTTTAGGGCTGGGATGTGGATGAAAAAGGCTGATAATGTGTATTATCACTGAACTTCCGTTTTGATATACAAATATCATTATTCGAAATGAGCTCTTGTCACATTGTTGTTAATTGTTTTTTCATAACATAAGCCTTCCATCATAGTATATGCCATGAAATAAACACTTCATATTCACACATTCACACAAAAGATACAGACAAAAATAATACAATTTGTTTTTTGCAAATCATTTCACTCAGTCTTTTGTTGGCAGTTTTGTTACAGGTCTTTTAATTATGCTTTTCAAACCAAAAGAAATTATTTCACATATGAAGAAGACATTTCACTTTCTAATTTCAGATTTGTTTCTTTTATTAAGGAGAATTAATGTTTATTTCTAAGTGTGAAGTGCAAACTAAACAAATAGACCTGTGATTTGGAAAAGACAGGCATAGCCTAACTTCAGTGCAAAAGTGACATTTCTTTTTGCTCACTCCTGTCTGAAAAGGTCTGTCCCCAAAGGAAAATACTTATAATACCTTGACTCAGCCAGTTAGTACAGTATTTCAAAAAAAGAACATTCTTAACTGAACCAGAACACTTAAGGTATAATTATGAAATGGTTTCTTATCTTTTCTATTCATCGTTACATTTGTCTTGAAACGTATTTTTTAAAAAAAAAAACTAAGGTGAACACCCTCATAATTAAGCTCTATTCCTATTGGTAGTGAATACATCAAGCATAGCCATTTGTTATTTTAGTATGACAGCTAACCACTGGAGAGGAAACGTCTGTGAATTTCAACATAAAATAACATTTGAAAGGAACAGGTGAACAGAACAGAAAGTTCATACAATTTTTATATTTCATTAAATAATTTATTATCAATGTTTTGTATATTTTATGTAGAATTACCTAACATGAGGCTAATGTGTCAGTATCGATCACATATTTATGACAGTAAATCCTTAAAAGTACTTTTATAAGTACTTTAAAGAGTACTTTAGTGTATTGAAATTGGCTACCCGAGTATTTCATAAAGGTAGGATGCTTTGATAAAGTATTCCAGCCTATCGAGATGTGCTACCTGGAGTTTTAGCACTGGTAATACAATCTGGTAAGCTATTTCACACTGTCGCGATGCTTACTTACATAACTAATAAAAAGCACGAACTAATGTAATTTTTTTATTATTTTCGGACTATCCACTTTCAGTTTCTACACTTAAAAATGACGGCAGCATTTTTGATAGGGTAGCACCGATCGATAGATAAATGTAGGACAACTCGACAAGATAGGACAAATGGACAAAACACCGGGAAGTAATTATGGCTCTTCAGTGATATTGCACGAGCAGCATACATATATCATTGTTTCTCTTGTTTTCTCACGGTTATAAGGTACACTTCGTCTATACAAACTGAAGGCTATCACGTCTTGGGTAGTTAAGGAGTTAAGGGGAAGGAGTGGATTTCTTTGTATACCAATGGGTAGTTGTCCTATAATCCACATTAGGCAAACCCTTCTGACATAATGAGTTTCGGGTTTTTTTGTTATTTCACAATTACATTTGGGGCAAGGGGAAATCTCCATATAAGGTATGTAAATCAGAGACACGTGAGGCTGAACAAAGAAATGATATACGGAACGGAGGCAGAGCACTTTACGTAATCCGGAGTGTTTGTTTGCCTTTCGGCAGTAAAAGTTGCTGGTGAATTATTAACAGAGCAGCGCTGTACCGTCCCGATAAGGTTTTTAAAAGCCGTCGGAGCCATACAGTGCTGTCGAGAAGTTGAAACGCCATTTCAGGCTATATTTTTCACTTTATTTTTCGAAAGGCAGGAGAGGACTGGACCATGAGCTACGCTGGGTATTTCTCACCAGAGACCTGGGCCCTGATTTTATTATTACTCACCTTATTTATCGCGTGAGTATGAACTATATACATACATACACACAGACACACACACACACACACAACAGCATCAAAGTATTTTGATTAACTTTTGTTAATGTTATTTTTCCCTAAACTGAATTACCCTGAATGTAGCTGATTTTTTTAAATTGTAGTAATATTTAACTGCACAATTAATAAGTTTAGCTTACTTAATGTATTACATGTTTAACATGCATACTAATATTTATGTATGTATATATACAAAATTTTGGGTAATTTTCATCTGAAAAGTATAGTGAGTGAGTTATTTCTGAGTGTACATGCTCCGAGATTTTATTGTTTTGTGAGACATGATTAAACACCTCCTCTCTTCTGTGTGTACTGTAACCCTTTATTTGATATTGACAGTTATGGATATTGGCCTTATGGATTCTTTAAAAAACTGGGAATTCCAGGGCCAAAGCCCCTCCCATTTATTGGAACACTCTTGGAATACCGCAAGGTACATTTAAAAAATACATACAAGCTTCACTCATGTGAAATGCTTTGTGTTTAGAAATGTTAACATTTTGAACATGTTTAAAAATGATTGTATTGCTTCACGTTTATCAACTTAATATATCTAGGGCTTCTTCAATTATGATATGGACTGTTTCCAAAAATATGGGAAAATATGGGGGTGAGTACTCCTTTCTAATAATACAAAGAGATCGATGAATAAGACGTTTGCAGTAGAGCTTTGTGATACATACGTGTATATTTGAGACATCAGGACTGTGCTGATGCGGCTTCACTTTTCATATTTGTTTTATATTGTAGAATATATGATGGCAGACAGCCTGTGTTGGCTATTACGGACCCAGGAATGGTCAAAACCATACTAATCAAAGAATGCTACTCCTTCTTTACTAATAGACGAGTAAGGCAATATCACGTAATTCCACCTGCAGCTTATAAATGATGAAGTACCTGCAAACAGCCCCGTATGTCTAAAATTGCTTAAAACTCTTTGTTTTATAGAACTTTGGCCTCAGTGGCCCCCTACATGATGCCGTCTCTATCGCAGAGGATGAGCAGTGGAAGAGAATTCGCAGTGTCCTTTCTCCCTCCTTCACCAGCGGTCGTCTCAAGGAGGTGAGTGGAACAGCACTCAGCAAACCGAGCCCCATGTGAATCTCGATTAGTGTTTCTAGATTAGACATGACTTCATATCAGTAGTTAAATGAACTGTAGAAAGTTACAGTAATGACAATGTGTAAGGGTCAACAGGAAAGAACTTAGTACTCATTCAGAAATGAGGAATCCCTATCAAATATAAATTTCTATAATGTAAATTAAAACTATATTATTGTATTTAAGATTTGACTTATTTGTTGAATTTATTTGTTGTGTAGTAACAGAGATTTTAATGTACAGATATTTTAAAATATACATCAATAATATTATTAACGATCCATTACATGATTCTGCATCACCAAGCATTTAATACTATATCCAAACATAATCATTCATTTAAAGTCATCTATAGCTCATATAAGTAATCTGTCAGCGTATGTCTGTTGTTGTTTTTCAGATGTTTACGATTATGAAGAAATATTCCACTACGTTAGTGAAGAACCTGAAGAAGACAGCTGACAGGGATGAATCGGTGGAACTGAAAGAGTAAGTAGCTAATAAGTACCTGTCATTTGTGGTTCACAGTGATTATACCGTATCACATACCATACAATCACCTTTGCCTCGGTGTGGAATTACACACTAGAATGTACCTTGCAAAAATTAATCTATTTCCTCATTTTTTCCTCAGGTTATTTGGTGCATACAGTATGGATTCTGTGACAAGCACAGCTTTCAGTGTTGACATTGACTCTCTCAACAATCCCAAAGACCCTTTTGTCACCAACATCAAGAAAATGCTGAAATTCGATTTTCTCAATCCTCTTTTCGTCTTTGTTGGTAATAGAAGTTTAATTAGTTCATATTCATTTTGGTAGACAGACTCTCCTATGCACGTCTCATTTTTGAATGCTATGGTTTTATTTGTGCAGCATTTTTTCCTTTCATGACATCGCTGCTGGAGAAGCTGGACTTCACCTTCTTTCCTTCGTCTGTGACCGATTTCTTTTACGCCTCTCTTCAGAAAATAAAGGCTGAGCGTCAAGCTAAAGTCCATAAAGTAAAGTTTCTTCTTATTTTTAGTAATACATCAGTACAAACTATATCCATTAGCCTACTGTTAGTGTCTTAGGGACTTCCTGGAATCATAATTGCTACAACACAGAGATTAAATTGCAAAAATCTTTAAAAAACATAATACAATAGCGCACAAGCCTCCATCTTAGGTGATGCACAATGAAGACGGTCTTGCTATTAACTTCACAGCCAGTTCATTAGTGAAATGTCACTCCTCTGCTTAGGATCGAGTGGACTTCTTACAGTTGATGGTGGACTCTCAGATAACAGAAAAGGAATGTAATGAAAATGAAGTAAAAGGTATTTGAGAAATGTGAATTTTTATTATTAAGTAAGAATTAGAACTTTGGACATCTTTTACTTTTTTAATTAATTTATGAAGACACTGGTTATTGGTATAAGCAATTGAAGGACGGTCAGTAGTTAAAGATATAGGGGTTTGACACTTGTGCTGGGTTTATCGGCATCATTTGAAGCCACAATGAAGCAGGTCGTCAAGAAATATAATGAACATTAGACGTATTGCTGTAAATGTTGGCCAGACGTAATGTAGTGTCAATGTGTTCATGCGTCTTTCTCTCTTGCTTATGTTTTGGTCCCTATCTGCAGGACTGACAGACCACGAGATCCTCTCTCAATCCATGATCTTCATCTTTGCCGGTTACGAGACCACCAGCAGTACTATGTCGTTCCTGTCCTACAACTTGGCCACAAACCCTGAAGCCATGAAAAAGCTACAAAACGAGATCGACGAGACCTTTCCCAATAAGGTGACTGCATGACACGGGGAGGGGCCAATCAGAGACCAAAGGTCAAAGAGCTGAAGCTCACGTGAGGCCCCCATAGGGTTGGTAAACAGAATCACACAGCACAGTCATGGGGTTTTGGACATAAAGTTTATTGGGGCTGAGATTAACGTGGCCTTCTCACAAATTCCTAAACACCAATCTAAGCAAACTCCAGTTAGATGAAAAATGGGAGAGGAAAGAGGTATACCCCGCTTCAGTGTTTTATTTTCAGAAGTAGCTGTGAGTTTGACTTATAAGCACTGTATGTAAACTCTCAGAAAAATGGATAAAAATTTGTACCTTTGCTTGTCACTGGGGCTGTACTCTTGTAATTGTACCTTTTAAGGTACAGAAATGGACTATGAGGAACATCCCAAAGGTACAAACAGCATTAATGTTCCATCAATGGTACAAAAATGTTCCTCAGAGTCCATTTCTGTACCTTAAAAGGTACAATTACCTACAACTAAGGGTACAATTGGCAGACCCTTGAGGGTACAGCCCCAGTGACATCATGCAATGAAGGTTTCGAATGATGTAGCCAGTGATACACTGTTCCTCCTGTTCGATGACATCCCATCAGGAAAAGCCAACAGTGTACATCAAGTGTTGTGGCTAACATGCTTAGTCAAAGCCCATTTAGTCTAACTATAGTGTAAAGAAAGTAATTATTAAACACAAAAACTGTCAAATCTATAGCAGTGGAAGCGGGTTCATTCACCCTTGGCCTGTCACAGAAGGGGGCCACTGTCACAGAAGGACCCCCCCAGGATTGGCAAATATTAACGCCTGCTGTGAGACCCCTTCGCCACCCGTGTCAAACATTTTAAAACTGATAGCTCCAACAGTTTAAAAGAATGGAGAACGCAGGCAAATTTACTATAAAAAAATGTATTAGAAAAAATCGATTAAATAAGTTTAAATAAGACTGAGCGTATAATATTAGTTACTCTATTTTATTGGTAGTTTAGCATCAGCACTGAACACAACAAGACCCGTGGTCTACCATAGATTCATTAGCTTGAAAATTTTAAATGCGGTCAGTGTAACTAAAGGTATATTAATATTATATTTTAAGATTCTATTCATGATCCCAGTGTTTTTATACGCTAACATATTAGCTACCTGCATAAGTAATTTGCTTGTTTTCCTTAGGCCTCAGTGACATATGACAAATTGATGCAAATGGAGTACCTCGACATGGTCTTGAACGAGTCTTTGAGGATTTACCCCATTGCAGGCCGTCTTGAGAGGGTTTGCAAAAAGACCATTGAGATTGATGGGGTCATCATTCCCAAGGGAACCGTGGTCATGATCCCAACTTTTGTCCTACACCGTGATCCCGATGTTTGGACTGATCCTGAGCACTTTGACCCAGAGAGGTTAGTTTTTATTCACATTTAGCTTTAATACATTTCCATTTGCCAAACAGAACTCAATAACAAGTACATCTTATATTATTCATTAGCTCAATAACAGACTTCATCTCATTGTTTAAAAATATGTTTGTTCTTTACATTTCTGATAAATTTGTCATTATGCCTTGTTTTGCATCCATATTTTCTGCTTAATAGGTTTAATAAGAAGAACAAAGAGAGCATAGATCCATACTTATATTTGCCTTTTGGAGCCGGGCCCCGCAACTGCATTGGAATGAGATTCGCTCTTGTCCTTGTGAAACTGGCTATAGTTGAGATCCTTCAGAACTTCGACATTGTTGTGGGCAAGGAGACACCCGTGAGTAGTGTTGATTCATTATTCATTAATACGTTGTTTGCACTTTTCCTGCCACTTCCATCACTGTTATCAAGAATCACTACACAGTCAATCCACTGCAGCAATCCGCCGCTAAATTAGCTACAAGATTTGCTATTTTGTCAACTGCCAACTGCCGTTTCCTCTGCTTTTCGCACGTCAGTGGAATTAGTTAATAATCTTGTTAAAACCTATAGTCATACATATTTAATGGAATAATCAAACATGTTTTGATTGAAAAGGTCAAGTACATTATCAGAATGTGCAAACTTCTGAACCTGTAAGTATTTTTCAAAAATTACAAAAAAAAAAATGTAGGAATACAATAACAGTGCAAGAATGATTAAATTTATTCAAATAAGGCGGAGTAAAATTTGCAATTTACAGGTTATTACATATCAGGGAAGATGGATTATACTTAGTCAATATGGAGTTTGGAGCTAAAGAAATTTCAAATGTTCCACTTGTATAGTATTTCACTGGGAAATTTCAGCTCTTTTTCCGTTTCTTTTGCTTCAGATACCACTTGTACTGGACATTAAAGGACTGCTTGCACCTAAAAGTCCGATAAAACTGAAACTCATCCCACGCTGATGCTTCCAAGATGCCATTAATAATGAAAAGTCAATGCATATTAATGTACAAAACCTACATATATTTTGTTTCTTTGAGACAAATTTAATTGTATTTTTATTATTAACGTTATAATTATAGCTATACAATGAAAAGACTAATTCAATGTAATTTTCTGAAAATATTTCTTGAAAGTTTGAAGTTTTCTGAGATTACTTTTGTGTTTATGTACTGTTGGGATATTTTCATGTGTGTTTTCTTGGCAGCGTTTCACCGTTTATCTGTGGTTTACACTCCAGTAGCAACTTTATGTTACTCCCATATTTGTAAAATTACCTATTCTTCTATGCTCTGTCCAGGACCACTATTGAGTAGTAAATATTAGTGATGCTAATTATATAATTTGAATGTTCAGTTTTTAAGAAGAACTGACTCTGAAAGGTGCTACTCAGTCTATTTTTTGAAGGATCTCTTTAAAATTAAATAAGCAATTGTTTTTATGGAATGACTCACCACAACAGAAAGGTTTGTTCTGCAGGCACAGAAGGGCCCTCAATTAGTGCATGAGCAAGCAGAACCTGAATCAAGAACACAAAAATATGGTGGGATGAAACCCACACACGAGTGGAGGGCAAACATGCATCAGAGCATGCACGCATCACTACTGATCAACAACACCACTCATATTTTGTCATCGTTTATTATCAATGGATTAATGGATTTGCTGACTTCATTCTATTACTGTTCTATTAATTGTAACATTTATTAGTTCAAAATGACTGTCAAAATAGGTAATGAATCATGCTGTTAGTTTAGGGTAGAAAAGCGCAAATTCTGCCAGGTAATGATGCTTTGGAGACTCTATGGTAACTCCTCACACACAATATGCACATTGACATAGGTATTTGGTTCTGAACACACCATGTGGTGGTGAATGAGATCAATATGCGTTATGTGTCATCTCTTCAGAATGTGCTTTTGTTTGAAAGAACCTCCCACCTATATACATATATAAAAGAAGAAAACTGCTTCTGGAAATCTGGAAACATCCATCTAGCTGAGCGGAAGGGGCATCTGTAGCTGATCTGTAGCGAACTCCAGGCAGAGTAAGGAATAACGCTGAGCAGCACACTGACTGGGGGGCCTGTCCATCAAGGGGCAGATACACACACACACACTACAGTAAGTTTAGACAGGTCTTTTCACCTAAAGGTACATCTTTGGACTACAAGAGGGAGCCAGAGTATCCAGGAAAAACCAACGCAACAAAAGGGGAGCATTCAAACCGCAGACACAGCGAGGCGGTCAGGCTTGGATCACCTACCCCGTCCAGCACTGCGCCAGTGTGCCACACCTTCTGTAAATAATCAATTTTTAAAAATGGCCACAGGGTGGCACCAAAATACGGCCATACATATAAGGTACCCCACATACTGCATATGGCACAAGGCTGCGCTACACCCTGTACAGGGCACACACACAGTACAATAGAGGCAATATAAAGACCACTTAGCCTAACTGCAAGACGAAACCAGAGTAAAACACCGTATTTTCTAAGCTAGCTGTTAACAATAGCACTAGTTGCAAAATCAGTTGCAATTGCCGTTAATCGATTAATCAGCTGATTCTGCACGTATACTACGTATCTTTCAGGAACTCCAGGTTCAATGCATTTAATCAATTTGTCGTTTTACATCCTATAAATGGCACAATTAAATCATAAAGTACTGGATTCTCCAATCTGGTCAAACTGATGAGAAAACGTAATTGCTGATCTGTCTCATTAATGCCAAGTGTGAGCTTTTATATTCATATGATGACCAGAACGTCTTTCGCGGGACATGGACTTGTTTCCATTTTCCATTTGGACGAAAACAGTCACTGCAAATATATTAAAGGTTACATGTTTACTTTGCCAGCAGTGACCACGCAAAATACTTGACTTCATTATAACTAAACGTGCGTTTGATATTATAGGCTTTATGTTAATATTTGATTAAACTTAAAATTTGCGCATGAAAAAGTAACATTTAAAGAGGTCCCTATATCATTTAGAGGGTATGTTCCCTAATATTAAACCTGGTTAATTGCAGTAGTATTTAATAATTTTAAATTCAATGAACCAAAACAATTATGCGTATTATTTACAGATAGCATATAAATTATTTTATGAAGTAGTTTAACTCAACTTGTTTGTGATGTTATGGTACTAAAGACTCGCATTAGACAACAATTATTTTTAACGATACTTACGAAGTACCCGTAGGAACCAGGGCGTTCATTACATTTCTGCAAGTCGCAAGCAGAGCTGCCAGGACTGGTCCGACACTGCCTCCTGCTGGTGTGTTGCACGGGTGCAATACAGTCAGTCCTCCTATGAAGTCCATTTTCCGTGCTTTTGGCTTTTCTTGTACCTTTCATGTTTATAAACAGAGCACGGATACCAAGCGCCAACGAACTAGTACTTTTAAACACCCATTTAAATTGCCTTGCATGACTTTTTACGCTTTGCATCTAAAAGTGTGAAGCTCATATTATCTTAAAACTAAGATTATTCACTTTGAGCTCACAGTAATGCCACATGTAACGCACGTGTCTAGTTCCAGGAACTAACAGTTAACTATTTGTGGGCGAGTGACGTTATGAGTTTTGTTGAATTAAATATTCTATGATCGCAAATTTCGGCCAGAGGCTGTACAGTTGGCAATTGGTGCATTTCGCAAAGACACGTTATAAATTCATAATCGATTGCCTAAAGGTAAAATTGTGCCCGTATATCATATGCCGTATAGATCCACACTTATATTTGCAATATGAACACCGCTACTGGAACAAGTAAGCGTTAATAGTTTATCATGTGGTTATTTTGATTCGTATGTAAAAACGCAGGCAGTTCATTACAGGTATCTGAAGAAACCGTCTCGAATGTCGAATGAAGCCCGTCATGCACTTCCGTCCGATCCAGGTCCGGGGATCCGTTGCGGGTGTTAGAGGGACCCAATCCATGTTGTGCTGCGCTTCCATCAACAAGACTTAGTTTCTCCTAGTGGTGTACCTAAAGTTGGTATTCCTGTGTATCTTCCAAAACATGTCTGATTTCGCGGATGATACCGGAGCAAGGGCCCTGTTGGCTCTCAAGTCTGCTCCCTGCAGCCCGGTGCGAGTGGCAGCAGCACCCATGTACTCCCACTCGGTCAGTCCTGCAGGGATTGAACCCGTAGCCCTATCCCCTCCTCGGGCCCTGGCGCGCCTGGAAGGCAGGGACTTTGAGTTTGTAATGCGGCTGCGGACGGTAACCGTCGGCCGTAACTCTTCACACGGATCGGTGGACGTGAACATGGGCCACTCCAGCTTCATCTCCAGGCGGCACCTGCAGATCACTTTTGAGGAGCCGTTTTTCTACTTGCGCTGCCTGGGCAAAAACGGCGTCTTCGTGGACGGCGTCTTCCAAAGAAGAGGCGCCCCTCCGCTTCGCCTACCGAGAGAGTAAGCCTTTTGCATTGCATGTGTCCGATCGTCTGTTTTAATGCACAGTTTTCCGATGGCGACAGAATGATCGTGGCATCTGTTGTTATGTAATTATCAAACTCGGCTGCACCATCATGGATCATTAAGAAGCTCGTTGAAAATTTGTAGCGTTTTTTTTTTTATTCGTATAGCAACTTTTGCAGTTAATGTCATTCTAGATTAAAATATGTTGCATATATAATTTTTGTGATCATTGGTTAGTTGTTTCCTGAAAACTCAAAACCGTAAACGCCTATAGGTTCTAGTTCATTTTACTAGTTGATGTGTTTTCTAAAATATATTAGGTAAGAAATTCAATCAGCCATTTTTTTCAGTTAAACCCAAATACTGCAGTTTAGCTCGCTGTCAGCACTGTAATATTTGGATTTGTTGCAGGGGTTATGTAACGAAGGCGATAAATGACACACTTTTGGCCGAATCTCGCAGACAAAGTCAAACTTATGGCCATGTCGTCAAACTTTAATTAAGCCAGATTAAAACAGGAAGTTGTTTTTGAGTCAAACATGCGTTGACAGCCCGATACTTTGCCATTGGGGGGCGCTTTTCTTTAGCCACATTGGCCTTATTTATCTATCGTTAATTTACGGACCCAGATGTGGCCGCAGCTGCATGTTTATGTTTTGCAGGCGGATGCGCTCGCTCAACATAAACACGCTACGTCAGACGTTGACCGAGCCGAGCGCGAGGGCCGCGTACGCCTTCGGTCACGTGTTCTGCCGGGAGCGGCCGCCATCTTTAGCGCGGGACCGTATCGGGAACCCTGTCCCCGCGTCTAGCGGCGCGCCGACGTTCTCGGGGTCGCGCTTCCAGCCCTCTTTCCGCATGTACAACATGAGCTCCGAGCTGTCGGTGTAAAAACAGATCATTTGTGTGCTGCACCAGCATGTGTATAATGTTACATACATTTCTCTTAAGGTTTTATTTTTCTATGATCTAATTGGCAGTCGCAACACAGCACGTATAGAACGGAATCACTTTTTAATTATGCTGTGATTTATTTTTTTCCCCAGTATCATCAGTTTTAATTGACGTGAATAACTTTTGATCCAGTTGATAAAATGTACGGGAGCAGATTTATGCTGTTTGTGTACACACGTGCGTAATAAACAAATATTTGTTGCTACTTAAAATATACAGTCACCCCTGAAGCTAAGCACTTTAAAATGTGTTTAATCTGTAAATCTAGTCTGGGAGTTATTTTGTTTTCCTTTACTAAAAGTCAACAGCCTACCGCTGTGTACATGCCAGTCGTCTTATTTAGTTACAGATTAGAATCTAATCACAATATTCAGTAATGCTAGCTAAATTCTTAATTTTTATTGACACTGTGGAGTTTCTGCAGCCATGTAGATACAGCCGTCTGTGTTTGACTGAAAAATCCCCTTCATCACCTTGACTGACGTGCATCATGGTTTTGCAGTGGATGTTTTTTTGTGCATGTTGCATTTTAAGGTGTGATACATAGGCTGTAGCAATTTGCACAGGGAAATTGGACATTACAAAATGGCTGACATCAGAAATGGTATGTTAGGGAGCCATTTTTAAATGGCTTTAGTTGTAAATAGGTGCTGCAATCACCAGAAAGATATCAATCATATAACTATTGTTTTTTTAGTTATTATTTTCCATAAAAATGTAGGGATCCAGAAGAAAACTGTGGATCAGTATTTTGAGCTCCAAGAGATGGTGGCCTGACATTAAGTAATCACAAAGTTTACACCAGTTGATTGTTAGTGCACCTGGTGTCTTGGTGGTGAGGAACATTGTTAATGAATGTTCCTGTTTTCAGTTGAACTTGTAGTGGGCGCTGATTCTGTATAAGACTTCCGCAGTCTGGAGTGTTTGTTTGTCTGCCGGGAATAGCTGGGTTTTTACATGGCCACCTCCCATTTGAGTAGCTTTCACTGGTCTTATTTTCACAGTACAAATCACTTGACATCTTGCAGAACATCCAAGTGCCAGTCAGGAAAGGCGCCGGGGCGTGATAATGGATTCTCTTGTCCGGGGGCCAGTGGAGAGACCCCGTTTGATGTAAACTCGACCTTATTTAGGGGAACAATGGAGGCTTGTTCCACTGCTGCCAGCCTTTCTGCCACGATCGGAAAATGACGCCTCTCAAATTTTATCTGTGATTTTAAGCTATAGAGACAGTGGTGTTCATCACTGTGGAGAATTATTTATTAGATGGTTTGGGTGAAGGCATGCTGCTCGGTGTCACAAGTGGACATTGTTGCACGTGGAAGCCCAGTGAAAGTTACACTGGCAATTAAACCCAGTTAAAGTTTGCTGGAGTCTCCTTTGACGAATGGTGTGTGATTCGCAGATGCGAGGGGCTGCCTAAAATGTGCCAGACAAAAAAAATAGGTGAGAAGACATCACTGAATTTGGTGGAAAGTTTACTGAGCCAGGCTTTATAAATAGGCCTCTCTGTACACCATTTTTTAAAAAACCTGACAGCGTGTATCTAGCTATGACACTCAGGAAATGGTGCAGCGGAGGGGAATGATCTGGCCTGGGGTCTCAGTCTTTATCGTGTTTGTGATTTATATACGTGTGACCATAATCCAGAGAATCTTACAGAGGATTTATTCAGTCAGTGGAAAGTTCTGGTTTGGTACGTTTCTATGGTCCCTGAGTGTATTTGCAGTGAAGTGAAGTAATATTATCCTAAACAATTAGCTTCTTCTTATAATGCAGCATTTATTACTTGCTGGGACCGTTGTCTTATTATAGATCAGGGGTGTCAAACTGCAGTCCTGGAGGGCCAGAGCCCTGTGTAGCTTAGTTCTTTCCCTGTTCCTCCACAAATGAT
>JAODKC010000095.1:23042314-23052605 GCA_026777985.1 Mormyrops attenuatus | reverse complement strand
TCAGGTGTGTTAAACGAAGGGAAACCCAAAAATGTGCAGGGCTCTGGCCCCCCAGGACTGGAGTCTGACACCTGTGCTATAGATGATGGTACCCTACTCTACAGGAAACATGCCTGTGAATATCAGCAGGGCTCATTTCTGGAAATCCTCGTCAGTCATTTCTCGGGATCGGTTTGCCCGCGTGTAGTACTGTTACTATAGAGTATTACCAAGCTACTGTCAGTGTTTCTATATTTTAACTTCCGCATATTTTTGTAGGAGCAACTACAGTGTGTGGAGTGACAGCGTGGTTTGTATGTTAAACTGAATGCCTGTTTGGCTTTGCTGGGTGCCGTTATGTACAGTAAACACATTAATGATTCATTAGTATGGTTTAAGACTTACCATCTACAGTGTATTAGACTCCAGTTTCTGTTGTCTTTCCCTTAATCTAAGAACTTATACTTTTCCAGAGGATCTCAGCGGTTGTTGGATTATTTAGCTTTTGTACCCATACAGAAACAATGGTAGCACATTTTTATTCTAGTTATTCAGATATATTTTTGTAATGTTATTATCAAAAGGACTGGTCTTTTCAAGTTGGTAGACTTTTCTGCTTTGGCTATCGCCTCCCTTTTTCAAGTGAAATGCTTGCAAGACATTTTAGATTTTGATATAATGCGAAAACTCACAAGATAACCCTAAGCCTAACTGTTAGTTGCCTGGTCTTGATGCATGTCCAGTTCTAGCATCGCCTCAGTGTATTTCTGGCATACACAGTCTGAGAGCCTCGTCTCTCTTCCTGGCAAGGGGATGTCTCTAATAAAGGTCTGTATGGAAAGAGTTCGCCGTCTCTCTGATTGTTTGGATTTGGGCCGGGCTCTCTGTCCGCTCTGGTTGCACTGACTGCTGCAGTTGTGTGTCTGGCTCCATCTCGCCTGCTTGTGTAAACATTTCCTGGGGGAGCCAGCTTGGCTTGCTGCTGGTGGGAGGGGTGAATGGGTTGAGTAATTTTTGGGAACTATGGATAAGTACCATCTTAGAGACATTTTGTGTTTCTAATATGACGATCCAGTACTACCAGTTGCTGTTAAAGAAGGAAAAGAATCGGTTTGATTTTTTCCTGTCTATAAAGGAGATGTCTCTCTTTCTTTCAGTTTTGTGTGAAATGGTAGTTATTTGTGCAGCTGTGTACTTATTTATAATGCGGTTTACACTTTTCACAAGGATTGATATACTTGGTAATACTCTACATGAGGAGGCACAAGTAACTTAGTAACTCAGTGCTCATGGTACTACTCGCGTACATGAACAGATAGTAGTATAGTAACTGCATGAAATACATGAACTTTTATGTTTGATTAATGATAAATAAACATGGCATCAGTACGTAACTAACACTTGGGTAAGGAGCACCTGCTGGTATAATGCTTTACTGCACCCACCACATGATGAACCACCTCAGGGATGAGAACCTAAGTGCAGCCATGCAGTGGGCGATACCTCAACATCACACTAGTCCGAATGGTAGTGTGAGATTTTTCCAGTGGCTGGAGTGCCAATACTGCTACCAACCCCCAAATTTCCCTATAAGTTGGAGGACCTCCTTGCAGGGCTGGATGTAGATTAATGTCATACCCAGGAAGATGCGGTTTCAGGGCCTTTCTCAAAGGCCCAGTGAAGTAGGATCACTCCTGGCATTCACGGGATTCAAACTGGCAACCTTCTGATTATTGTCACAGATCCTTAGCCTCAGAGCCACCGCTCCACCCAACTAACTAACCAACCAACACTTTCAGAAAGAACAGTTTCTGGTTAATTAATAGTGAGAGTGTACTGCTACATTATTTGTACACCGTCAAGTAAAGTGTTACACAACATTGCAATTTAGAAAATGTAATGTTCTGTGCCATTTAATGCCTGCAGTCATATAATGAAACTGATAACTGATTCAAAGTGAATGGTGTGTGTATATATATTAGGGGTGTAACAATGCATTGATTTGAACTGATGTATCGATTCAACGGCAAACGATCTGATGCATTGACGTGACCGCATAAATATCGATGTATACGTTTTTATTTTCTCGCCTGTTCCGGTATTGTTTTCATGATCCACTCCGACGTATACATGGTCTACACCAGGGGTGCCCAATACGTCGATCGCGATCTACTGGTCGATCGCAAAGGTAGTGTGGGTAGACCGTATGGCATAAAAAATAGAGGATGGATGACGTGTTCAACCTCGCCAGCTGCTGCAAGCTACCTAGTCACCTAGTCAGCCTCCAGTTTATTTCTGCTAAACTTAAGAAAGGTTATAAAAATGAATGGGGGAGCTGGGCCAAGTAAACAGCCAAAAACCTACCACTTCCATACGGAATGGGAGGAGGTCGGACTGTTTTTAATCCACCATGTCATATTCGAAGTGCGTTTGCCTCATCTGTCAGTCTACCGTTGCTATTCCGAAGAAGGGAAATGTGGAGCGGCATTTTCGGACTGTTCATAAAAACTACGACATTAACTTCCCTCTGAAAAGCGAGCTGAGAAAGAGAAAGGTGAAGGAACTAAAATTTTTATACATAAATATATGTTTTGCATTTTTATAGTAGGTAGATCATTTTGACTTGGTCATTTATAAGTAGCTCGCAAGCTAGCGTACCTTCAGAGTGTGTGATTAGTACGGCAGGTGACATAGGACGCTACGCTCAGAGCACACAATCTCCTGAACACGTTGCCCATTTAATTCTTTAAAAAAAACCTCTCAAAGATTACTGACATACTTGTTTCACCGCATTAATCAGTCATGTTAATCTTCCTCATTCTACATGTCTGTCCATGCAATGTTTTTTATTTGACTTTATTGCATTTTATTTTACTTGTTATGGACATACTTTTTGTTACACTTTTTTGTATTTGTCTGGAGAAGACTTGATTCAGAATAAAAATTAGTCACCATGTCAATCTACATCCATCCAAAGTTTTTATTTTTACCTTATTGCACTTTATTTTGCTCGAATTATGGGACATACTTGACTACCCTAGATTTTATTTACAGTTCCCAATAAAATATGATAAAATGCTAATTATATTAGCCTTTTTAACTCGATGAAATGTAAAGGATTGTGTGAAATTTCATCATTTCGACTACTAACCCCAGTGTCGAACTGAATCGAATTGTATCATGAGAATTTCTGAGGTATCAAAAAAATTCGAACCGTTGGCTTAAGGAATCGATATTGTATCGTATCATGAGGAAAGCTGTGATTTACTCCCCTAATACTGTATAAATATATATATTTGTTTACTTGCCAGAATACTTCTGGTATAGTCTATGGTGCATTTTGGGTAAGCAGCATTTGCTTAGAAACCGAAAACACTTGAGATACAGAAGGAAATGGTTATTCACACAATCTAGAACAGATCCTTCACCCTTTACTTGGGGAGGGGGGGGGGAACCGAAATGGTTCATTCTCTTCAAGTCCAATTACAGGCCTGGTCAATAATTTTCTTTGCTGGGTCGCATCCAGACTTCACCATGTCAGTCGTGGCCAGGTTTTAGTAACTATTTTCCTGTCCCACAAAAGCTACAATATCTACAAACTCTGCTCGTAAGATTTCGCTTTTCCTTTTTGGAAAGCATCTAGTCAGTCTTTAGAAATCAAGAGAATCAGTGATTTTTTTTTTCATGTTTAACTTTAATTCTTTCTTATTAATTCAAAGAAGCATTTGTGAGTAAAAATCTGTTCATTGTCATTTGCACAGGTCTGATGCAACTTTTTTTTTGTTGTTAGTGCCTTTACTAAAAAAAAGTATTTCTTCCAGTAAAACATCTGGAACTTTGTTACCTCGCGCCACCACGGTTGTTTGCATGTTCTCTCTGTGTCGCACCTACTGTTGTACTCTGGTTTTCTCTCACTGTACAGTGACATGCAATCACTGGCGTCTCTAAATTTGTCCTGCGACGGACTGGCATCTCGTTCAGGTCGTACTCAAGCTTTGTCTGAGATACGCTTCAGACCCCCCATGACCAGGATAAGCCACTGGAAGATGGCTCGGTAAAACTCCGTTATGAAGGGTATCTCCAGAAGGCATTAAGTTAGTCCTTACCCACCAGCAAGGTGCATCCTGTGTTTCAATCCATTAGTATTAAGTAATGCATTTTAAACAAACATTGAGCAACTGAGTGAAGAATGTCCTCATTCACTTAAGCGTTGCTTCATTTTAAATGGTGATCGTTTGGAAGAAATCCTGTTCGCTGCCTGTCGGCAGCCAAGCTCTACTATGTGAACCAAACGTACCGATTGTCTGCATCTGTGTGTTTTGCTACCATTTCTCTGTTAACACGTTAAAACAACTATCACAGTAGTTATACTTAAGAGTCTATGATGTTTGTGCAATTCTGCATGAAGTAAATTTGCTTTTGAGTTTTGTTTGAAATTCTGCTCGACATGGAAATGACCTGCTTTTAATGTAATGCTGTTTCGTTGATGTGCGTAAATAACATTGCAGCTCGGTTAATGTATATCGGAAGTTTCATGCAAAGGTCCGTTTGATTTCATCCATTAACCTGATAAAATGCTGCGCTAACTTGTAAATTAATATATGAATTTTTAGGATTTTGTCTATGTTCAACCCTGGAGGTTACATGGAACGATGCAAATTAAATCTTCTAAGCTTATCCATGCTCAGAGACTTTTTGTTTGCCAGTAGGCGTTAAATGTCACATGCCACATCCATAATGCTGGAATTGCCCATATATTTTGTGGTTTTCTTAAGTTTTCTTGAATTTTTCTTAAATTTCAGGTGCACATTCCGGTTTCCTAGCACAGTCATAAAACTCCAGTTCACGGCGCTGTGCCGCCAGGAGGCAGTGAAGGAGAACGCGCCCCTGTCCCCGGTCAGGCCGCTCTGTCCCCAGATGTCCCCACTGAAAATCAACATTCCTGACAATGACTTCAGGAGCATCATGAGTCCTCTGGCCTCTCCAACAGGAACCATCAGGTCTGTCCCTTTCCAGTTACTCCGCTTTTATTAGCGGCCTTTAGTTCGTCCAGCTCATTAATGCGCAGTCGCGGGAGGCTTGGCACATTAATGCAGCTGTGCATACTGTCGTCGCAGTGATTTTTTACATTTTTTTTTTGCACCATGAGCCTGTTTTTCGTGTTGGGGCTCCCTGGGGCACAGCTACTGAGGAGCCTGACAGCTTGTCGGGGATGAACGTACAACACTACCCAGGAGGACTTCGGGAAAACCGCAGACCCAAGTTGTTGGGCTGTTCATCTTTTGGTGTGTGACGATCATGACGCTTGTTAAAGGTGACAGAAATCACACGTTAGGTCTTTGTGTGTGTGTGTGTGTGTGTGTGTGTGTGTGTGTAAGCCCTAAAAATCTATTCAAAATATGTTGATGGCTGGTTGCTACTGAAATACTACATGGTCTTTGAGGATGTTGCAGGTCATCTGAGGAGTGTGAAAGAGTTTGTCAGGGTCTTGATGCAACGTGGGTCTTAATCCTCATCCCTGCAGTGATCAACCTGCACAGTTTTGCCACTTAAAGAAAAGTGATGAGACAGCATTTTTATAATTGTTTAGGATTTTGCAGCATTGGGATGAATGTCATGGAAAGTGTTTGTTTTGGTATATAACGGTCAGTTTTTTTTTGTTTCGGTAAGGATTGGCTACAACGGGACATTTCAACATTAAAACTTGGAGAGCACATAAGTAACTAAGAACGGAGCAGCCGATGTGGGGGCAACTTAATCTTTTTCTCATTCTAGGGCACCCCCTCTTGAATGCCCCAGGCTGAATACCCATGTGTCTCTTCTTGGCCCCTCTCACATGTCTTGCCCTTGTTATGCTGCTTATCTCTAATCCCTGCCAGTGTTTTTAATCTTTGTCCCAAAGTACTTCTGAGAAATGAAGCAAAAAGCACAGCGGCCTTTGACCCGAGGCTTGCCCTTAATTTTTGTAAATCAGTCTGTGCAGAAATGAGCTATTTACAAATCTTTTGATACATACGCAGTACACAAAAATGCTAAACTTGTATATTCACTTAATTCCATTTTAGATTAGTTGCTCTTATGAGAGTCTGGTCAGTTTGTCCTTCAGTGATGTGGGCAGTTCTAACAGCTGGTTGGATCTGGCTTTCTGGTTCAGGTAGGAGAGTAAATGAGGAATTTTTGTGAGCTTTGGCTAAAATGAGCTGTTTTTTCTGACCGCTCAGTAAGTATCCAGCGTTTTAGTTTTAAACACTTGTCATGATTATAAAGCATGTGATTCATTCAAGTAATTTAAAAGGATTAAGTGAAACGATTATTACAAAAACATGGCGTAATCTGTTGTATTTCAATTAAATTTGTTTTGAAGTTTATTTCAATATATTTCTTTGTGGCGTCTGTTTTTTTTCCTAATTCATGCTTCATGTTCTGTTGTATGACAAGACAGAAATACTGAGAGTTACTGTTTTTTTATATATATATATATATATATATATATATCAGTGCAGGTTGACTAAAAATGTGTGAAGATGTATTTCAGATCTTATTTCAGCACTTATTTCATTATTCTAATAATTTGTGTCATTCTAGCAAGAATTTCTGTGTTACGTAAGAGATGCCCATTGTTACGTAATACACGTTTGCCTGTTTTCTAATGCAGCGTCATTAAGATTTTGTGAAAGGCACCCCTTCCATTCTACTTCCTGCTCCGTCTGCCTGTCTCCCAGATTTTGCCCCCGTCTCCATGCTTCCAGCATGTCTGCTCACTTTTCCTAGAATCCAGCCCCCTGTGGTACCTCTCCTCCCATGCGGCCCTTAATGAGTGCATGTGTGTACAGATTCCATATATGGCATATGTTTAGTTTGCCCTCTGCTGATTGGCTGACGGGGGGAGTGCTGCACTTGTGTATCTAGCAGCTAGTTTCCTTTTCGGAGCTTTCCTCACTGCCTCTCCCTCCATTTCTTGGGCAGGCTCCAGCACCCTGCTCTCACGCCCAAAACAGTGCCTGCATACCAGTGTTTTCTTTGTATACCTCATTCAGTCAGGCAGGGCCATCCTCCTCTGTGCTGGGACTAGGACTCTTTTTGTGATTGTTTTCATTTTGTCAGACAGGGTGTTGGCAGGGCAGAACCTGTGACAGTTGATGTGGGTGGAGCTTGGATGGTCACATGACACCTTTGAAGGGGGGGCCTCTTGCTGCGGCTATTTCTGCTTTGGAACAAAAGCTGTTGTTCTTCCCGGCAGGACGCGTTGGACCCTCACCTTTATTTTGGGGCTGTTTGTAACACACATTGCATGGATTGAAAGTTTAGCATTTTGAAAACTATAAATCTGCTCTCCCTTCATATTGTTTGGCCCAACAGCCAATATAAAGAGCCTGTCATTCTTGCAGGAGTTAAAGTGTCTGAAAAATGTATATATTTCAGTGCAGCAGAGATATTCTACTTAATGTTAATGAACACAGTAAGAGCGATAAATAATGAACAGAAAATAATAACTGGTACTGTGAAAAGATGTTTCTGTGAATTTCCAGCTGTCTGTTAGGTGGGTAGATATTGGGTTTTATTAAGTTCACCCAAGATTTGTTGTTTTTTAAATGCTATTTGAATTTTTCATAAAATTGTGCTGCGAACTGTTAAGATTCAAACAGTGGTTTGCGAAGACCCGCACGACGTGTCTTTAAATGTGATATTGTGTTAGTGGTATTATGTTGATATAAGCAGAAAGATAATGTCTACTCTAAATGTTTTTATATATGTGATGACGGACTAATTCTTCATTAAGAGGTTCTCGTCCCAGGTTCTGACGTGGGTAATGAGGCAGTCGCACCTTAGCTGTGTTTGATCCGCTTGGGCCTGGGCAGTGTTTTTGCGCTACTCTGAAAGTGCTACCTCAGGCTCGTACTTTGACCATACACTGGCTGTGCACCTCGCCCCGATAAGGGCCGCTGCCGTCCGGTCCGCTCTGGAGTCACTCTGTACTGAGTGATCCACTGGTGACAGTACGAGGACAGTGTGCTCGTCCATTCTGGGCCTGTCCTGCACCAGCGTTGTTGTCTCATTGGTGTGTTGGAAAAAATCTCGTAGTATATAAAGTTACCACCTGAGCTTGTCTGCTTACCGACATATTTAAGATGCATATTAACAGTTTACAACAATTCAGCCCAAGCATGACTTGTAAGTGTAGTCTTACCGCCATCTAGTGGCTAATAACCAGTATGTGTTTGTGGGTGTGTACATTGAACATGACAAACCGTTTTAAATTCGTATTTTGCTGAAATAATAATACAAAATATATATATTTATGTATGCATGTGGATAGAATAAAATCTCTATAACTTTTTAAATGTCCATTGGATTTAGATATGGTAGCAATTTATCATATGTCGATGCCTTTCAGTGATTTTAAGATCCCTTCCTGTATATTTAAACTACTGTTGATAATTTGTAACTGTTGTTGGAATAACCTCTAATTTGGGTTTTAAATAACCACACTTAGCAGTTAAGTGGTTTAAATTGTTACTATAATTGTTTTGTCAAATGTGACCTAATCTGTAGGGGCAGCATGGTGGTGCAGTGGATAGCACTGTCGCCTCACACCACTGGGACTTTGGTTCGAGTCTCCGCCTGGGTTCCATGCGTGTGAAGTCTGCATGTTCTCTCCATGTCGTCATGGGGTTTCCTCCCGGTACTCTAGTTTCCCCCCACAGTCCAAAAACATGCTGAGGTTAATTGGAGTTGCCACATTGCCCATAGGTGTGCATGTGTGAGTGAATGGTGTGTGAGTGTGCCCTGCGATGGGTTGGTTCCCCATCCTGGGTTATTCCCTGTCTTGTGCACATAGTTACACTGATGTAATAAACACTAGAGGGCGCCATATATGAAAAAGATCACATTGGGAGCAGTGCAGCAGTTTGCAATGGTGTGGTCTCACTTAAGACAAAACCATGTTTGATGTGGGGCCATTTTGATCTGACAGAAATGAAAGGGGTGGACATGGTGATGTGTCAGGGAAATGGAAGCATAACAAGGAGAAAGTGTGAAAATTATGCAATGTTTTTTTTAATTACATAATGCTAATGAATGTGGTCAACTGTGAAGGCTTTCAGTAGCTAATAAATAGCTTTTAGCTCGGATAACCACATCCCTAGAGGACCTGCCTCTACCCACCAATAAAAGCACTTTGGTGAGAAGACATTAGTGCTGAAAGCCCAGCTTAGCACCTCCTGTCAGTAGGCACTCATTGAGAGAGCTGCTTGAATGCACTGGCTGGTGACATCTGTGCTTTTAGAAGAAATATCAAGTTTTCTAGGAACGCCTCCTGATGACAGTCTTGCTCGGACCAGTCACTGTCGAGACTGGGCCTCACTTCCTAGCGATTTTATATTTTCATGGCAATGCCGGGAATCTTATAGCTGCTAACCTCCCTGGGCTAGAACGAGTCCTTGCGAGAGAAATCACGGCTCTTCTATCAACACCAAAACACGCAGCAGTGGATTTTAACATAGAACCTAGACATCATGTTAGATTCAGGTGCACATTCTGTGTGGAGAACATGACAGTAGATACAATATATTTCCAAAGGTATTGGGACACCTGCCTTTACACACACATGAACTTTAATGACATCTCATTCTTAATACATAGGCTTTAATATAGAGTTGGCCAAACCCTTTGGAGTTATAACAGCTTCAACTCTTCTGGGAAGGCTGTCCACAAGGTTTAGGAGTGTGTTTATGGGAATTTTTGACCATTCTTCCAGGAGAGTATTTGTGAGGTCAGGCACTGATGTTGGATGAGAAGGCTTGGCTCGCAGTCTCCGCTCTAATTTATCCCAAAGGTGTGCTATCAGGTTGAGGTCAGGGCTCGGTGCAGGCCTGTCAAGTTCCTCCACACCAGACTCACTCATCCATGTCCTTATGGACCTTGCTTTGTGCACTGGTGCGCAATCATGTTGGAACAGGAAGGGGCCTTCCCCAAATTGTTCCCACAAAGTTGCGAGCATGAAATTGTAGTAAATGGCTTTGAATGCAGCATTGGAAGTTCCTTTCACTGGAACTAAGGGGCCAAGCTCAACCCCTGAAAAACAGCCCGCACCATAATCCGCCTTCCACCAAATTTTACACTTGGCACAATGCAGTCAGGCAAGTACTGTTCTCTTGGCAAGTGCCAAACCGAGACTCGTCCATCGGATTACCAGACAGAGAAATGTGATTTGTCACTACAGAGAACCATTGCTTTAGAGTCCAGTGGCGGCGTGCTTTACACCACTGCATCCGACGCTTTGCATTGCACTTGGTGATGTAAGGCTTGGATG
>JAODKC010000095.1:23026937-23041606 GCA_026777985.1 Mormyrops attenuatus | reverse complement strand
AGTGCTTGATGTTATACACCTGTGGCTATGGAAGTGATTGGAACACCTGAATTCAATGATTTGGAGGGGTGTCCCAAAACTTTTGGTAATACAGTTTATGTGGTGGAGTCTTTAGGAAAACAAATGTGGCTAAGTCTTTCTGTGGACTAATAAATTGTTAGGGCTATAGCTGTCTGAGTTGTCGCTTGGATGGGTTTTTTGCTAATTTGCTAAACACTACAGAGGACCTCTGAAGTTACCAAGACCACAAAAAATGAGTCTTCTGCCATTAGCCAGTCATCAACAAGTAGGGAATTCCAAAAACACCATCATGTTTCTTAGTGACATTTTTTTCTGAAGTGTACAGTGTCTTGAGAGAGACAGATCTGTCATTGGATAGAAATCCTCTTGACTGCAAAGACCAAGATTCCACAAGCTGGTAAAACTGTTACAAGGCAACTCTGCTTACGCGGGATGTCACGCTCTGGTGGGGGGCATTTTCACCAGCCTGCCTAGCTGTTAACGTGGTTCACTCCCAAGTATATTAATCTGCAGAAATAAGGTTGTACCATAGTGTAAAGTTTAGATTAAATTAAAGTGCTTTTGAAGAAAGTTTTTGCATTCATATTTTTGGATTACTTATGGGGCAGAATTTTGCCTGTATGAATGTATCATTTTCAAATATTTAAACTGTTTATATGATAATGGTTCTGTACACCAGAGACTCTATTGGCACTTTGAGAGGTTGGTTATACTATAGTATTTAAGTCATAGAATTTCGGTTTCGATATTTTACTTTGAAAGAGCACTTCATGATATATTGAAATTTTAAGACGTTTAAGTTATATAAGTATTGAATAGAATACAGTATGCATACCATTAGGTTCCTGGCTCACTGCGTCCCTGCATTGGAATAGAGGTTATAGAAAATGAATTGACATCAACAGACATGAATCTGGTGTTTATACTTTAACTTGAAAATGGATAAATAAGGTTAAATGTTTTGCGGGTGTATTTTTCAAACAGTTTGGGCTTGATTTGGGCCAGTAATGCCCTGTATAAATCAGTCTAACTTTGGCCGTTACCATGGCAATGAAGTTACCAGAGCGCAGAATCGTTTTTGTGCCAGATCACCTGTGGATGAAGTGTAAAGTTACAAAGGCATCCCTAGTACTTGCGAGCTCCAGTGAGCCGCTATGAGAACCACATTGTCCAAATGGGGGAACGTTTTAATGAATACTCCCAAGAGCGCTCAGCCTGCCAAACTGCCGCAGAGAACTATACACACAGTCATTCAAAAAGTTGCACACAATCCAAGGAATCATCTGGGGATCTGCAGGTCTGTACACCTTGGACAAGGCCGGCGTTCCACTTCAGAAGAACATGGATGCTCGTTCCAGACCAAGAACTTCTATTTCACAGTGTGAAGCTCATACAGACAGTGCATCAGGACCTGGATGGCTTTCTGCCACCAAATGGGATCATGATTCATGGTACTAGAAAGGTCCACAGGGCAGTGTTAGGCTTCTGTTTATGACCAAGAACCACTGGCAAAATGGTTATGTATGTAAATAAAATATGGTTAAGCCTTGATTCATCTGTTTACAGCAAATGGCAGTGAAATGTTTCTGAAGCAGGTAGAAATTGCTTGGGGGTGAAATAAAAATTAGTGTTATTCATCTGCTGTGTCTTTCTCCTCGTAGTGTCCCTAACTCCTGTCCCGCAAGCCCGCGTGGGGCCGGGTCGTCGGGCTACCGATTCGGCCGCAACATTACCTCAGACCTGCAGCTGGCGGCCGAATTCGCAGCAAAGGCTGTATCAGAGCAGCAGGCTGACAGCTCAGGAGGTGACAGCCCAAAGGTGACCCTCTCTAATTTTGGTTGCATTCACAATTACTTTTTTCCCTCCCCGTTTACTGCTTTTTCTTGGATTACCTTCCTCACACTGTCACCCTGATTAAGGGAATGGATTGAGGAGTTTACTCTTCATGTAATGGTAGTGTAACGTCACAAGGGGGCGCAGTGGATCTCTCCTGATTTTACAAGCATTCTGTTTTTTTTTCTTTTCTCTCATTTGACTAATTATTCATAGAAATATAGTTTCCTTTTAATGTCTTCTGTTACCAATTATAACCACAATAAGTATAGATTTTATGACATTAGCCTGCAGGAATGGTCTGGTGTGTGATATACAGCATGTCTGTTTCCCTTGTGTGCTGCCCTGACCTAGTGCGTTTCCCCCCAGGATGAGTCCAAGCCTCCATACTCGTACGCACAGCTCATCGTCCAGGCTATTTCTTCAGCGCTCGACCGGCAGCTCACACTCAGCGGCATATACGCCCACATCACCAAACACTATCCTTACTACAGAACCGCAGACAAGGGCTGGCAGGTGAGCTCCGCACGTTTCCTGCACGTCTCACCAGCCGCCTGAACCCATATCGGACGAGGCCATCGGAAGCTGTCCCAAGGTCGTTTCTACGAGCTGCCGGTGGTACGCTAACCTGCCCATTTTATGTGGTTTTTGGCTCCCTCTTGTGGCAGAACTCCATCCGACACAACCTGTCCCTGAACCGCTACTTCATCAAAGTGCCCCGATCCCAGGAGGAGCCGGGAAAGGGTTCTTTCTGGAGGATCGACCCCTCATCGGAGCCCAAGCTGGTGGAGCAGGCTTTCCGCAAGCGCCGGCAACGAGGCGTGTCCTGTTTCCGTGCTCCGTTCGGCCCCCTGTCCTCTAGGTAGGGGGCGCTGTCGATTTGTTCCTCGTCATAGAATAGAAGCTATAAAGGCTAAAACTGTCGTGATTGTCAGAAGAACCTGAAGTCAACCTCCTTAGCTCCCTCTCTTCTCCTTTGACATAAAATTGCCGGCCAGGACGAATTAAGTGTGTCACCTGACCAAAGTCAACGTCCCCATTCTCTGCCTAATTAAAATACAAAGTCTAAGAAAAGAATTGAGAAAATGTGAAAATGGGTGGATTCTGCCAGTCTGCCCCACCGGTGACACTGTGTCTGAGCCCGTTACCGCTGCTTACACCCTGCTTTCGCTTGTGCCTGTATGTATACGTGTGTGTGTGTGTGTGTGTGTTTTGACCACATCTGCCATTCACCACTGAACCGACATGTCACCCCTGGGACACAGGAGTGCCCCTGCCTCTCCGACGCACCCTGGCCTTCTCTCCCCCCACTCGAGTGACCTGCAGACCCCAGAGTGCCTGTCGAGGGAAGGGTCCCCCATCCCCCATGATCACGAATTTGGTTCCAAGCTCGCCTCCGTGCCCGAGTACCGCTACACGCAGAGTGCTCCGGGTAAGCTGCAGATCTGCCTGAAAGGTTCAGCCTGATGTCCCACTTCTTATAACACGAACTGGGCTGTTTCCTGCTGGATCCTCACAGCTCACCCCATTCACACACTGAGCATATTCCACCCTGCCTGCTCTTTCCTGCTCAGGCTCTCCGGTCAGCTCCCAGCCGGTCATCGTCGCGGTGCCCCCCCAGCCTGCCGCCATGGCAGCCAAGCCGCTGACCTACACACCGGTGTCCCTTAACCCTCCGGGTCACGCCCTCCAGGTGGTGCAACAGACGCCGGCCGTCACTATGGTGCGGGTCGTCACCACCTCCACCGGATCCTCTAACGGGTACATCCTAGGCCAAGCCAAGCTGCCCGTGAGCAAAGAGGCAGCGGGGGAGGCCTATAATCAAGGTACTTTATTGCTGACACACCTCACTTATGTCCTAAAGGAGGTGGGGATCGTTGCTGGGTTTGCTTATGTCCCTAACCCATAATCCTTTGAGTCCAGAGTCAGTAAACAGAAACGGGATGTGACAAAGGTCACGCTGGGCCCGTGTCGTTTTCCCCCGCAGGCACTATGGATGAGCAGCCGGCTGCGAGCTGCACGCCAGTGTCTGTGCCCAGCCGGGTGATCCAGACGGTGAGCGGTAGCCAGCCGACCTTCACTGTGGTCCAGCAGGCTCCCGTCTGCCTGGGCCAGCACCAGCTGCCCGTCCGGCCCGTCACGCAGAACGGGAAGCACGCTGTCCCGGTCACCAGCATCTCCAGCTCCGTCTACGGTACCAGTGCACTTTCTCAGTCCTCCTTTTATTTGTTTGGCCATCTGTGTCTACTGGAAAGAGAAGTAACCGATGGCAGAGTATTATGCTATATTTCCAATTTTCCCCATTTGTTACTAGCCATCAACAGTCCCCTGCAGATCCTGGCAGCCCAGGCCTCTAGCTCCTCCCCGGTTGTGGTGAACAGACCGCCCAGCGTCGAGGCCGAGAAGCCAAGCGCGGCCCCCGGCGAGCCCGAGGCCAAGCGGCCAAAGCGGGAGGAGGAAAGCACAGCTCCAGTCCCTCAGCCTGTTATTGTAGCAGTGACGCCCCAGGACGCCAGTGAATAAGGCAGTGTGCGGTAACGGCAACAGCAAAGACGCATGCTGGAGGACTTTGTTTTTCCAGTGTGTTTCACTGTATCCTAAACCCAACGTGCCAAACAGCGTAGAGAAGTGCATCCTATTGTGAACTTAGCATAAAGTAAAGAGCAGCTCCGATACTCATATTTCTCCTTGAAGTGACTATATCTGTTAATCTTTGGAAATGGAGATGCTGCCCTCCAGTTTGATTGCCATTTTAATGGAAAGACATCCTTAATACAGGGAGAGGAAGACAATACTTATATTTTGTTGAAATTTACAGCACTAATTGTTGATTCTCTTGGGGTTCCCTTGTAGCGGTGTTACCAGCTGGGTCAGGGTGGGACCAAAACTTACATTATTTTTATCCAGAGATATCTTTAGTCTCTTACATGAAGCATTAGGCATTGAGAAGAGAACCCAGTGGTATCTTAAAGTCTCAATTTCGTAAAAATAAAGTCTTGTTTTTTCAGGAATACTTTATTAGCATTCTAAAAAGTGGATTGTTACAGATGTGATTTAAAAAGCTGCTTTTTTTCTGAAATGGAAGCTATATGATACAGAAATAAAAAGTATTTTGCCATTATAGAGCATTATCATATGGTTAAAAGATTAAAATGTATTTTTAACATCACAATTTGCGATTTAACTTGTAATGGGAAACCTCGGTTGAATGTAAAGGGCTTTTTTTGATAGCTGGGTTTCAGACAGCCTTTTGCAGTTCTGTCCACATTGAAGAACAACACGCCCAGCGGAATTTATAATCAATCGCAGAGAGGCTGGGCTGCAGTAGGCCTCGGATCCTCCTTTTGACGGCGCAACCCTTGTTCAACATTTTGGTCCTTGGATTTTATGCCGAATAGTTAGCTAAGTGCCGGAGAGGTTGCGGAATCCAGCTAGTTAGCCGGCTGCAAGGGAGATCGCGGTATCTGGCTAGTAACCTGTATAAAAATGCAAATCTCCAGCTAACTTTATGTCAGGTGGGCCAAGCATGGCATTTGTCTGCAGGTTAGACTCTTGAACCGGTCACTTTATAATAACAAAAACATAAGTTCTACATTTTCAAATTTGTGGTTTTCGTGCAGCAGTTACCTCAGTACTCCTGGTTCCCCACTGTCACCTCGATACTGGGAAGATGATAAATTGTCAGGTAGCTTTATCCAGACCTGCCTTTCCATTAACATGTTGGTCTGGCTGATACCCATGGACTTCTGGAAAATGCTTGTCTCGGACATTCTTCAAGTTGAAGAACTGCTCTTTGGTCATCACTCTACCCATACTGTTACTTTTCATCACACGTGTCATTATATGACACATTCGGGCCAATTACTATCTAATTTTTGCGCCATGTTTGGTTTTGCAAGGGCTCTGATAGAACTCTGGCAACTTAATGACACAGCGACTTAATGAGTTAGTCACTACTGATAAATACAAGTAACTTTTTCAAATATCATTGCACTTTGAGTGCATTGAAAGGGAACGAAGAGGCTCATGCTTTGTATGTGTTTGGTTTAACGTTCAGCTGGTTGCCGCAGCATCACCACAAGATCAGATATTACAAGAAATGATATCTGTTTGTGTTTCAAAGAAAAGGATTCAACTGGAAAAGTCTCAGGCTGCTTCAGCCCTTGTAGACATGACCTTTTCAGCTGTAACAGGCTTGGTTCTGGGCCTGGTTAAGGGGGTTATTTTTGCCGCCTTTGACATAGTGTGGCATATTTCAGACTGTACAGTGAACATTCAGGATAGCTAAGCCTAACCAGTCCATTTAGCTTTGATAAAACTCTTTTGTTTGGGCAAAACGAATGTCTTCTCACTGAGGAGGTCCTGTCTCAGCATTGAATAAGTAATACAACTCATGGGTGATTTGAAACTGAGCCAGATTTATGGATGTATTTTGTAATAAATATATAAACAACACTGCCGGGTTTTGACCATAGTGGTAATCTGAAGAGATGAATTACAACTGAAGGCAGTAAATCTTTTTCCCAGGCTGTAAAACATCGAGAAATTTTAAAGATTATAGCCTAGTTCTGTATAACGGCACTTTCCTCACGCTTTTTTTTTCGTTCTAGACATGTCAGCATTAATGAGTAATGCGTCCGTGGAAAGGAGACCCTGCAATCAGTGTAGAGATGTCAGAGAACAAGTGGAATGTATGTTGAACACAAACATATGTGTGTCAGGTCTAACTCCCACAGAAGAGATGTTCTTCAGCTGAAGTGCCTTAAGTCACTAATTTAACAATGAATGTAATAATCGTTTATATAAACTAGTGCAAACCATATTTTACAGAATATTTTGGGAAATATTAGGGAAATAAATTGCCTTTTAAGAGATGTCAAGTAAAGGACATTTTATGAACCAGATTTTTCCCCCAAAATTAAAAAATAGAACTTGCACTATAATATGTCTATTCACTCTAACTCTTTATTAAGTTGAATCGATATTATTTACACGTGTTGTCACTGAAAAAGACTAGTCCTTTAAGATAAGTATTTGTAATACATATAACATTTTTAATAGTGCATTCACAAGACATGCAGCATATGTCTTAAGCAGTTTTGATTCACTAAAATATCAATGCAAATTTTGTTTTACAGTTATTCAGCACCATGACACATGTCACAAGCTCTTTCCCGCTGTGAACGGTCCCATCTCAGGCTGACCGCCACTGTGTCCATATCGCATTCTGGTCTCGCGCTGGGCTAAACTTTCTATATTTCTGCTTCTGGCAGCTGACCACACAGAGCTGATTGTGACATAGATTCATTTCCCTCATCATTGTTGCTCCTTTTGCTGGTATTACTCTGACTTTTCAAAGGTGTCTCTTTGCAATGTGACGAGTCCAGATCATTCCGCCACCTTTTGAATCTGTTGCACCTCATCATGTTGTAAGGAGTTGTGCTACGAATGTGTTCATGTGTCTGATTCTGTTTCTAAATTTATACTGACTTTTTTTTTTTTTAAAAAAAAAGAGGTAAGAGCACACGTTTGAATTTCATTAATTCTCAGAATATTCTCTGTCTGAGTGTATAAATGTTAAAACAGTAGCAAGTTGAAATCATTTTTATTTACAGATGGAACTTGGTGTTTATCACTCGCTTGTTGGATTTCAATTTGAATATAATTTAGTAGTAAGAGTTGTAATATAAAAGTGTCTTGTCTGCACCACGTATATTTTTGTTAGAAATAATGTTGTTCGTGTATTTGGCTCAGTAATTTGAATGTACTGCCCTTATAAATTTAAGATGTCTGGTTTAACTGGATTAAGTACCAGCAGGTGGTTGCCGGGTTGATAAGGTTTAACCACCCTGCTCATGCAAGCCTGTAAGCTCGAGCCCTTGTTTCTGTTATTTGCAGACACTATATATAATACAGAGAATGTTCTTTCAAGAGACTCCGCTGTAAATTTGTTGCCCTTGTTTTCATTGGAAAGTAAGGAATTTATTTGCTTAATTCACTTATTGTACAGACAGCATGTGTATGATGACTATACTGCTTTATACTTCTAGGGAATGTTCAGATTTAAAAGCTTATTACTGCTAGGGATGGTCATTGACAGGAGCCACGGGGCTTCTCTTATACCTCTGATAAGATGTGATCTGATTGCAGCATTGACTCCATTCAGTTTGTGGCTCTAACCCTCTTTGCAAGACCGGTTCTGTCTTTCTTGCAGATTAATATTTCCTTAGATGCTCTCTCTTTCAGAGATTATTTCAGATATCGACCCAGTAAAAATGGAGCAGATTACGAGTGTACTATCATTTTTCTGGAAAAAGAAAACATCCCATTTGTAGCCAGTGTTGTGGAATTCAGATGTCTTTTACATAGTATTTGATGTTTTATATAAACTTAAACTTTTTCTTTAATGTCATTAAGAATGATTTTTTTTTTCTTTCAAGAGCTGGGTAATGATGCCACTGAAAAGAACAGAAATCAGAACTACTAATGGAGTCAACTAATGAGGACAGAAAAGTGTAACAGTGAGACAGGGAAAATGATTAATAAAATGCTTGTTCAAGGGGAAGTTCTTTGTGTCAAACCTCAACTCTGAATATAAATCTTGTTCTTTAACATTTTAGTGATGTTTTTATTTATTGCCCCTGGCTTTTAATTTTTATTATTATTTCTTTTTTTGGAAAATATGATTAATGGACATCCCTTGAATGTCAGTTTAATGGCTCAGAATTTTGACACGAGCTCTTCTGTTATTAATGGAAATGGAGATTGATAGGAAATGGGCATCGTACCTGAAATGACCTCCAGCAACATCTGCAACAAAAGGTTCTTTTGTGAGTCGTTTGTTCTCAGCATTGATACGTCAGCTAGCCATATTCCCCTTCGCAGTTTGGCATACACATGTAGCTGAATTCCGACATCAGCCGCGTCAATGCAGTCCTTCCATGTAGGACGCCAGTCTGATATGGATTTGTTAGAGGTGAGCTGCACTGCCGTAGTGAGTCGTGCTTTTCTTGACACTGCTTAATTGTGCTGGTTTGCATGTTTTATACCACTGCTCTGAAACGGTTTTTAAGTAAGCACTGCTTACCGAGTGTTGCAGTTAGCTTAGTCATCAGAAGAACCCTTACATGTGATCTTTAACAAGCCGCCGACGCAGTTGTTGGTTGTTCAGACTGTCCATGCCAAGCTTCTCTGGGCCTGGTACCACCTTGCAGCTGCATGGCAAGAATAAACCCCACTGAAGCCAGTCCATCATCTGGGGTCCTCCTCCAGCCGAGACCAAAACTAGATGTTCCTCGTTTAGGATTCTGGTCTTCAAAAGGCTACATGTTGCTGTTTTCAATTACTGGTGACGTTTTCATTAAAGCGCTGGACCTTATCTGAACCATGCACTGTTATAAACTCCGCAGAAATGTCATTGGGCCAGATCTATTAATGGATGTTGTGATGAATTTGGTCTGGGGATGAGTATGGTTCACACTCATCCGAATTTTTGATTAAATACAGTGTTCATAGTGGATGAAAAGTGTTTTTTGCTCTGACACTGGCCCTGTCGCAGTATTTTATTTGCAGGTTAATCGTGCGACAACAGGTCTTGGCGAATGCACTGCATCCCACCTTGTACCTGGATTGCCCCGTGCTTTCATTGCTGTTACCCAGGCAACGGCCGCTGCAGAAAATCCATCACACAAATGCAGAAAAGCGTGAAGGCAGGCATCCTGCAGCGCTGCTTGTACTGCCCTCTTGTTTATACACCCTTGTTGGTACACAGGGAAATTAAGGTTTTGTGTCCGGTTTCAAAGAATCAATATCGGATAGGGATGACCCTGCACTTTTCACGTTCGGGATGTTCTGAATATTTCATTGGCTGTTTACCTTATTGAATTTGTGCCTTTTTGTTTGGTAATCATCATGAAAACAGACACATGCAGCGGACTGGAGTATATACCCAGGCTGGTGCGTGTTTGTGTGTGTGTGCATTAAAATGCTGATATGTGGGATGAATGGATCTGCCACTCTGACGGTTCCTGTTGAGATTTGCCCTTCGTCGATAAGCTGATGTTCTCTGGATTCTATTTGATTAAATCTGTCACAGAACGAATTCGCCTGCATTTTCTGCACCTCCTCTGGTGGGAAAAAAAAGCAGCGAAGCAATGCAGCTGAGGATTTGATCATTCATAAGAACGCTTCAGATTCTGAGCACAGAACAAAACGTCAGGGGTACACTGAACCGGTGGGACCGTGCCGAATTCTGCTGTCACATAACCTCACATCGCTATCAACAAAGACTTGGAAACACATCAGATGCTAGGGTCGTTTAATGCCTTGAACGACTTTAGCATGAGTCCGCTGCAGCACTTTCTTTTTCAAGCCGTTAGGAGACCGTGTGTGTTTCTCCTTTGCTGTAAAATAGCTATAGAATTTTTGTGTTTTTCATTAACAGGGCAGTTTTTAAGGAATCTTAAACCAAGTCCTTTTTCTTGAATTTATTGCTTCTTTTTATAGCTAATGTGACTTTTATGTCCTAATTACTGTTGGCCACTCATTATAATAAGTAAAGCTTATTTTTCAACTCTGTCACTGAGCTTTGGTCCCTCCATCTATCTCTTATAGCCTGTCTGATACAGGGTAACCCTTAGAATGACACATAGCAGAAAGCACAGGACACATTAAAAAAAGGAATTGCACACACAGAATATACCATTGACAGTCTGATTGCGCAGACCACATGTCTTTGAGGGATTGGTAAGAGGAAACTCCACACCGAGCCTGGGTGGGAATGGAATCCCAATGCTGGAAGTGGGAGGGTGCAGTGCTCGTGCACAACTAAACAGAAATACGTGCACCCTGGAGACTGGTGAGAATCACTGGCCAAACTCATCTATGTCTACCTGGGATTTCCTAGCACCCTCTGGTGGTCAATCTGTGCAAAACAGTTTCTTTGCTCCAGGATCTTATCTTGTGCGAAAGAAACTTAACAGGCAATAAAGCAAAACTCACCAACTGTCTGTATAAACTAATTTTTAACACTGCCTATTATTAACCAGTGAAAAGGGGTTTACATATACTTGGTCTTCCGCTGTTTGACCTCGTTCTCCATTCCAGGGAGATTGCTGTTGTACATCTGTGTGCTAAAATGGGGAGACCCGATTTTAGCTGAATCACTGCTGTCAGCAGCGGTGCGAAGTTAAGAAATGCGGTGCGTGACTGAGGAACCAAATAATCTGGGGTTTTAACCATTTAGCTTGATTGTCCCCCAGATCGTCTAACGCACTTCACAACACACTGCGCCAGTAGAGACTGATGTACTTCTGCACGTTGTCAGCATAACACTGTGTATGGCGCCTCGATTTTCGACTCCTTAGTTTAATTTTATATCCGACGAAATTGGGTCTTGATATCTTTCTAGATTTATTATACTTCGTGTGAAACAGAAAAAAATTATCCGAACAGAACTGAAAAATGATCGTACACAAACCATGACACATACAAAAAAATCACATCTTACACATTTAGTCATTGAATGCAGGTTATTTAACAATTATTGCTTTATTATAAAGCTGAATATTAACTTTACATTTTACTCTATAGAACAATAGAAACAAATCAGACTAAGTCGTCCATTAGCGCTGGACATACATATATGCACCAGTATAGATGGACATATATGTATCTGCCAATGGTTTATAGGTGATACATTCATTAAAGTAAACGTGACATAAGATCTCAAAGTACAGGAGGAACACAAATCTTCTGCTTCTGAAGCTCTATAAGAAAAGCCGCACCCTTGAATCTGGATTAACGGCCAGTCAGCCGGTGTATCAGTCAATCTTGATTTGTTAGCTCTTCGCTTGTTGGCCCCGAAGGGAGGGAGACTAGTGTACATCAGTGCTTATGAGGCAGGCGTGGGGCGCGGGAAGCCGTTTATAAAAGCCAACTCAGTAAATCTACATCGGCACGTAAAAACATGAATGTGCTTAATATGCCCGATGGGCTTTAAACGTTACTAAGCGAAAACGTGATGTGTGTTATTGCAGCATTTTCAGACAGATCTTTTTGGCCTGATCTTTACGGCGGTCGTCAGGAGTTACGTAGGGCCAGCGTGCTGAGCTACAGTGTAACGTCAACTGGTTAAAAAATAAAAGCCGTAATTGAAAATCGGCCTCCCTTTTTCACCCCTACGTAAACATGATCACGTTATTTCCTGAGTATAGTAACCGCTTGCATGGTGTATTGGGAAAGGTGTGCACAGATGGTTCGTATTTACCTACACAAACTTTACTATCATTCAGGGCTGTTCTGCTTCAGGATCTAACACCGTAGGTAAGAGGACTCGAGTCATGTGACTTTGCCGTGAGCCTCTGAGCTTCCATTGCTACTTAGCAAGAAGAGGCGCTGATTTTCTCGGAGACCTCCAGGTCCGACTTTGCGACGAGGAAGCGAAGCCTCCCCCCGCCCAAGCGGATCAGGTCCACCGCGCTGAGGGGGTACAGACAGCCATTAGAGAATTCCGGCTTAGGACTGGCAGATGCTATTGGCTGAGGATGTGTCTCCCTTTTTCCCCCTTACTTCCTGTCAAACCCTGCAGTGCCCTAGTCCACCTAAAGTGGGCTCTCTGAGAGCTCAGGGCCAGACGTCACACTTACCTCTGGTAGTCGGCGCCAATGAGGCTGGTCCCGTTTACAGCCAGGATCCGGTCTCCGATTCGGAGTCGCCCGTCGGATGCCGCCGGTCCGTCTGGGATCAGCGTGCGGATGTAGATCCCGGGAGAATTGAGGGGAGTGTGCTGGATGGAGACACAAAGAAAGGACTACCTGCTGTGACGTCATGTCACCGTCCCTTTGGCCTGTCACATGGCGTCATCAATGGAAAAGAAGCCAAGAAGCAGGCCTTACATGGACTGGCCATAGATGATGGGGAATGTTAAGATGTCATTAATAAAAAGGAGCATATTTGGAGATCCCATCATGATATCCCCTAAGACCATTCAAACGTGTCACCTTGAATCTTACTTCCTGTAGACTTGAGACTAGCAATGATTTTCCAGCTTCCAGACTCTCTGCTGGGGTGTGAATATTCAGCCCTTCACGTCATATGGAAACCCTTGTTTACTTTACTTTGTTTTGACTCCATCCCAGATTATTGGCCTTGTTGCGTCTGCCCATATTTTAAAGGTCGCAATTCGTCATTCTTGCCATTGTTCGGGCGAATGCTCGGGACGCTTGTCATTAAGCACGTAGAATAAAACGTGTGGCAGCATTATTCTGCTGCGCCACTGCCCTGACTGTTCTGGGCTACCGCGCCTCACAGCAGTCCAGGGCAGGAAAGACTGGGAAAAAAAAAAACCGTCGACTCACCAGTCCGTCGATCAGTCCCATTCCCAGGCCAAAGGGTCCCTTGTCCAGTTCCACTACAAACACGCAACAGAAATCGTCAGCTGCTGAGCTCTGACCGGAGGGCACTGGGAAGGGAAAGTCAAGCCCACCCATGTTGCCTGCAGGGGGACAGAGAGACACAGAGGGCTGTGCTGGTGTCCCAGTGCACTCCTCCTGCTCTCCCACTGCCCCCCATCCTCCCCAGCCTCACTGCTAGGGCCCGTCTGCCAATTTGCTTGTTCGCCTCCATATGTAGCCGACTTTGCTTTAGTGATTAATGAATTTCAACTTTCAATGAGGAATACTGAAGCACAAATGAGTGGGCAGACAGCGTACATGAATAGATACCTCTAGCTGTCAAGGTTAAGGGATAAGTACAATGAGAATGAGCAGAAATGAAATGAATAGAGCAGACTTATGAATGAAGGGTTACTGCTGTCAGAGCCCTTGAGTAAAGCCCTTTCTGTGAAACCAGACAGGTGTAATTGGTATCATTTTACTTCTCTGGATTACTGGTGCCTTTTTTTACAATGGGGGTCCTGTAATTTATTTGTCAAATTTAATTCTTCAATGTGCTTACAGTTGAGTGGACAGACTCCACCACAATTAGCGGTTACAGCTTTTCTAATTAGATACGGTGTGTCGATCTAAGGAATAAGGTGAGTCACACAGGTCCCTGTCTGTATAGTACATGTAAAAGCGTAGCATCTTTCGGGGGTGGGGGGCATGCAGAAGGCCTCCCCGGACAGGGAACGGCCAGAACTCACCAGTCCCCTCTGCTCCCTGAAGCTGGGCGGGGGGGGGAAGCTGATGCCAAAGCCTTCAGCTAAGCCAGTTCTGGAGGCTGATGCAACCTACAGTGATTCTGGAGCTGAACAGCCAATGGCCAGAGAGGCTGTTCGGCTCAGACCGGGGGCAGAGGGAGGATTATCTGGCTTCTCTGCTGGCAAAGACTGTTGTGGGCAAAATCTGCCTTCAACACTGTTTTCTAATGGACTTGGATTGTATGGAGAGCACAGATGCAGGCTAACATGAGAACTTACCTCTCCATCTGTCTTTGTGGATCTCTCACTTCTAAATCAGCTAGCTGATTTGTTTAAGCCTTTGCGCTTAGTCTCTTAAATTTCCATGCTAGTTGAATTATGCCAGTGGAGTATCTGACAGCTGTATGTTATTTCAAGTTAAAGGCGAATTCCTGCCAGGAGGAACTGCTCTTACTTTCCCTACTTTCTGGTGTTGTCTTTAAATCTGGAAGTTTTAAGTGTCGGTGATGGCAGAAGGGTTAATGTGAATCGCCTAGTTCACTGTTTCCCAACCCAGTCCTCGGGGAACCCCGGACAATCCACGTTTTTGCTTTCTCTCTGCTCCCAGCGCACCTGTACCAGGTATTCGGTGTTCCTGATTGGCTGGGAGCTGGGAGGGAGCAAAAACGTGGACTGT
>JAODKC010000095.1:23006896-23026839 GCA_026777985.1 Mormyrops attenuatus | reverse complement strand
CCCCCCCCCCCCCCGCCCCCCGCCCCCCCCCCCCCCCCCCCCCCCCCGCCCCCCCCCGCCCCCCGCCCGCCCCCCCCCCCCCCCCCGGGCCCAGGACATGTTTTCGTCTCCATGCCAGCGTCACGTTTCCACGGCGCCATGGGAACGGAGGTGACAAAGCCAATGGAAGGTCGCCTTGCCCGTCAAGGCCCACTTGCTCATCTGGCCCTGGACCGCCGCCCTTAACGAGCCGAAACCAGAGACCTTCCTACACGGGTTCAGCTTGTGGGATTACATGCAGTGCTGCTGGTGCAAGTGAGTAAAGTTGCTTAGCCTAAGGAAAAAAACTGCAAACACTGCTGATGTATGGAGTCCTTTCCAAGCCTCGAAAACAGTGGATACAGTGGGACTACTAGGTTGGTCAGGGCCAGAATGGCCTGCTTGTCTACACTTATAACAGTCATGTTTATTTATTTAGCTGAAAATTTTATCCAAGGCAACACAGAAGTGAGGATCAGACAACCCCAAAAACTCCAGGGATACTAAGGGCTTCACTCCAAGCCCCAATGGCGAAATTAGCCTGCTGACCCTGGGATTTGAACCAGCAGGCTTCTGATCATGGGCACAGAGTCTTAATCCATACGGGTACCCAACTGCAATAGCTCTGGCATGCGGTTAGAAGCGCTCACCTTCCAAGCCATTTGCAATGAAGCCATTGGCTTTCTTAATATCTGGGGGGGTCCTGCTACAGCCATTGAGCTGGGGGTGCTCTGGGTAAAGGGGTGTATTCGGGGGGGTGAGCAGGCAGGACGGGTCCAGCGTCCGCTGTGGCCCATTCCGTCGCAAGCTGTGGTGCATCTGCTGCAGCTTCTCCCGCAGGCGTTCCTCAGAGAGCCCGCTGGGGGCGGACACCCCCGACACCTTGCCATCCGCCTCCCCCTCCCTACGGGGGCCCGCTGGCCTGGGGCTGCAGTGGGACTGTGGTGGCTCCCTCTGGAGAGACAGGACAGAGAGAATGTCCCCCACATTCCTCAGCCCACGTCATCCCAAGCACAGTGTTGGTGTTCACCATCACTCAAACTACACATTTGTGCTTGGGGCCCCCTGTAGGCCACAAACAGTCACTACACTCAGGAGAGTAGGAGGCCCCGAGGTAATTTTTGAAGTGGGGCTCCAGAAACAACAAACCGGGCCCCTGCTCAAGCACATCTTTTGAGTGAATAAAGGCCTCTAGGACTGGAATGATGCACTAAATATACTTTATGAACAGGGATGCACATAACTGGTATAAAAGTGATACGTGCGGCAATCGATTGTTGTAACAGCGTAAATGCGTACTTATTTTATGTACGTTTGCGCTGATATGACAACAAATTACCGTCCATATTAACATTTATATGCTAATTCGTACTTTATTTGCGGTACAAAGGTTGAACTGCACGGTAATTTCTTGTCATAGCATTGCAAATGCACATAAAATACATACATATTTGCGCTGTTATAATAATCGATCGACTTAAGTACCAGTTATGTGCAGCCCTGGTTTTGAAGAAATTCTTATTCTCCTGTCATCACTGGTGATTTGGCCCCTGATATATTCAGCATGTTTTTTTAAAGAATTGCAAGTTATGGAAAGGAGAAGAAACCTCGTACTGGCATCGAGCACCATGCGTCAGCGAAACAATCAAAAAGCGATGCCTACCTTTGCAAAACTAACACCGAGCACGTCGGACTACATGTGTGATGCAAGCCAGTAAAAAAATGACCACTTGAAAGGATATAACCCCGGCAGACTGAAATGCCTCATCAGACTGCTAAAGCCCTTAATAACATTAAGAATGATTTTCCTGTCTAGCAGTTGGCCGGGGTCCTCTCATCTGCCAGATTATTACGACTGTTTAAATGGTTACATCTGTTTCATGCACATGGACAGGATGATTGCAGCTCAGCTCTGTTTACCAGAGAGACTGATGGCTGGCAAAATATCAACTCAAATTTACAAACAGAGCTTTAACATTATACGGGTATGGTATTTGGAGAAATTGATAATTGACAAATTGGCAAATACTAATTGTATTTGTAGCTGGTTCCTCAGAATTTCTTCAACATTCACATGTAGTTCGGTTCTGGATCTGTTACAAATGACTAGAGATTTCATTAGCTCTGTATGTGTGGTATACTAAATTTATACTTCCTGATTCCATCCATCCATCCATCCATCCATCCATCCATACATCCATCTTCTAACAGCCTATCTTGGTCAGGATTGCATGGGGGACTGGAACCTTTCCCTGGCAGCTAAGGCTGGGGTGCACCCTGGATGGGATGCCTTCTGCTCCAGTTTTGTACAAATGAAATAATGACTCAGAGGGACATCTCTGCTGACTGCGCTCCAAATAAGCAGCCGAAGCAGTGCAGAGGATAAGGCCGGCGTTACCTGTGACTCTTGCCAGTCCGTGCTGCCGTTGGTGGAGGGCGACTTGGTCCTCAGACCCCACAGAAAGTGTCGAACATACAGCAACTGCCTGTAAATGTTCTCGTCCACGGCGTCGCAGTCCAGGTCCACCCTGAACCCACTGCTGGGCAGAACAATGGGCGGGTGGTTCTCAAAACTTTCCAGCAGGTCCACTAAAAGCCAGCAGGGGAGAATGACCCGGCAACATCAGACTTATTTATCGCTTCCCTCAAGCAGATTGCATTTGATTTTCCCCATTCTGTCCACCCGATTCCCAGGAGTCTCTGTCTCTCCAATACAATTTCCGCCAGCCCCGTGTCAGCAGCATTAAACCACAGCCCTCAGCCCATAAATCATCTCCAGGTATGAAAATGAAACTGGGTTCTCGCCACACCCTACACTGATCCAAAAGGGAAACTTCAAAAAAGAATTATGGATCTGGTGTATATGATGCTCGATTACTGGGTAAATTTACATTTTTATTTAGTTAACAGATGCCTTTGTGCAAAGTAACATTCAAGTGAGGAAAGTTTTGTGGTCAGAGAGCAGGGTCAGCTAGCATCCAGTTCACCTGCAGCAGTTGGGGTTGAGGGCTTTGCTCAATGGCCTGATGGTGACATCATTACTCTGCCAGCCGTAGGATTTGAACCCATGACCTTCTGGATTATAACCGACTGAGAAACCACCCCATAACCAGCTTATATTTAACTCCAGCCTCCATGAATGAGATCTAAGTCTGGCTAACGGGGGAAACAGAGGGAGGTGCCCCTTACCTGTTCTGTAGATGTGTGTCTCCTCGTCTGGACCAGGCTGCCATGAGGTCACGGGCCCCGTGCCAGCTGCCAGCTGGTACTGCGTCAGGATACGGTGCAGCTGGACGGGCTTCAGGGATGGGTGATCCAGAGACAGCGATTTCCAGCTCATCTGTAAACCCATCCAGACAGAGAGGGCACCACAGGGCCCACGGTCAGCTTTGCTTACACTTTACTTCAAATGCCTGGGCCGACTCCCAGTTTCCCTGGAAACCCACGCCGATATTAAACAGCGTCACATCAGAGGACATGAACTGCATGCACCAGGCGTGCAGTGGCGACACCGGCCCACGGAGGAATGACTTCCTGGGAGATGATTTATTAGCTGTACTTGTGGTTAAATTGGACATCAGACTTCTGAAAATCACTGCAGGCCCATTCTGATATCTTAATGGCGTTCAATTATGTCTTCTATCTGCCGAGACATAAATCTGCACCAATTTTCATGCCAAAGACACAGCAAGATTTTTTCTTCACTTTTTAACCATGATTTGCTTAAACGAGCTAAATTCCAGGAGCAGAAATATCATCTGGGTTGTCTTCGATTTGAGAAATCTCCACGTTGTTCCCTGTCCTGTTGCAGCAGTGAGGCGGAAATTTGGCTTCGCATTTGTTGCGATGTAACATGCTGTAGAAACCACAGGATAGGAAGTTCTGCAGTGACCATATGGAGATGGAGGCATTACAGTTCCTGTACCGGCCCGCAGGGATCAGAGAACCAGACGGCAACGGCTGAATGGGCCGGCTGAAACGGAACCGGCTCTGCAGCATTCTCAGTTTTCTCTATCAGAGGTGAACACTATGCCTGAATCTTGAAGAATCCTGATTTCCTTGGGGAGGGATCATAACGAAGCAGACTGTACATTTTCTGCAGAAAAGGTTGCAAATGAGGATGGTAATATGAGCGAGAGATGGAGAGGAAGAACATACCTGCAGCAGCTGCTGGAGGGGCGTGGTCAGGATGCTGACGGCGCTGCGGAATTTGGCCAGGAACTTGTCGGTTAGATGTGCCAGGCCCGCCTTCCTGGCCCAGTCTAGCACCATTCGGAGGCATGCTTGGACCTGGAGGATCCGGGAGCGCTGGAACCAGCCACGGGCCGGACCTCGGCACAAAAGCACCAGCACGGGGCTCCCCTTAGATACCAGCAACATCACCCATCGCTCAGTCCTTCCATCCTACAGCCTGGTTAGGGGTGTGAGGGGCCTGGAGCGAATACCAGGGTACAGCCCTGACAGAGATACTTCATTCATCCATGTATCTTTCTGCGTATCCTATCTGGCTCCTGACACACAGACATAAAGGTGAGACCAAGCTGGGGGGCCCAGCACAGGGTCAGCCAGCATGCAGCAGTACACCAATATACTCATCCTGAATTCGTAAGCGTCATAGTATTAACAGAGTTGGTGTTATGGTAATGGTTTACTGCACCCCAGCAGCAGTACTCCAATATACTCATACTGAATTCGTAAGCGTCACAGTATTAACAGAGTTGGTGTTATGGTAATGGTTTACTGCACCCCAGCACACAATGTATGTAAATTCATATCATTTTAATGCCGTTCTATGCATAGTTATGCCAGTCCATCACACCCACACAATCAAATTAGTCATGCTAGTAATTATTACTCTAGTAGGAAACTGGTGTACTGGGAAAAACATGCAACCCCCCCCCCCCAGAGAGCAAAGGATTCTTTCCAGCAGTGGGACTGAATTTCCAGTTTCTCACATCTTTTTTAAAGCATGTTTAGATGTTTATTTCATCGTAATTAAGGAGTATGCCGTACACTGGTTTTCAAACCCAGGCGTTTCTGGGACTTGGCTCTTTCTCGGCTACTTTAACACTGTGGAATTTAAGGTGGCCACAATGTTCCCTAATATTCTGTTGTGTTACTTCTTTAGAGTGGAAGGAAAAAGACAAAAGTGCAGAATTAATCTGATTTCCTGCCAGCTGAGTGAAGATTAGTTTCCAGATTGCACAGTTAGGTGGAGCCTTTGTGAGAATTAGAGAGGTCACGCTCTCGCACAATCCACCATCGTTTCCACTTTGCGACTTTAAAGTGTGATTTCACAAGTATTTTTCCTGCATGGTGTGAGTGCATCCGGGGTATTAGGATTCATACGAGTTGGCAGCGTGACATGAATTTGTAAGCAGCACTTTCACATCCAGTATTAAGGTAAATGGTCTACAATTCACTTCCCAGCACATATCAGATATATGTATATTAATATCGCTTTAATGCCATTCTATGACATGGAATAAGCTTGTTAGGTGATTTTTTTACATATATGAGCAGATTACCTCAAATCTGAGGTATACATTGTACTTGATAGCAGTGTTTTACATAAAATGCACCTGTAAAATGTTCCTTTCAGAGTGCATTCATACACCTACCGAAAATTTCATACTCAACATATATGAAAGAACTAATGAAACGCTACTGTGTAGTTGGAGAGTGTAAAACTATAAATATATTTTACAGCAAAACAATACTTATGTTAAATATCTAATTTTCTGGGAAGATATTCGTCATTGATTGAACGGATAATAATTATATCGTCAAATAAATCATATATACGAGTCTAAAATCTAAAAGTCTGATCCAGTAATACCAAAATCTAATTATGCCTTATATGATAATAGCTGTGGGAAAGAAGCAGGGAAACAAAGAATTTTAAAAATTCAGTGTTTTGTAAGTACAGTAATAGCCCTGTCTATTTGCAGTCATATGACAGAACAATAATAGGATTATCTGTTGTCACGAGCAATAATCTCTTCCTAAAGCGGACACAGAGAGCGGACTACTAGCCCCAAGACGTAGCCAAAGTCCCATCAGCCCATTCGGCGCTCGGTAATAAAGCACATTCCCTCAAGCCCCCACGAGCTATTCGCTACAGCTAAGCTAACACGTAGCTCGGCAGGAAAGCTGTTGAGAACAATGGGGTCGTGAGAGGGGTCACTTGCTCCCATTTTATCTGCCCTAGTGTGAGTCGATGCATCATTACCCATCCTGCCGCCATCCTGCTGGCACCGGTTTCCATGGCTGCCGAAGTGGCGTGTGTTTTGCGGCGGGGGGCTCGCATGCGGACGTCAGCCCCCGGCACCCAGACGCCCATGTTTTAGTAATGAGACGCTTCACAGACACCACAAAACCAGATCCTACACCGAGTAACGCTGAGACGTGCCGCGGCACTATCCAAAAAGGGTGCGAGCTGGGGGGTGCGGAGTCGTGAGGACGCATAAAGACAACCCCCCCTCCCCCCGCCCCTCATTTGCTCGACTGGCCCCCCGTTCACAAGGAGCCTGTTTGCTCGGATGAATCATTCATCTCAAAAGCGCTCTGATGACTTTAAATGATACTGGGAGGCGAGATGGCTGTTCTGGAGATGGGTTTCCAAAGCAAATTACATATCTGAAGATTATATTAATGTGCATTACATTTGACAGAGATATTAAGAAAACTGTGTCTGTGAAGATGGTCTTTAAGGGATGCATGCTATTTAAATTCTTTTAAACGTCGCCAGGTTGAGAAATTCAAGCCATGCAACCCAGAGGAAAGGACACTGCAGTTGTTCTTTAATGCTTTTGTGTTATTTCATTTGCAATACCTATGTATTAGATGATCTCCATTGGACAGACTATTTCTCAACCTCATATCTGCTCATTTACAATATTATCTCCATTAATCTAAAAATTTTACTGGGGTGAAATTAAATCAGCTTAATTTCTGGCATATATTCTCCTGGCAAATGTGTGGATATAACCTGGTTATGTGTAGAACTTCACAGACAGTGGAATTCATTATCACACAAGACAAAGCCATGTTCCTGTGAAGAACGCGAGCGGATCCTGCTCAGCTCATTAGAGACTTAAATAAGGTAATCAAATAAGGTAAAACGACAGCAGAGCCTGATAAATATTTTCTTTCTGTAAATTTACCCAAACAGCTACAAAATAAAAGAATTACAATGTGTACATGTGCAACGTCTCTTCATAATTACAGAAGGAAGCCAAGTATCACAGCTGCTCACCTTTGTCTATGAGCTGGTTAAACAGGGAGACGTTGGAGAAAAAAAACAGGTAGGAAAACATCTGGGACTGGATTTCAGGGTGCACCTCGTACTGCTGCAGCAGCTCCTGCGTGGTCTGCAACACCTGTAGCACCTTGCGCACTGGTTCGGGTGGCAGCACCGACCTCTTCCAGCAGGGGTCAGCGTTCTCCCCTTGAAAAGGGTTACAGTCTAGTATCCCTGGTAGGACCACATACAGGGACTGAAAAAAGAGAAATGTGCACTTTTATGGAGGATAATATTGGTCCACATACTCGGAAAGATGAAAGACTTTCATATTGTTGGCCTAGTCAATCCGAGCTATTATAATTTTTATTGACTTTTATACTGTCACCAGGGGGATCCAGTGAATAGCACTATATGGTTTCCATTGTGTTGCATTCGTTTATAATATTTACCCTTACTTTTATACTACCAACTGCACAGCCTCTACTTTACTCATGTGTGCTTTCACTCAAAATGTTTATGGCACAACTCGGTCCCCAGGACGACGGCACACACATACACAGATCTGAAAAGCACAGCTTGTGTGTACTGCGAGAGCCGGCACACAGTTCGCTGCTGTTTACACCGCTCACCTGATGGTGTGGCATTTCTGGGTGTTAGTATAAATAAATCACACAAAGGAAAAAAAAGAGTGCAGAAATTCTGATCCTCGTGGCATTGTGAATTTCCATCCATAATTTTAAAAAAGAACATTTATAACAAATTGAATAACTGCTGACTTATATATTCTATATATACAAATATGTTGAGCAGAATAAATAAGCCAAACTGAATTAGATCTAATATTTGTTTAAATTATATGGCAATTAAAGAAGTAGCAGATAGCTTATAATTTTTAACAGCATTATGAAAATGGGTGCATTAATATATAGGGTGTGTATACAGTGGGCCTCGTACACCATAGCTGAGATAAATACCACCATTCCTGATAAAGAAACAAGCTTAGAACAAAATGCGCAGAGGGGTTACAGAAAGGAAAAGACTCAAGTTCCTCCTCCACGAAAACATGAGCTCCTCAGGCCAGGTGACTTGTGACTTTAGTCAGGTGACACGTGACTAATAATCCTGACTTAACTGGCGGCAGTGCAGTTGATCCCTGTCGGAGAGAACACACCCCTAATAAAACACCTGCCAGGCCCTGTGGATTACAGGTCAGTGACCATCCTGGCTCTGGATCCTCCGCCTAGCGGGGTTCGATGCCCGCGTCCGCCACAGATGGGGGCTGCCCCTGGTGCAGCCTTGCGGCCTGAATCCAGGCCAGGCGGCTCTGCCTGCAAGCAGGTGGTCCCAAAGACTGGAGGCTCCCTTCCATCACAGCCCACAGTCCACATGAAAATCTCCTTGCAGACTGGCAGACCAGTGCAAGGACTGTCTGCACATGGCAGTGACTGTGCTATTAATGTCCCTCTCAGCAGGTGCTCCAGCAGGCATAAGAGGGCAGATTAGAGGGGTTATTTGGTGCCAGAGTGTATTTAAGTGTCACTCTGCGGGCTGGTGACCATCTGCTGTGCGCCGCACAGCGCTCACTGTCTGAGTGGATGCATCACTCTGAAAGGATCACGGCACACAGACTTGTGTGCGCAAAGAAACAGTGCACAATTGCTGCACTACCGATTACCTACATACCTTGTGTGTAATGATCTTTGTTCTCTGATTATTTGCATGCACCTGTGAGGTGTTAATGAGAAAACTGCCTCCCAAGCAAATAAACTGCTAAACTATATTTGCTGCGATTTTACTAGCTGGATGATAAACTACATATAATGACAATGACTGCTATAGGCTTTTATGTTGCTCCATGTGTGGGATCAAACGTTAAGTTTGATCACCACCTATAAGAAGGGCGGATGTGCTCGTGTCTATCAGGAGGCCTGCTGTTATTAACAGTACACATCAGGCCATGCCAGCATACTGTGCTACATGTATCATGGCCACACTTAAGTGTAATTGTCTTATGTTGCTTTTGTTCCTCCTTTCTTATGATCATTGTGATGTGACTCCCGTGGCACCATAACACCACCCATGAGACACATTCATGGCCACCTGGCTCAGCTCCTCTGGGCTGTCACAGCAACACGCAACGGTGGAAGCATACCATCGACTGCTGTGTAATCTGGACACATTACAGCATTTTACCACTGCTGCCTCCCCCACAACAGCATTTGTCAACTTTAACTGTCTTGACCGGGAGCCAATGGCACCATCAATCAGATTTGACCGACGGTGACACCTGGATAAAGTGATTATCAAATTACAGGGAGTGTACAGAGAGGATAAGGGCGGTTGCCAACCGTGGCCCGGACCTTGGTGATGTAGTAGACGCACTGCTGGAACGTGTAGATGATCACCTCCTCCAGGATGGTCATGGCCTCCTCATTGGCTGAGATGGTCGCTGAGAGTAAAGACTCCTTTGAGCCTGAACACAGGAGCATCAATATAATATATAGAAGAATATACATACATGTTGGCCATGGTCTGGCAGAAGATGATCGAAACTCACACTGGTGTCAAAACATGTGCAAACTGTAAACATAATGAACAAATGAACACAAGGCTGCCAGAATCCTCCCACCCTTTTTAAACAGATAGTTACATTGTACTTGACTTTTCATTCTTTGAGAGAAAATACGAATGTCAATATACCGAATAGATTTCTTATTAGAAAAACACGCTGTAAGAAAAACTTGGCTGACGTGGTATTTTCACACATTTGTTTACATACAAGCCAGCGTTTTTCACATTTTTCTGACATTCTGATACTCTAATTTGTCATTCATGGAGCAGCAAAGTGCTTGAGAGATGCAGTATATATATTTAACCCTAAATATACTAATACATATTTCGTTTGTCTTGTTCTTTGATGCTTCTTCTGTCCAGTAAATTTGGGAAGCCACGCATTTTATGCCTTTCCAACACAACCTGGCTAAAAATAAGGATTTGTGGGGAAAGCCATTGTTTGACAGTCCTCAGTACCGTGTATTTATGTTGCACATGACTGCACTTTACAGTGTCAATCTAGGGAATATTTCCATGGAAACAGTTCCTGGTGCTGTAACTCCAGTGTGATGGCAATGACATTCTTTCGTGAGCAATCGCGTCAAAGAGCTCTCCATGCTGCCCTTTGGGGAGCCCAAACTACAAGTTAGCACTGCTGCAGAGAATCATCTAAATGGGGTCTTAGGCAAAGTACATTCAGCTCTGTAACCAGGCAGGATTCTAATATGCTTACATGCAACCTTGCATATAATATCCTTACATATAAGACTAGCACACAATTACTGCATGGCAATCGGTTTAATAAGGGCTGAAAATCCGAGCCCAGAATAAAACGTAAACAATAGTCTTCTAAATCCTAAGACAGCTGGGATTCATGCTGGAAATTCTGTTTAGCATGAATGGCGTTTTCTTGATACGCTCTAATCCAGTGCAAACAAAGGATTTTCTGTAGACTTATTTTTGTTAAATATAAAACTGAACATAAAAGTTCTTTTTTACCAGTTAGTTATGGTGTCAGCTTTTGTCTTTTATTTTACTGGAATTTGCTTTGCAAAAAGTGACATTTACTCCACATTATATTGCATACGATATATAATAAAATATATAGTTATGTGTATGGTTTGAAAGAACCATACACCCTATATAACAACACAACACACGCCATGATATTGCAAGACGTAAATCAATAAACATTTACATTTTATTTATTTAGCAGATGCTTTTATTCAAAGCAATAAACATTTTTTGGAGAAAGCAGGGTCATACAGACCCAGGAGTGATTTGAGGTTAAGGGCCTCGCTCAGGAGCCCAATGGTGATGTCACTGCCAACTCTAAGATCTGAGCCAACGACCTTCCAATCACTTGCACAGTTCCCTAACACGCTGAGCCACACATACTGAAAGAGTGCAGCATGACAGGCAAAACCCCAGGTGTGATGAGAGGTGTCCTCTGGAGGTCCTGAGCTCCCTGCTTATATTACTATTCTATTTATTTTGGCTCAGGCTTCACTAAGGCGAGTATCAAGTGCTCTCATTGCTCTGCCATCACAAACGCATGCCTTTCCAGGACAATGAAGCTAATCAGAGGCTCTGTTTGTTCCTAATTGCAAACTTTGCATTAACGGAAATGCTTTGGAGATGAAGTTGTTAACCTTTACTTTGTGAGTTTCAGCGCGTCACAATCCTATCCATCCTTTTCCCCAACGTCTATTCCTGTGATAAAATTAATATTAAAAAGACTCTGCTGTTGACTAAAGTGAAAACAGACCAGAAACATGTATGTTTCTTTACAGACGTTAATTCTAATTTAAAAGGAAACCCATAGGGAAAAAATGGACTAGATTGGTTTTGGACTGAATTCGTGTTTGTCTGACGCTATAGCGTGACACCGAGTCGGGGGTGGGGTAGACCCCAGATAATCTTGTAGGGGGGTAATAGCATTTCCTGGGCTGCTGGCTGTCACTGTTAATTAGCACCAAGTAATTATTTGTCACTATCCTACACCAAGCCAGTGGTGGCCTGCGAGCCGCTTAACACCCCCTCACCTCCAGCTCGCAAATCCTACCTGCTTTACGTCAAGTAGCGCAGACCTCTTGTTTGCTGCCTTTGGGAATTTGCCACAGCAGAACAGATATGTGGTTCAATACTCAACTGTAATGTGATAATGAATCAGATCACTCTTAAATTCTCTCTTTAATTAATTATTGTTATCTATACTTCAGTTTATTACTGCGGCTTTAGTGAAATCTGTGTGACAAACGAGTCTCATAAAAATCACTCCCAAAGCGCTTAATTAGAATTTTCTGGCACATTTAAGCCTGCTGTCACTTTAAAAAGGGAAAACATTGTATGAATCACATTCCCGTCAGCAGTGCGCTTCGGATGCCCTTCCCGCTGGGACGCGCCGGAGAGCTACAGGAGACGGAGCACCTTTGGAATCCAGCTGCTCGATCCCCTGCATGTAGGCGGGACACTTCTGCTGGATGAAGTAGAGGATCTCGATGGCGTTGGACATCCAGAAGAATATGACTTGCAGATCGGGAATCAGGTCTGAGATGTTGAGCAGAGATAGGGAGGTTGGGTCCTGGCTGGTGGAGAGAGGCAACAGAGTGGTGTTTTGATAGCTGATACTGGGAGAACCATGAACAGCATTATCAGGTAACTACACAGCCAAACACCTGATATACAAGCTTGATGAAACAAGCTTTTCAGAATGTAATATTAGGATGCATAAGCAGCTTTGAAATACTACAAAAAAGTATCTCTGTTCTCTTACAGCTTCCCAGCCTCAGGAAGCTCGAGGCTCTACTCGAACGGCTGGAGATGTTGTGGTGTTTTCCCTTTGGCCTTCAGGGAGACTGATACTCGCTGTCAGAAGGCGTAATGCGATACTCACTGCTGAGCTTGCTTCTGGGCCAGTTCCTTTGTCTTCTCCTGCGAGACACACGACACAATTAGGCACTCGTAAAAGTTTAAACACCATAGGAGCAACCGATCCTCACAAGTCTGTGTCTAAAATAAATCAGGCATTAACAGCTTCACACTGGAGATGGTGGACTTTTCGTTCACAGATGTGCGGTGAAGGAAAACTAGAACTGACATATCACAACTAGCATTAAATGATCAAAGTTAACACTGTGAAACTGACCTTAACGATCGATACAAGTGCCGGACCTCCATGAAGCTGTAGGTCTTGCGAAAACATTCAGACAAGGTTTCTCCAAAGGAGAATTGGCTACTTTAAACATTTGGCAACTTTCTGAACAAACCAAGAAATGAGAATAAATGTGGGAAAGGACTCAGGTGAAGCCAAGTGCCTCACAGCAGTTCTATATTTATTAAGCGGATGCTTTTGTGCGATGCAGATTACATGTGTGGACCAGAGAGCCGGGTCTGGAGCACTTGGGGCTAAGAGCCCAACAGCAGTATGATTACGCTATTGACCACAGGATTTGGAGCTATGACCTTCCAGAGCTGAGCACAGATCCCTAACCAGCTGAGCAACACTCTGTGTTCAATACTGGAAAATGAGCTCAGATGATGTGAGCACTTCTACGGCCTGCTTACACAGAATTCACTGAGACAGAATTGCTGATTTTAGAAATAGTTTATGATGCTAAGTGGAAATATATTACTTTGACTTAACAATTAAAGAAGTAAAAGTGTTAGACCAAAGGGTTTTTTTTCTGGTGTTTGGCTAATTCCAGTCATTTCCTTTAGATGGTGATGACTATAAACCCGGTCTCAGCACATCAATAAAGTATCAATTATTATTATTATTATTATTATTATTATATTTTATTTTATTTTAATGGTGCTATATCAGCAAATATATAAACAAACAATGTGAGAGAAACAAAATCAACATTAATAATTTATGGTGAACTAACATAAAAGTTCGGTAGGACTGAACATCCGAACGACTAAACATCTAGTGACTAGCAGGAGAATTAGAGTTCAATGATAATCATAACTGTGACTCATTCAGTCATCTATACCATTTGTACAGTTTAACTACCATGTCTCCTCTAATTTTTTTATTTAGTTTACTAAGAAACAGAAACACTTGCGTAAAACACAAGCTGGTGTATTTCAGAATTCTTTATTTCACCAACTATCCCAAAATAAAGAACTCTGTATGATAGCGTCACTCAGAATGAAGCCTCGATCATTTTTCAAAAGACATTTATGCTGTAATTAGCGTCATCAGCCCCCCGCAGAAACCGCCTCATGAGACTAGCGAGAAACTCCCACTTATCTGCTGCGAGTCTGCAATTAAACATCAGGTGATGACGAGCCTTAGGAGCCACACAGGATCTAATTATGAACGGTGAACAGCGAGCTGCCTGCGCATACGTACGTGTGGCAATGGGACATAGGGGGTCGCCTTTAGCCACAGGAAAACAGCACGGAGAGAGAGGAGAGAGGGGCAAACACAACAGACACAGCACACAACCGACACTCTCACAGAGAATGCCTCCATGACACTAACCCAAGCGACTGTCTGTATCCTTTTGACGATCTTCTGCAGAAGCTTGCCAAAGCTCCCTGGCTCGAAGGCTGTGGCTGAGTGCTTGATGCAGAGGCACAGGAGGTAGGCGGGGGTCAGCTTGTGGTCGTCTCCCCCTGGCTCAATGAGGGACATGATCCGGCCAATCAGCTCGTCCTCGTGGGCCTTCTCGAAGTCTAGCTGCAGCTTCCTCTTCTGCAGCACCCGGTTCTTGTTTAACAGCGGCTTGAAGGCCTGCCTTCGGGCCGGGCCGTCCCTCACCAGCGAGCCGCACGTCCGGCACGCCTGGCCGCCAGGCTCGCTGTCACCCTCATTCTGCTGGCCAAGGATCTGCAGGTGAGCCAGTGTCTGGGCTGGCAACAGTCGGGCACTTACAGGGTCCTTGTAGAGGAAGATGTAGTGAGCCCCGAAGGAGAGGAGATCCCCGTGCCGGAGGTGCGTAGTCCGCTCTGCCCGCGAGAAGTTCACCAGGACGCTGGCGTGGGGAACCGGCTCCACCACCAGGCGCTCTTCCATGGTGGAGGTGAACCTGCGCACCATCTGGATCCGCTTGATCTTACAGTGCAGGGGCAGGATGTCCGGCGAGGACAGGCAGATGTTGGGCCGCGCTGATGCTGTCTCCTGGCCTACCGTGTGCTGATCCCGGTTCAGCAGATAAACCAGGCAGTCCTGGAGACATGGACCTTAGTTAGCATGAGATTGTCAGAGGGGGCATGACCGGTGCTTGAAGTGTCGAGTGAATGGCCCTGAGTTTCGGGGCAGAGTGACTTTCTGCTCTGGAAGAGGAAGGCACTCAGAAACAAAAGCCTTGGACTTAGAATCTAAGTGAGATTTGGTTTCTCGACATCAGGTCAACATTGCTTCATAACATCAGTTCAATTTGAATATCAGTTACGTCCCAGCACATGTAACAGTATTATTTTGACTTTTTTTTTTTACTTTTAAGTGTCCATATAAAATCAAAGTGAATTCTCTAGCATAAAATTCATTTCTGATTTTTTTTACCCTACATCTGTGTTAACTGTAGTCCAAAGAACAACCAAAATAACTATTATGATTTTAAAACATTTTAAAACACACCATATTTTTGCACAATATAAAAACGTACAGTAGCAGGCATTTAGAACGACTGCTGAAAGGGGTAGTAGAGACAACCAACCAGTAAATACTTGCATTGGTCAATCAGTTAGCTATGATGAGCAATGACAATGAAAATAATGCAGAGGATCAATTCCCCTCGTTAAGGTCAGCGGCCTAATAAGCTTGTTTTCCTTGTATTACAGCTGAACTTCTAGTGTTCTGCTGTTAGACTAGTTTCAAGAGTTAATTTAAATTAGTTAAAGTAATCGTCTCGTCAGAATTATTTTTTTCCAGTGTCTGCTGACATTCCCACCGATCAGATAATCGGGATTCTTCAGAATCCGCTTCGGTGACATGGTGACTGATAGCACGGCACCGGAAACGCATCTGTTTTGTCTGACGCTTGACGGAGACGAGTGACGGCATCGACAAGAAGCCCCTGGGGGGGCCTCGGCCAGAAGGAGTCGAGATCTCCGACAAGGCCCTGGTGAAGACGCCGGGCTCGGCGCGGGCAGCCTGATTAATGCGCGGTGAGAGGGTGGTGTTCGCTGGCCTCGCTAGGTACTGCATGCAGACTCACTGCGGTGCTGCTGGCAGCTCAGCAGCTGCGCCGCATTAATCCTGAGGTTGCTGATCTCTCTCCCTCACTTAGATCTGCAGCTACCCCCCTCCTCCATGATGAGGGGGTAAAGCCCCCTTTGCACATAAAATATTCAGCATGTGGCAGCCGACGAGAGCCTCGGACCACCTCTCAGCTGCCTGTTAAATTAAAACAGCCCTCCATCACTAAATGAAAGGGTTAAAAGTTAAACCAACTCTTTAACGAGTCTGCCACGTTATGTGACTCGTTTATTTGTTATTCTTGCTGTAAATATTCAGACCTGTTGCAGAAAAGCAATCCCCCACCAGGGGACCGGTAAAGTGCACGTACCTAATCACCTACCTAGTCACATGCATACCTGATTTTGTAATTTATCAGATGGCCTTATCTTCTGAATGAATAACACCCAATAAGCAGGGATGCGCATAACTGGCATGCAAGTGTGCATTCACCTTTAAAAGCGATACGTGCAGCAATCGATTATAATTGTAACAGCGCAAATGCATACTTATTTTCATGTGCATTTTCTCGGATATGACAAGAAATTATCGTACATTTTAATATTTATATGCTAATTCGAACTTCATTTAGGACAAAAGTTTAAAATACACAGCAATTTCTTGTCATAGCAGCGTAAATGCACGTAAAATATGTACACGCTTGCGCTGTTACAACAATCGATTGTCACATGTATCGTTTTTAAAGGTAAATGCGTACTAGCATACCAGTTATGTGCATCCCTGCAAATAAGCGTTAATAATACCATGCCAATTCTCAACTTTGGGAACTAAAGAGTTTTTTATTCAGCCCAAGTGCATCAACACTGTGACAGATTGTTGACCAATCAGTGTCCTCGGTACCTGCTGGTTGTAGCCCTGAAGAAGCAGAAGATGTGGGGACTGGTAGAGTGAGTGCCGCACCCCTCCACCATCCCTCTCCTCCTTCCTCCGGCCCGCCTGCAGCGCATCCCTGCCGCTTCGTGTCCTCAGGGGCCCGGGCAGGGTAGAGTAGTACCTCTTAGGCTCCTCCCCAGGGCCTTCCACCAGGTTGAGGCTGGTTTCACTCAGACTGCGGCAGAAGGAGGTCCCTGGATTTAGGGTCATGGTCCCTTTTGCCCGGTTCCTCTGTAGCTTCCTGGCCTGGGCATTGATATCTGAAAGGAAGAGCCAAATTAGCATTCTGCTAACGTTATTAAGCTAACCGCTATCCAATATCGGCTCAGAGACAACAGATAATGTCATGGGTTTGCATGAGTGGGAATATAAATACTGCTTTTGTTTTGGGAGAAACATGCTATCATGCATTGAGATTCTCATCAGCATACCTTCATTCATCCATAAACAACAGCCTTGTGCATAATTGACTTTCCTTGCAAATATAGTGATGAGCATTCATTAATTAGCCTTAGCTCTAGCTCCCTCGAAGCTTCCCGGGGCTTTCGGGAGCAACATTCCAGGAAACCACGATGTCCCTGTGGGGGCTTGCTGGACTCAGGTAAAAACCGTTGTCGTGATTTTCTTTCATCACGCGAAGCCGACGTTGACTGGCAGATGGAGGTGATGGAATGGAACATGGTTGTGGGAGAAGAGTCATACCTGAGAGCAATTCCCACCTTTAAAACTAGGAGTGGAGGGCTGTGACGAGCGCACGCAGTGGGGCGAACCTCGGGTCTTAACATACCCAGCCCTACCCATAGGTGGCACAAGGGCGTGGGAGCGTTTGTGGATTCCTACAACAATGAAGGGTTAACTTTCAACCACTGATTGCAATTATATTAACATGCAGGCACACAAACCAGAAAAAGAACCATCATTTGTACCTGCAGGAATCTTATAACTGCATGTAGGACTCAAGTATGACTAGATGAATCTTTCGAGTTATCAGTCGTTCAACAGCATGAATATTATATCAACCATGTAGAACAAATCTCTTCTATACTATCTAGGCATTAATTACCACTCATTGCAGACACCATCCTTTATTTAGAAGCGATTATAGCAAATTGCTTTAAATTAAGAATATGAATACCGAAAAGCAGGAGAGAGCGCAAATGTGAGTTAGAATCTGTGCAATTACATGCATATTTCATCTGAGCAGAGCAAGACAGAGAGGGAACCCTGTAAAGGTCACTGCAAGCGATTAAACAGTAGAGACACAGAATGTTCCAAACTCATTTTTCAGGTGCGGTCGATGGTGCCTGCCTGGATTTATTCTCTGTTTCCCTGCCAAGCTAACATGTGGGATTTAATTTTGCGACGGCTGCCGGAACCATCCGTCGAGTGTGCGCTTCCTCAGACACCTAAAGCTCATGCTAAGCCTCCCGTGCAAACATGCAGCGTTAGAGTAGCAGTCAGTGGCACATGACTTCCACACTGCAGATACCGGCAGAGTAGATGTGACCCTTGAATCCGCAGCCGCTAATCAGCGCGCAGCCCCGCGCACGTGCATTTAATTAACTATTCAAATGTGGTCCCTACATTAGCATATCTTTCCATTACAACTTAATCTTCGTAATCCCATTTATAAGTGCCAAGAAAATGCGCTGCTGCATTGCAGATGTTCAGAGAGAGCCAACAATAAAACCCAAAAACAAATCAAAGATCAGAAAAGACTTCAGATTATACTATGGAATCCTTAGTGTTTTCACTTTCAATAAAAACCCAGTAGAAACATCATGGGTGGATGAATGGATACAAATTAAAGCCTAATTGCCTGTCTACATAAACAAAGCATTTACGCATTAGACTAAATTTTAACCCCCACCCCCCCCCCAACCACTTCCAAGACACCCTCCATATTTTGCAGTGATAAACATATTGAATCAATACAGAATCAAAAGACTTCACACATAGACACGAAGACAAGAACAATACAGTTTAAGTATAAATTGGAGCACTGTTAAACATTCTAATAAAATAAAATAAAAATAAAAACACTGTATTAACATGTAAGCCGATAACGCTTTTCTCAAAGAAAGATGCTCGCTTCATTCCCATAATCAATAAAAATAAATAACATTAAATTAAGCGCCCAATGCCAGGTGAAATAAAACTGTAACTCTCTACTGATGCCATGCGACCCTTCAAATGACTGCGCATGTGTGAGTTTCCTTCAATGCTCTGGCAATGTGCTCTATGCTTTATCCTGCTAAGGACTGCAGACCTATTTGGATTAAGTAATTACTTACAATAGATGACCGGAAAATAGCCGGGTACAAATTCACCATACATCACGGTGACGTTCATGTCACCTTGCTTCCATTTAAGAGCCATTCTGCTTATACTGATTGCGATGCACTAATTGGCATCTCTGTGTATCACACAGCAGCTGGTGTGTGTATGCAAGCTGATGTGCATGAATATCAGGGCAGGAATTAAGCGATGCTGACACGGTCACCGCCGCTGCTACCCTTGGAATTCCTGGCACCCTTGAAAAAAAAACCCTTAGGACAAACTAGCCATTGTGTCCCTGAAAGTGGGCATTGTTTGAGAAGCATATATTTAAGTTGATTTATGTTTTTTCTTTTTTTTTTGTTAATCAGGCATTTCTTAATCAGAAATTCTTTTAATCAGAAATATCCCCAGAAAAACTTCCAGTCACATTTCCTAAGATAAATCAAGCAGGACACCGAAATTAAAGCTAATATTAGTTTTTGATGTGTAGGATAGGTTTCCATGACACTCTTCCATGACAGTGCTCTAGCTAAACATTAACTTGAATCATTTGAATTGTTCTGTGTGTGGCTTATTACACAGATTTACGGGTTGTGTGAGAATTGCAGCTTTTTAATACTTTGAAAAAACACTAATTATTCATGGATGGCACAGGGGTGACATAAAAAAATATTCCTGAGCAATTGTGCAGTTGGAAATGGTGATGGGCTGCTCACTGCCCTGAGAAGCAGTAATTAGTACTTATCCAGCGCTGGACTTGGC
>JAODKC010000095.1:22984576-23006796 GCA_026777985.1 Mormyrops attenuatus | reverse complement strand
CCCCCCCCCCCCCCCCCCCCCCCCCCCCCCCCCCCCCGCCCCCCCCCCCCCCGGGATTCAAACCCCAAATCTTGGTGCAGATGGCCCAGTGATTCCCACTGAATCACCTCAGCACCAAGCAGAAGTTACACAGAGTAGTTTGAAGTTTGGAAGCTTATTCGAGGATGAATAAGAAAGTCCTTAGCTCACAGAATTAAGACATTGTACATGAATTTCACTGGGAGAGCAGTTCTGGATAAACGACTGCAAACAAACAGAGACACAGAGTATCATTCTAAATAACGCAACGAAAAGTCCAAAAATGTAAAGTTGCATCTATAACTTATTAACTTTGCCTGTTAATTACTCCAACCCATTCAAATGCTCCAGTGTCTAAATAGCTACCATTTAATTCAATTTGTAGGCTCAACAGCACACTCAGCGGCATATACTCCAGGACACTGATATGTTCTTGATTTTACAAATAAACAGATATAAACGCTCCTAATCTATTTATATCCTCATGTTGACCTAGATCACCTAGCTAAATACCGTAGACATTAACTAAGCTTATGCAGAAAGTAGAGAGGGAAGCAGTGAAGGGCACTTATGGTGACCTCGTTCTGGAACAGAACAAAGAACAAACAATATGTATAAGACAACACCATAAAGGCATGAAGCCCCATCTGATTTCTGTGACCTGCTTTTGCCTCCCCAATTTCCCTCAGAAGACATGTTGAACGACACGTTAAAATGACCTATAGCTAGCTGCGGCAAAGAACTAGCCTATCAGCATAGGCAGGAAAGGATTTCTCTCTCCTTCAGGTGTTCCAGAGTATTCTTTGTTTGCATTCATCTCTGACCTCATTTCATTAAAAGACAGGATCCCCTTTTACTTTGATTACTTAGTAACACACATGCCATTTGATCCAAATGTGGATTCTTTTTGGGCACGTCCCATGGTCAGGAAGAGAAGGGATGCCTTTGTAAGATGTAGCTCTGGTATGAAGACCAAGCTACAGGCAATGGATAGACGGGCAGAGTAGAGTGGGGCCAAACTGCCATATGACATTCAGTGATCAGACCTGGTAATTAACGAAAGAATCCTCACTACTGTGTGAGCTCAGCTCAGGTTGACACAAATGGGTTCAGACTTCAACCACCATTAGTCCTGAGGAAAGTCTTGAGACGACTCAGAAACAAACATTTATAGCAGAAGTCAAGGAGGACCTACTGGAATTAGAATACATACAGTATCTCTGTGGAGCTTAAATAAAGGTAAATTAATAAGACCAACAAAGCTTAATGGGCTTGAAACTCCAGCAGCAAGAATTTTACCCTCTATATCTTGGTATAATTTTAGCCACATTAACTAAACATGCATATTAACACTGGCTTTGTCTTAAGTTGCCTTTGGTGACTACTCAGTGATCATTAACTATTTTCCCAGGATACATTTGTTTACATGTGTTCTGTATAAAGTGTGCATTTCTGTTGCCACACCAGGACGAGCCTTCTGGCCTCCGCCGAAGTGACTGACTGAGAGATCGGGCTTCACCTACATCTAAAGGGTCACCACACTCTCACCATTTCCATCATCCTCACTGGAGGCTCAGCTATATAGGGACCCTATATTTGCCTGATATCGTTCTATCAGTCCGTACCTGTTTGGCTCAGACCCTCCTATTTGCATCCGTCTTTAATATGGATGACTGTTACACTGAGTGGATTCCATCACTGGCTTTCCACTCTAATAATCACCACGTTTCAGACAAGCCTAATAAACAGCACATAAACATGAAATACAGTTGTAACGTGTTTTTAATCATAGACAGGAAGACACCTGCAGACAGGTGAATGGGTCTAATGACCTGCTAACTATCCCCATCATTCAGTCTGTTCGGGTTTATTCATTGTAAATTATGACTTACTGGGATCAATGATTTCAAAAGTATATTGAATCGAACATTAACTTCTGCTCTCTTATCTGCTATGGAAAAGACAGCATTATTTCATGCAGCTCACTTCTGTGCTATTCCATTATATGTATATAGTCCAGTAATTGACGTTGTTCCCTGTGCCCTTCCTTTTTCTACTCCTTCTGTTTTGATCCCTTGCGATCCGGTTTGTTTGCAGTTTATGTTCAGTCCAATAAAGCCCCTTTTGTTTTGATCACTTGCGACCCGGTTTGTTTGCAGTTTATGTTCAGTCCCATAAAGCCCCTTTTGTTTTGATCCCTTGCGATCCGGTTTGTTTGCAGTTTATGTTCAATCCAATAAAGCCCCTTTTGTTTTGATCCCTTGCGATCCGGTTTGTTTGCAGTTTATGTTCAGTCCAATAAAGCCCCTTTTGTTTTGCCACAACGCCTGCATTCAAGTCCTTTGACCTTCGTGTCATAGCACGAAGAAGCTGTGATTTTTTTTGTATTAGGGATAATAACAATTCATAATACACTATGATCTGAGTTGTGCATGTAAAATTTGTAATATTTACAGATATTAATATTAATTGTAGGTTGACCTCATCAGAAATGCTAAACACATGCAGACTGCCTTTATCTATATGCGAGAAGTTGATTTTAAAGAGGCAGATGCAGAGGCCACTTAAACCAAAAGAACAATGGTCCCTGTGCACCTGGGCAAAGCAGGCATGCGGCACCTCTGCTACTCTCATTGTCTCCATAGAAACTGATGACTGATGTCTTTATGCTGAGACATGGCATCTCGAAAAACCGGGCCTGGGGGAAGAAAATTTATTTATAAAGCAACGTGTTTGCGAAGTGAAAACGCTAAGCTAAGCTATTGCCAACATAAAATGACTCGCAGAGCGGAGATCAGTTTCTGCTCTTTCCCTTCAGAATATGGATCAAGCTAGACAGTAGAGGGCTCCTCTGGGAACGCTTTCAAGACCGTTTCGCAAACCTGGCCACTTGTTCGGTGTTAACACTTTGCGGCTGCAGTGAGCACAGCGCAGACAGAATTGCGACGATCAACACCGGCAATTAATCACGGGTGAGCAACTTTCACGTTGCAGGGGGTCACGCATTTTCCCGCTAAACTCAAGAGGGAATAGATATTGGTATATTGATGTGGTGGGACAAAGTTAATCTGTTCTGTTTTCAGAGTACCCACATAAACATAAAATGATGTATTTATGTAATTTAAAGCCTGGCCTCTTAGGAGAACATCTGAAGAAAAAAATTAAGAAAAAGTGGTTCTGCATCCATCTGAATTGTGTGCATTCCTTAAGATGGACCTGCATCCCATCCTTGGTCTGCAGTCCCTCCCAGCTGCCAGTCCACCTCCATTCCCATAATTTACAGTCTCTGCTGAGATCATATACCACATTCTAAAATGACAAAGGCATCATTCATGATAAAGTTATTTTACTCTGTGGCTTTTTTTATGGAAGTTAAGATGGCCAATCGATAGATTTCTGCCAACTTGTTGATGTAATTATCACTAGTACAGTTACTACCTAAATAAAATCCCTTTCTGGTAAAGTAGCCATTCTTTGGTTGATTATTAAAGCTGATCTGCTCCTGCAGACAATGTACAGGAATAAAACTAGTAGGATGTGCAACCTCAGTAGTTTTATTTCATCAGTGTTTTATAATAATCCAGATTCAAATATCAAATATATGGAAAAGGATCACTGCTTCAGCAACTTTTGTATAGTTCATAAATATGATTTGAAATTGTTAATTTTTAAAAACAAAATCAAGATCCCATACTTAAGAGATTCCCTCTGCAGTGGTTATCAGTCTAATTCATAGTGCACTTAACGCATGTATTATTATGCATTGTTCCAGACTAGTGTCACACCTTTCTTTAACATACCAAAAATAGACTCTCTTTGAGAGATGTCCTTTTCTTTACCGTTCTTTGGCTTTCGTCCAAGTTTGGGATGTACTTCAACATTTTCATTTTACCTTACAAAGCACTGAAATGTATGCCTCTCTCATGTATTCAGCCTTGCGCTATAGAGAGAGAACACTAACTCTGACAGCAGTAAAAGCCTTTTCATATATTTCTTGGCATTAATAAAATAGCTGTAGGTAGTAAAACATTCACTTATAGGGTTCATGCTGTTTGGTGACCAGTGGACAGATTAATATTTGGGCATTTAAATCTGCACTACCTACTATTTCAATTAATTTCGTCCCAGTAAGAGCTGTTATTCCAAATGTACGTACGTAGCTCATATTTTTCTACCTGCTTTGGAGAGACCTGCATATCTATAGAGGAAGCATTGGCTCGGCATGATTTAAGCAGCTCAGGTCCCAGTGGAAGTCCATTCCACTCTCCTTTATTCCTCCCACACTCATCTACTTCATCAATTCATCAAAATCGATCATTTTCAAACACTCGGAAGCCTAACTCAAGGCCCGGTTAAAATGATGCTGCGTTGTTTTGTCTTGGTTTTGAGCTTCAACACAATCATTTTGAGAAAGAGTGTTGTATAACAAAGGAATGTAAACTGTACTGAATTTAATACAACTATTAATTACACCAAATCTCCCACATTTTGTTCCTCTTAGGGCACCACAGACAAGAGCACCCAGTGGTTATTACACTGGAATGATCTGCAGAATGTCTGTATGACACCCAGAAAAACTAAAGAATCTTTGGAAAATCAAGCAGGATGGTCTGGAAATTGCTCCAATTCCTTTACTCTGAGATAATTCTCTATCCAGGAATGCCTGGCTCCTTTAACATCATGTGGGTGGAAGTGTGGCAAGGCCAACTGAAGTACTGGAAATCCAAGCTATGGCAAACAGAAGCTGATGTATCAGCTGTTCTCCCCTTTTCAGCCTAGCTGGCTTGTTTTAACCCACGAAAATCTCAGTGTTCAGTCAGACACATCTCTGCATTTGGCTTAAACTAGTATAGTTAAACTGAATGTTCTGATTTATTATAAAAGTTTATAACTCAATAATAACAGAAAATAGTACAATAAAAGCATGCAGTATTAATTTGATTAATATCCCGTTTTAGTTTATGACTTAAAGGTCATTCGATACATAAAAATTGCTGTTGCGTGTAATATCATATGGCTTTTTTATTAAATAATATGCCATATAACCTAATGGGGGAAACCTTTTTCCATAATAAGAAAAATTCGAACAATATTTTCACATTAATACAAAAATACAAAATACAGCCTCTCCCCGGGTTACGATGGGGTTACGTTCCGATACTGTAAACCTATCCTACGGCGAAGATATCGTAAGGCGAAAATGCATTTTAATACAGTACACCTAACCCAACAAACATCATAGCCTAGCCTAACCTACCTTAAACATGCTTAGAACACTTACATTAGCATACAGTTGGGCAAAGTCATTAACACAAAACCTGATTTATAGTAAAGTGTTGAATAGCTCATGTAATTTATTGAATAATGTACTGTACGTGAAAATCATTTACCCATCATAAACTCGAAATATCGTAAAGCAGACCATCATAACCTGGGGAGCGTCTGTAGTATTAAATACGCATCATTCTGGGATATTAGAAACATTGCGCATCTCTAGACATAACACACAGCACTGGGAACCCATTACGAAGGCAAACACTCACCAGCAGTTACTGTGTCCTTCTCCTTGGCAGCCAGCTCCTCCACTTCTGCCCTCTTGCGCAATTCGAAACGCCGGGCAAAGCCTTCCTTGGGCTTCCACAGGTCCTGGAGCAGCAGAGGCTTCTCATTGTCCCCCAGGGCCCTCAGACACTCCGTCTTCCAGCGCTTCTCCGGCCCCTCCAACTTCCCGATAACGTCGCAGAGCACATAGCTTCCAGCTGAGCCCTTGTTCAAGGAGTAGCGTTCCAGGGCCTCCTTGATGAGCTCCTTGGCGCTCGAACGAGGAGTGGCCAGGACACTTTTGTAGTTGGCCCCTGAGCAGATCTCGTCCCCAAAAATCTTGAGCACCCCGGGGGCTGAGGTCTGTGTGGAGAGCTCTGCCGGGTCATCGGGCACCTGCTCGGGCAGTTCGGTGACGGAACGCCGGTCCCGGTAACTCAAGGTGCGGTAGAGCACCTGCGTGAAGGTGCGGCTCTGCCTCTTCAGCTTGCTCTTGGAGGGCAGAGACATGCTGGCGGAGGACCCATAAAACATAACGCTCGGGTTCACGCTACAGCGCCCTCTACAGGAAGGTAAGCGACACAGCAAGGGAAAAGTCACTCATAACTAATACTGTACCTTCAAAGAAATAAAAACACGTCATAAGGAAAATGTGAACTGCGACACAAACAAAACCTAAACCAAATGCGTGACATCCATCCCAAGAAGCAGAGAGACACCCTGTACAGGGTACCAACCCAACACATGGCGCACACACTCTCACTGTCGCTACATACTGACATCATCATGTAAAGATGCTCTTCAGCAATGGACAACAACTGGAGTAACTGAAAGAAAACCACACAGGCATGGGGAGAACATGCAAACTCACACAGAGCCGGAGCTGGGATTTGAACCTTTAACCCTGGGGATCTGAGAATACAGCACTACTTGCTGACCTGGCACAAACATTACAAATTAATGGAAAACACTTGGATCATCAAATGTAAAACTGTATCGTCCAGTTTTTCCTGGTAAAATCCATCAGTGAGCTAAAGAGTTGGTCATGCAATTGGCGTCTCACTCTGGGCATGACAGGCCATGGAAATCTCACTGAGGTAAACACCTCCAGATATACAAAGAGTACATATATAAAGAGAGTAGACCTTCCGGAAAGAAACTCCCTTAGTGGTGCACAATATTAAAGATAAGGATAGACTGGTGTTAAATCGATTGTGACTTACTCCCAGGGAGTGTGACACCCCAACTGCTGAAAAACAGACACCCTCAGCAGTGTGATTGAGGATCCCGAAGATAGACTAAATGCATCACAACTCAACTCAATCTGCTGAAATCTACTAATGAATTTCATCTATCCTGGCAGAACACAGAAGCCCGTTCTGGCCATTCGCACTGCCACAAATGGGTGACAGAAGAGTGCACGGGGACGTTGTGCGGAAAACCCATGGCGCTTGCTTTGCGTCGCGTTCTTTCTCCAAGGTTGGAGGGGCTATGGCTATGATTCCAGGATGGTATCCAGGAAAGAAAAAAATAGCCTGGTGGCTCTTTGAGGCAGCACCTGTCAGAAAATTCCGACAACCCTGGATGCTTCACAAGTGGGAGCAGATGCTTTCACTGGGCTTGTTTTTATATATATATATATTTTGTATCATTATTATTTTTTTGTGCGTGTGTCCAGTGTACCCTTGCGCAGGCTCCCTCCCGCAGCTTGACGGGTGCTTACCTTGCTGCAGAGCGCTTCGTCCCCTGCATCCAGCCTGCAACGTGCAGAAAAGCGTGTCTCACAGACGCAGAGCTCGGCCTCTTCACAGCCCAGCTTCATTTCAGGCAGCTTCGACCCCGGCTTCAGAAGGACAAGGAGGACAGCTTCACCGGCTGATGGGGCGCCCGAGGACATAGTGACTGAGAAGAATGTTTTGGGTCCGAATTTACGCTAATCGCGTCACTTAAATAATTCACATTTTCCACCAAAACACCCTCTATTGTTAGTAGACAAGGGAAGTAAGTCGCACAGGTATGCCCGTCGGCGTGCGTCTCTCGAGATTAATCAATTAAGCTGATCCAACGCTCGTTAAATTATCGTAACTCTCGTATTCGCGGCAAAGAGAGATGCTTTTGCAAGAAGGATAATAGGCACCTGCCACACCTGAAATAGGCACCTTCTGCAACTTCCAAGACCATGACAATCCAAGAGAGGTTAAGGCAATTTGACGTGACGGTTGACGAAACGGAGCCTCCACGGAGACGCCAAAAGCACTCAAACTCATGACATATTGCGAAGTTAACTACCCACTTACAGTGCCATAACATGATATAAAACGAGTCTTTTTTTCCTGATCTTTCTCGTCCACAGTCTGACACAACCCAATTGACCTGCTACAGGAGAATCCGAATAACCTGGAAAACCCCTGCAAGCTGTTTGTTACCATTCTGACATTTAGGACACCACACTCTATTTTTCGAAACGTCTAATCGTGACTGCAGTATCACTAGCCTAAATAATAATAATAATAATAATAATAATAATAATAATAATAATAATAATAATAGAATCGTTTATAATAGTTATGTATCATTTATTAGGTTATATAGTTTTAAAATCAAAAGTAAAAAATGTGGCTTTTTGGCCATAAATAAATGAATAGGCAGAGTGAGGAGCTTGTAGCTAGCCGGGTTATAGTCCGGACAGTTGGGTCTCCAGTAGCAACAACAAGCCAACATAACACCTGCCAAACATATCGTATAATTCACCGGGAGCTCTCCCGTTAAAAAGTCTCATAAAAAAAAAAAACTAGTAAAAGACGATACAATTAAAAGCGTTTTCTGAAGGCTTCATCCTTTGTTCTGCTAAGCAACTTTCAGGTTTTATGAAATGTATACCTATAACAGCGAAGATCATTTGATTCTTAATAACACTTAAATACAGACTACAGTCTGAATAAAGCATGACTGATATTATCCAAGGATCTTCTTCCTTACGCACTATGCACAATTTCTCTTTATATATAGAATAAATATTCTGGATTCATCAAGCTGCCCGAATATGTATACTCACATTGTCTGCAGTGCTTGTGCCCATACTGCTAGGATTCTCATGCTCTTCTTCATGTTCCATCCGTTCATTTTTGGATCCATAAGAGGAAATCGGTCATCCTGAATTGCACAGGGGAACAGTTGTTATAACGCCCCTTAGGAAACTTGGACGATGCGCCCAGCCCGTGTTGTCGTGCCTTCCCTTGAAGGTACCTCTTAAATCCGCCGGCTTCTCTGTCTGCATTCCCGGGGTCCGAGTCCCGCCGGAGATACGCGATCCCCGGCTAAGCTTGCGGCTCATGATCCGACAGCAGTTTGGGGTTTTTCTAGGGATGCGGTTACCCGCTACAAAGCAGGTTTTTAGTCTCCATCTACTGGCCATATCGGGAACCATTATCTCTCTATTCAGCTGTAACTAATGCAATGTTCAAATAAAACGGATATACTGTAAAATCATAGGCTATATAATAAGATATTTTGGACGTGTGTGTATCTCCATTTCAAACTAGATTTACACATCTGATTTTAAAAAGCAGTAGGTTTCAAGAAACAATACTCTGTCATTCAACACAACTGGATGCAAATGAAATGAACTAAAATGAATGCTAAAGCCAGCGGCATCCTGCTCAGGGTGTATGTATCCCAGCCTTGTCCCTGCTCTATATGGAAACGCTTCCAGTGTTGCAAATCAGTATTTTAAATGTCATTTAAATGGATTTATTTTAAAGTGTATCACTATAGACAGGAAATTATATTTATAATATTTCTGGCAAACTATTGCGTCAACTAGAATAAAATTAAAGAGAAAATATGTTTCTAATATGTAAGTCCTAATATAAAATACCAGTTCACCACACACAAGGTCATTGTTATAAAATGTTATTATTGACAAATACAAACTACAACAATCACCACACAAATAGCAGTTCCTAAGTTGAAAATCACACTTGGCAGATTTGCAGACTTCACAAATTAAGCCACCAGGTACAGAGTTTACATCACGGGTTTCATTCACAGAGTATAACACACTACTTGATTTATTAAAATCTATGCTGAGATACAAACTCCCCATTCGTATGTACATTACAAAACGTCATTCCAAAAGGTAAAGGCAGTTTGGCTATGGTATTATTAAGAACCTGCAGATCGGTCGCCAGTGAGACGGCAGTGAGACGGCAGTGAAGCAGCTTGAGTTCGGGGTTTCATCAGTGCAACATCTGCGGGTTAGCGTCGGTGTGAACCACACCCCAAAGCTGCCCGACGAGTTAAACTTCAGTAACATTAATTTTCTAAAATGAGGGGTTCATAGCGTCTTCATTTACAAGCCCCCGGCCACTAGCATAAAGATACACACACGATATTTAAAAGAGCACCTTGCACACCCAATTGACGTACACAGCCACACAGGCATTGTGTGCGCCGCTCGCTCCCTCGTTCTACGTACGCAGCTGGGTTGTTAAAGATGATAAAGATGACCCCCCCCCCACCCTAAATTTGTTGGGTACTTCACCTGTGAAATAAATGCATCACGACTGGTCCATTTACACTCCTGCAGTACACCCAGATAAGTTATGACAGGAGATTAACAGGTCAAACTCGCATTATAAATGTCATGACAGTCAACACAACATCCACTACATTACAAATTATATACATAAGAACATAAGAAATTTACACTCTTACACTCCAGAAAATGTTGGCCACTTGTGTGTACAGCCATCACATTTGCTCAAAATAGATTAAGGGTTGTGGCACTTACACTCTGAAATTCAAAAACAGCACAATACATTCTTAGGTCAACTGAAAACACTGACAAAAATCCAAGAAGGACACATCAGATTGTCTTTGGCATAACTTCAGCATACTTAAAAAATATATGTTACCATGACACCAGGATTCTTTTTTAACATAATAATAATAATAATAATAATAATAATAATAATAATAAGTAATGACACATCAGGTAAATGCCCCCTTAGTATTTTTCAGCAATTTAGATTTTTCATACTTTCCACACATATACTGCAGCTGATACCATGATAACAGGTATATCACCACACTGCTATTAGATTTTCATAGTCTTACGAGTTTTCCATTTAGGAAAACAAGAAGAGAAGCATCCACAGACATTCTGTTGGTTTTTCATGGTTTATACTCTACAGCCTGTACCAAGGTGTTCATACAAATCATATTTTTTGACTTTATACAGTTACAAAGTTTAAGTACACATTACATTATTTCTTTGCTGCACCGTGGAAAACAGGAGTATGAATTATCAATCAAACATCTGTGAGTAAGAAATAATATTGTTCTGAAGAGCAGTGATTCATTCCCCACCTAACTGCCAACAGCACCGGTGACATCTGACAAAGAAAATCTGTTAGAACTTAAAGAGAATAACATCACGTCTGACTCCGCCTTCCATGATCAAAGATTGGTTTAGCACAACATCTCTCATTATTGAGTGTAACCACACTGTCCTTTTCTAGATTCATGTACATTAATTAAAATGTCTAATCCAAAACAGATTAACACTAACCTATTCTTATCAAAGCAATGCTATTCTTGCTTTAAATAGATCTCAGAATAAAATCTTAAAGTATTAAAATGTGTCAAATACCAAGTCATTACAGGAAGAGAGTAACTAACCCGCAATAAATTATACTTTATACTTATATCACCATAGGACTCTGCAAAACTGACTCAGACAGTGAAGCAATATTTTCCACTAGCCACAATTTTGGAAAGTAAATACAATTTAAGAAACTTTTTATCATATACAGTTTTTGGGGTGAGTTCATGAAAAGTTGCACTGCAATGTTTAACAGAACCCCTAACCAGAAAATCGTTTCACCTTTGGTTTTTACAGTGTATTGATACTTGGTAAATCCTAATATTGCACAAAAAATATAAATGTAGAGAGATCAATTTGTTTATCAACATGTGCAACTATTATGATAATCCTATATAATATTAATCCTTTGAAATAATAAGGCAGAAACACGATGACAAAATTGGTATATAGTAGACATAAATCTCATCAGCCCGATTCCTTATTAAATGAAGAAAAATAAATAAACAGCATAAATCTGAACACACACTGGAAAGGCAAATCGATATTTTGAAAATACTAACATTAGATTAAAATGGATAATGGAAAAATCCTGTACAGACATATATGCACCCTAGATAATGAAAGTTCAAAGGTTATCTGGAGTTACACTGCAAATATCACTCAGAATGACCACACATATAGAAAACAGAGAGATGATTCCTGATCTGAGACTGGGCACAAAAAGCCCAGAATTAACATAGTGCACAGACTCATGGGAATGTATACAGTAAGTGTAAAAGGCTGGCACAAGCCAATGTGCTGCCTGACCCAAAGGGGTCTTGGAATGATTTCAAGTCTTCAGTGGATTTTTCATAATTTCATGTCACAATCTGGCTACCACAGGACACATTTATAGGGCACTCAATTAGGTTCTTTAAAACCTAAAGTAAATCAGATTGTTCTGTTTAAATCCTGTAACGCTTCATTGTCAACTGTCACTGACTTTTAAAACTACAAAAATCTTGTCTCTTTGGCCCTAATCTTGGCCACTATTTCCCCCAGTGCGCCAAAAACTCATTTGAACAGTGTTGTGGGTAGCTGAGTTCCAGGAGTTTCATTACATCATTATCCATGAGAATAAGTATATTATATGGCCAAACATATGCAAACACCCCAAATGATTAGAATAATTGGGTAATTAAGCCACAGCCATTTGTGACACAGATGTGTAATTAAGCACATGGCTATACAATCTCCAGCAACAAACACCAGCAGCAAGATGGGCTGTCGTTTGGAAGAGGTTAATGACTTTCAACTTGGCACCATCATAGGACATCATCTTTCTAACAAGTTTGCCAAATTTCTGCCCTGCTGGGGCTGCCCTAGTCAACCACAAGCGAAGTGATTGTGAAGTGGAAGCAAAGAGGAGCAGGTTCAGTTACTACACAGAAAGGGACCTAATCACCTAATATAACACTCAACCTGAATGGCAGGCAAATCCCACCAGCAATGTTCCAACATCTAATGAAAAGCCCTCCCAGAAAAGCAGAAGCTATTATAGTAAAAAAGGATCTACCAACATCATTAATACCCTTGGTCTTAGAATGACATGTTGGACAAACTTGTGTCCACATATTTTGGCCATATAGCATAATGAAACGCATACTTTGCATTTATGGGTCATGGATATTTGTGGTTTAAGATACCAGAAGCATTATTTAAAAACATGAATGTCAGAATCTGTATACTGACAGCAATGTAGCTAGAGTCTTAAAAGAAGCAGAAAGATGAAAGACATCACTCAAAAAACACAAACATACTATATATAAAATTACAGTCCTGGAGGGCAAACTAAACTGTTTGATCATTGAACCTTTTTAACCATAACATTTAGTCATGTTTCATTCAAAAATGATAACAAGCCCCAGAACAAGCATAATCCCATCTTTGTGCTCTTGATATATGAGCATCATAAAGCATCTGGATTTAGATCCAGAAACTTGTCACTGAATTCAAGACAATAAAAGCCTATAGTGCTAAATAAATACTTAATGTACATAAACAGCAGTGGTACATATGTCTAAGCTTGATAATTAAGCAATACTTTGACTGGTTAAAGTTTCGAAATAATAAAGCTTACAAATTAATTTACTGAAGATCCTACTGGAGTCTCAAATGTGTGAATGTCCAGTATGAAATGTATCAGTAAATATGTAACACAATTCACTGGAGAACTACAGTCATATCGAAAACATTTTCCTTCAGTATTCTGCAATACGTCTTTTTCTAACACCATAGAAAAGAATAAATAACAATAATACTAATTTATAAAGCAGTGTGCTAAAAAAAACTTAAATTCTCTTAGACTTTGTGCAAACACTGTTCAATTTGCAGAAATAAAAAGAAGACAGTGAGAAACAATGGTTTCAAGCCCAATAATAACTTCCCAGGAGGCCAATGTTCTCACAGCTAGAGAGTGGGTGACACTCGAACCCCAGTGACACATTCCGCGTCGCGGTCACATGCTCTGCGTGTGTCATCTGGAGGTCTTCATCTCGCTGCTCCCTGGCATGTACAGGTACCTCCAGATGGCGTAGTAATGGATGCCAGCTCCGATGGCCACGAACAGATGCCAGATAGCATGGGCAAAGGGTATGAGGCCATCGCTTTTGAAGAAGACCATCCCCAGGCAGTAGAACATCCCACCCACTATCAGCTCGAATAAGCCGTCCCTGTCAACCTGGACGAGAGAAAGGGCCACACCCAGCATTAACAGCAAGGCCATTCATTCATTCATTTACCTTTATTTTACCAGGCAAAGCAGTAAGAAGAGTTTATTATTTACAACGACAGCCTGATGACACCATGAAAACATGGTAAACGGTGTTCCCGCCTACCATCAACCACCTACCACTGCTGACATCCATTTTTACAAAGGAGTTACTTACAGCACATTTTTTCAAACTCAAAACCTCAGAACTAAAAATCTTACTAAATCTAAAGATCCTGCACCTGTAAAAACCATTGGTAAGAGTCAATACTTTGATAACATTTTTTAATCAAGCATGTTTTACTGACTGTTTGTTTTTTTACAAGAGGCATAAACCTCTTCACACATACAGCAAATGCAGCTTACGAATGCCAAATTATTATTATTATTATTATTATTATTATTATTATTATTATATCCTTACCATTGAGAGGATCACCAACGCAGGGAAGACACCCATTACTGTATAACATATCAGCTCCACAATCTTGTACCTGGGTGGCAACCAAAAGAATTGTTATTTCCAGTCACAGAGTTTTACTTTTTAAAATAGAGTGCAGTTTGTCAGGTGTTTGTTTAATGATAATGCTAATTAGTCTGTAATTATTTGTTTCTACAGTAGGTGGCCACGGAGCACTATAAATGATCAGTGTGATAGAATTAGAATAATAAATTTGATTTGTAAAATATTATAAAGCAATATTAAAAATCTGGTGTGTACTGAAAATTTATTTTACTCATTTTAAATAAGTGATGAATATTACAGGAAATATTTGTTGAACAGAATAACTCAATAAGCGTATGAAAAACTCCAACTATCTTGTATATCACTTGAGCATTGTCATTTTTACACCGACTTCCCGTTTTAACAGAAATACTGTAAATAAGGTGGCACATCTTAAAGGCTACATTTATTTTCTTTTTCTTATTGCTGAAAATTAAAATTAGGGCTGGGAATCAATTTTTAAAAAGGAACTAATTAATTGCAAAATTTTCTATGATTTATTGCAATTAATCTTAAACCAATTTGGCAAATGGCTGTAAAAAGAGAATCCTGACAACCACTGAAAGAATACTTTATAACAAGAAATAAAATAAACACTGAAAATTACGATATTTTTTAAAATCTAATGTATGCCTCCGCTTGGCACTTTTTAAATGCGTGATAAACCAGTTAACATCAGCTTCTCTGTGACACGCTAACTGAATGTTTTGATTTTAGTTCTGATTTCTGGGAAACTGTGGAACATCGTGACCTAAACTCCCAGGAAGGAATATTATAGGTCTCTGTTAAAATCTGTGCTCACACTATTCTCCCATTTGCGTAACAAAATACTGTATGCATTAACACGATCAACAGAAAAATTACTTTTTTAATATTAACTAATTTTTTGACCTTAAAATTAACGCAATGCATTAGTGCGATAAATTTCCCAGCCTTAAATAAAATACTTGTCTGTGTAGACAGAAGGGTTGCCCTTCACCTCAAGTCCTTACAACTGCATCCATTAAGATGCCCAGGCACATCTGCGCTCCACATACCGCTCATGGAAGAAGAATACATATGCAGTGCCCACGCATGCCATTATCCAAACCATCCAGCGCATGTGAGAGGCCCACGGGCCCAGCTCTCTCAGGTTCAACCTAAGGCCAGAGCACAGGGTGATCAGGCACAGACAGGCACAGCAGCTCTTGCACAGTCTCAGTAAAACAGCACAAAACATGCATTTAATTATCAATGTCAGAGCAACAAGACTCAGTCCTAAGAGGCACTGCTGATATTGCATTGGGCTCCTTATCAAGCACTGCTTCAGCAAGGCATCCAGTTTTACAAAAAAGTGCTTCTCAGTTTAGCAACTAAAACAAATTTAAAGTTCAATGTTTTATTGTCACATGTGCTCAGAGGAACATAGTAAAAATCTTGTGTCACAGTTGCAGGGGCAAGACAAGACTGTCCAAACAGTGCAATACAGGAATCATAATCTCCCCAAGGTGTTTGACAAGTGTCTGTGGTAATCCATAATTACATCATTTATACAGAATGGTACATGAAACGGGGAAAAAGTAAGACAGAAAGAAAGCCAAAAGACACCGTGTGAGATTTCAAAAATATACTGAAAAAGGTGAGGACACCATCACCCTGAGACTGCTGCTCTGCCAGATGGCCCTGTATGAGTTTTCAGCACTGGGGACTACAGCCACCTGTCAAAATTCAGGACAGTCGGCCCCGTGCTCCTCCCTCAACCGTCCAAGGCTGATGAAGCTAGGGACTCCTACGGGGGAGGACCACCAAGCCAGAAGGAGGTTCCCCAAACTGACTGGTGAGCATGCGAAGACCAGGGCTAGCAGTAGCCCAAAATCAGGACCGCCCCCATTCCAGCTAATTCTCAAGGATGTTCTTCTTTCTTGCCACAGATGATTCCAGCATCGATTAGAGCAGTGTTCCTCAACCCGGTCCTTGGGGACCCCCAAACGGTCCGTGTTTTTACTCCCTCCCAGCTCCCTGCCAGACAGTCCTCATTTTTGCTCCCTCCCAGCAAAAATGTGAACCACCTGGGGGTCTCCAAGGACTGGGTTGAGGAACACTGGGTTGGAGCACAGATTTTCAACTGGTGGTTGAAAACCAGTCAGAGGGTCACGTAGGGTGTAGTACTGTAGTTAAGAGAAAATTACCACTAGCAACGCCCCCCCAGTTCTGCCAATTTTACCACCAGCATGCTCCCCCTGCCCCCTTATCCACCTCTGAGAAATTAATATGCCTATAGCTGTTGGTTTTCATGGTTATTGCACTATTTTTTGTTAAATAAATCTGACTGAAAATTCGGAATTTTAAAAATATAGGTTGTGATTTACTGACCAAGGAAAAACGTGGCTGCTGAGGATAAACCAACTGTGAACCCCACTGGCTCCATCTACAGCCCCCTACGGGCAAATCCAACCTCACCAGGATGCTTTCTCCAAACTCCTGCTTCTGAAGCTCTCCATTGCTTCTGTGTTTATTAGCTTACACCCCACAAACACACATATCTTTCATTCTAGGGTAAGCACTGTGAGATTCAACACACTATGCTACCATAATGTGCTATCATGGATCCTCTAGTCTAGTTTTTCTCAAATCGGTCCTTGGGGACCCCCAGCTGGGAGGGAGCAAAAATGTGGACTGTCTGGGGGTCCCCGAGGACCAAAATGGGAAACATTGCGCTAGTCATTCAAAGGAACTCCTTAAAAAGGTGTATACAGTACTCATGCCAGTGTGCTCTGTAGCTTCTGGGGGTCTCCGGAAGGAACTTCATTTCTGAATCAGATTCCTCTGTCAGGGGAAAGACCTCACCGAAGCTACTGAACAGTCAACTGGAAATTAATTGTGTGGGGTCTTTATAAGGGAATTATGTCTGTCAACCGGAGGTTACTTAGTCGCTTCAAACATGCGTCTCAATAAGCTGCTCATTTTTGAACTTCAAAATAGGGCTGGGCGATATAAATGATATATCAACTTACCGTCACATAAAATTTCAATGATAAGAAAATGAGAAACTTCAATAAACGGTCAATAAGGAACATTGCTTGATAGCAAACAAGGTAAAAGACATAGGTGGTGTGGTGGTGCTTTTTGCAGTTTGCCGTCCTGCAAACTCTGCCAAAAACCTGTGCCGACTAAAACTGGAAACACTGTAAACTTAATTCACCACTTGAAGTATTGCCATCTAGTAGAACATACAAAATGCCACCGCTTACAGTAACTGAGACCAGCATTTAGGGTTTCACTTTCAACCTGATGATATCCAGAAAAAATCAAGTCCTGTGTTGCTTTAAAATGGGGCAGATTTCTCCATCAGCGATGTCAAACCAGATCTTTGAGGCAGCGAGGCAGGATTAGAAAAAGCAGCAACAAGCCGTACATAAAGGTCTTCGAAAAAAAAACTTTTCAAAAAAGATTTATTAATTAAAATTAGATTTTAGCTTGATGTCCATTCAATTTGTCACCTATTTCCATGTTCTGAATCTGTTTAAGGGGAATCCTAAAGGAATTTTAAGCAAAAATGAAGCCTTAAAGTAAAGAAATAATGACATAATTATATTGTGCTAATTATCAATAATGAATGATATGAAAATATATATAAATATTTTCCCGTATTGTCAAGCCCTACGTCAAAAGACGGCATTTAAATACGAGAATAAGAAACACCACATAAGATAAACTCATAAATTCACACATGAGCGGTTTAAACAATATTCTGATTATTTAGCTAAATCTACCATGCAAATATATTCCTTATCCTTAATCAGATAAATGGGAAAATGTCTGTATGTCCAAGCTGTAACCAAGAAATCGATGGGTCCAGTGCAGAGGACGGCTGTACTCACCAGGGGGCGTAGGAGGCTGCAATGAAAAAGTAGATCACCATTCTATCGCACATGTGGAAGCAGTGCTCAACGGTACTGTGATGAACAGGAGAGACACAGCATCATGAAAGCTCACCTCCAGCAAACGGGTGAAGCTGACCTCAAAAAGACCTCGACCGATCGAATGTCCAGACTGACGTCTATTTTCTGATTTGGGGGTGTGGGAAAGAAAAGGAGTAGCTTGAGTGAAAGAAGAGAAACACTTCTGCGCTATTACAAACAAGGGAAAGGCAGAAGGATTCCCGGGGGACTAAAGCTAGTAAGGCTAAACCCTAAAAATCTCTGGGGGGAAGCGTGACCTGTATCATCTGTCCATTGTGACTGGGGTTCCAGGGCCTGAACATAGCTGCTATTGTTCCATTTGGTGGGGGAAGGGCTTAGTGGCGAGCCACCCTGGCTACCTGGGTTGGAAATTTAATAGTAACCCTACGCAGTATGTATGCTGTACGTGATATCAAGTTGAAACCAGTAACGTGAATGTTTTTAAACACTGGCTTTGCCTTAAAGGTCTGGTGTGCTGCAGACAGTCGGGTCTGACCCAGAAATGATGAAACTGAGCAAGAAATTGCTCTATTTTGGTGTACATATGCTTATTTTTATACTGTATATCAGGATATTTTCACCCTTAAACATGCGTCACTTCTCTCATTATTGTACCAAATGTTGCATAAACCCATACTCCTGACACAGAATGTGTCCTGACCATTCAGGAAAGTTAATGTTTTATCTCAGAAGTCTGTAAAACTACTGATGGGCTGTACGGGAGAACCATTAGGTAGACTGCACCAAAACTGAAAATATCTTTTTTCACTTCTGGGTAAGGAGGCATCCACTTAACAAGAAGGTGATATGGGGTTCACCCGCCCGATAAAATCCTGTCCTATAAATGAATGCCTTGCACGTATGTGGTTGTTTGCAAGGAAGTCTATAAATCATACAGGAAATTTAAAAGTGGCGTGTACGTGATGAATGCATCATAAACAAGCCGACTGAGATGTTCTGAGGACCACATGGTCTGAAGAGCTCCGTCATATGTTGATGCTTTATTTATCTCCACGGGGAAACTGTCTTTTCATCCATCCTATCTCGCTCTTGATGAGAAGCACAGACACGTACTGTATACAGGTAAGACCAAGTTTGGCGGCTCCATTACAGGGTCAGCCTGTGTCCCTGGATTAACTGAAGGTTAAGGGCCTTGTTCAGGGGCCCTACGACTGTCGCCGGCCATTGGATCTGAACCGGCGACCTTTTGATCATAGGCACATACTGACCCCGCATTAAAGGGGCAGTTCACCCCAAAACTGAAAAAGGTAGGTTTTAGAAGGTTTTTCATGCTATCTATCCATAAACATTGTTCTCCTGGAAGTTAGCCTAGTTTTGGAGATATCGGCCGTGAAAATGTCGGCCTTCTCTTGAATATAATGGGACTGAATGGCATTCTTTCAGTGGTGATTAACGCGGCAGAAAAATACTTTGGAAAGATTCAAAAATAATATCTCTTACCAGAAATCATGACCCAGTTACTCAAAATAATCCACTATTTGTAGTGAACAGAGTATTGTAGGAACTATTTTCTTCTACCAAGCTCGACACACCAATCGTATCACTATGCTGCAAACAGGGCTGTTATGCTTGTGCTTGTATCTTCGCAGTGATATGCAAACAACATAGATGGATAGATAGCAGAAAAGACCCTCGAAAACATCTTTTTTTCAGTTTTGGGGTGAACTGCCTGTTTAAGGCACATTAACTGATCTTAGCACATTACTCCTGCTTTCTTGTAGATCTGTGCAGAGTTGTGCCACAGGAAACAGCAAGTCATATCCATTCTTCTAATTATGATTTCATGAATTGCATTTTATATTAATATTAAGTTTTTTGAGCTATTGTTTAAAGAGACAATGAATTTTGTAAGGGGGAAAAACAGTTCCAGCCAGCTGATATCAAATCCGCAGCAGGTAACTACAGCTGACCTCAGATAAGGTAGCCGTGGATATGAACACAGCCATCATGGGAAAGGTGTAAATAACGCCCAGGGTTTGGCCGACGGGGGGCCTACCGAAGGTGGTTCTTCTTCCAGGAGATGGTGTGAAACACGGTGGACACAATAAAGAGGCCGGACAGGCCGATGCCATAGATCCACGCGGAGAAGGTCTCCCATTCATTGTCAGACAGGAAGTACAGAAGGGAGCTGCCGAGGATGCTGGGAATTATCCAGAGCTGAGGCATTAAGAAAAGTTACGTTAATCTCATAATAACAAACATGATGATAGTCTCAACAGCAACAATGATAATAAAGACGTACAGAGGCATCTTTCGTTTAGGCCTCACATCGGTGACATTTCTGACAAACTTCTATAAGCCAATAGATCCACAGATTAATCTTAAAAAACTCGTGTAACAAAAAACACTTTTCAGCTTGTTTAAACTAATCACATCAGCCAAACATCTAAACTTTCTTTCTGTACTAAGCTTCACAAAATAAGTATTACTTCTATTTCCTGGCCCCATACCAGTACTCAATTTAACTATTAAATACGCTTCAGTATGAACCGCTGTATGCTTCACTATTGAAAGTGAACCCCACATAAGTAACCTAGCCCATTCTAAGCAACAGCTTATGCACACTAGAACAACGACAATAACGATTATCACACATAACAGCTTTCACTGCGTTCATATACAACGATAACAATGCATTTAATTTTAGTTCTTGCATTCTACAAAGGATTTTTATCCCAAAAAATGTAATTAAGTTAAGAATATTAATAAGACAGTGAAAATAATCATGCTGCGAAACTTTCTACGTTTACTGGTAAAGTGAGCGTGCAACTGGAACCTTAATAACACAGAGCGGTATTTACTCAGCATTAAGCATTTCTGCACAGAAGAATAACCAGAGTACAGAGGGAAATGCTCTCATAAACGTGTCAATGGTGCAGGATATGACCATTATGAGGAGCAAATAATACAAAAAGAAGAAGCGTCATATATTTATCACGCATCTGAAATGCGAAAGCTTTGGGGGAAAACAGACCATAAATCTGATTAAAACTGCGGAGACCTGGAAGGGAATTATATCTTTCTGGCTGAGAGGGTGACTCCCATCAGCCCTTAGCCCCCTCCACCCGGTTTCCTGTCGTTCTTCCGTGTATGCCGTGTTTATCATTGCCATCTCAGGCGAGATCCATTTCAGAGACCCCGAGGCAGCTCTCTGTCTGCACGACGTGCTGCGCGTCGTACTCACCGCGTGCGTGGCGCAGTTGGCCGCGTGCTCATACTCAGTCGGCTGGTATCGTTTGTTGGACGGAACTCTGCTGTTCATGAATCTTAACAGAAAACAAACAGGGTGTATTTAATCTTTCCACCTGCCCCCAAGCAGCCTGGCAACATTTGTTTTATGATTTACTCATTTTACAACTTTACGGTTGAAGAGAGCACTACAAGATGCCCTGCATGACATGGCATTCCATTCAGTGGGTCCCCCTGCTTGTGCCAATGGAAGATTGATGGTTTAACCTGTTAGAAACCATGTATGGCAAGACATAAACTGATTTTTTTTTCGTTTAAGGGAGTTTAAGAATTTGTTCAACAAATAAAAACACACACAGGTGTTTGTATTCATATCTTTGTGGGGACCATCCATTCATTTCTATAGGCATAACCCTAATCCCAAAAATGACGATCATAACGACGACCCAGCCATAACCTTTACCATAAGCAACCAAACAAAATGCAAGACACAGGTCTTTATAAAATTGAGCAAGGGGACAAAAAATGCTCCCCACATTTTTATGACATTGGTCCCCATAATGTCATATAGCCCCCCGTGGGGGGCGCGCGCCGGGGGGGGGCGGGGGGGGGGGGGGGGGGGGGGGGGGGGGGGGGGGGGGGGGGGGG
>JAODKC010000095.1:22964900-22980315 GCA_026777985.1 Mormyrops attenuatus | reverse complement strand
GGGGGGGGCTGGGTTCATTAGCCTCTCACTCTATATATGGGCTAAACACATAAATCTGTGCTGATCTTCTGAACATGCAAATCATCTTTATTGAGTTTTCCCTATCCAATAATGGGGAGGGTTCACATGGGAGGAGAGAAAACAAAGTGTTTCCTGTGGTTATCCGTTTAAAGACAGCCTGCCATCATTATTCCACGTTTTCATCAATATAATTCTTTTTATATAGAAGCATATAAAGTTAAAGTTATATTGCCAAACTTCCAAGGCAAATTTAAATATGGGCAAGCCTATACAGCACATAGTCAGCTGTCTGTTGTTTATGATAATTATGAGATTTATGGCAATTATGAGAACTATAATTTTTCTAATTTCATTCAGGTGCAGTAGAAAGGGAATGCAGATGTTTGCAGATGTTCCGAGTCCGGCTTATTGCCCTGAAGATTCCATTACGATTCCACCAGAGCTCATTTGTTTTAAACACCTTCACACCTTTACCCTACTTGTCAGGTCCTGTTTCTGTTGTGACAAAAATCAAGAAATACTGAAGGATGCTGACTTTGATTCTGCTGCCGCAGTTCAGGCGTCAGATTGAAAACAGCTTTCCAATTTCCAGTCAAGCAGAGGCTCATAAAGAACAAAGTGTACAGGAAGCTGATTTAGGTTCATCATAATTGGATTATATCGATTGTTTTGAGTGAAATGGAAAAAGCACTTTTGAACTGGGTGTTTTTCTGAACAGTCCAACAGGAGCAACAGGTCTATCATGAGTATAAACATCAGTTATTGTAGATAAAAACATTAACTGGCTCAGCTTCAAAGCACAAGTACAGCATTTATATGCGAGAAACAATTCCTCATACAATTAGAATATTCAAAAAGGAATCATTTAGATTGGATATACAATCACTGGACACTTTATTAGGTACACCTGTTCAACTGCTCATTGAAGCAAATATCTAATCGGCCAATCATATGTCAGCAGCCCAGTGTATAAAATCATGCAGATACCGATCAGGAGCTTCAGATAATGTTCACATCAAACACCAGAATGGGGAAGAAAGGTGATTTAGTGACTTTGTACATGGCATGGTTATTGGTGCCAGACAGGCTGGTATGAGTATGAGTATTTCAGAAAGTGCTGATCTATGAAGATTTTGAAGCACAGCCAACCGAAACCAGCTGAAAAAGAAAAGAACATCCAGTGACCGGTGGAACTCTGGGCGAAATTGACTTGTTGATGGCAGAGGTCGGAGAAGAATGGCCAGACTGGTTCAAGCTGATAGAAAGGCAACAGTAACTCAACTAACCACTATTTACAACCAAGGTATGCAGAAGAGCATCTCTGAAAGCACAACATGTCAAACCTTGAAGCAGATGGGCTACAGTAGCATAAGACCACACCGGGTGCCAGTCCTGTCAGCTAAGAACAGGAAACAGAGGCTACAGTAGGCATGTGCTCGCCAAATTTGGACAATGGAAAAACACTGCTTTGATGAGTCTCAGTTTCTGCTGTGATATTCAGACAGTAGGTATAAACAACATAAAAGCATGGATCCATCCTGCCTTGTATCAAAAATTCAGGCTGCTGGTGGTGTAATGGTGTGGGGGATATTTTCATGGTACACTTTGGGCCCCTTAGTACCAATTGAGCATCGTTTAAATGCCACAGCCGACCTGAGAACTGTTCCTGACTATGTCTATCCCTTTATGACCACAGTGAACCCAGCATCTAATGGCTACTTCAAGCAGGATAACGCGCCATGTCACAAAGCTCATATCATCTCACACTGGTTTCTCGAACATAAAAATGAGTTCACTGTACTGAAATGGCCACCACTGTAACCAGATCTCAATCCAATAGAGCACCTAAGGGATGTGGTACAACAGGAGATTTGCATCATGAAGGTGCAGCTGACAAATCTGCAGCAACTGTATGATGCCGTCATGCCAACATGGAGCAGAGTCTCTAAGGAATGTTTAAGCTTGTTGAATCTTATGCCACGAAGAATCAAGGCAACTCTGAAGGCAAAAGGGGGTCCAACAAAGTACTAGCAAGCTATACCTAATAAAGTGGTCAATGAGTATATAGTATTCATCTGCTAGGTCTAACTCCAAAAAGGAAACTTGGTAACACATTACGTAATACCATGTTTTTAATACATAAAAAAGTCGCCATTTCAATTTATATCAGCAAATATTTAAGAGCCAATGACTGGATCATTATTACAGCTCAGCAACATTATGCAGCAACAAAGTAAAGTCAGTTGAGTACCTGAATCTAGTGAAATCTACTAAAAAAAATTTTTTAACTCTTTGAAAAAGACACCACTTCTGTCAAACCTCTACATCTGTTAAATTCCGTCCTCTTATTACTGTTATGATCAAAATGCAAAATGTTATGAAAGTGCTGGATTTGTGCCAGTAAGAAGCAGTCAGTAGTTACTGCCACAAATAACATTCAAAACAGGATGTCAACATGAATAGAATAAAACGTAAATATAAAACAATGTTTGTTTATTTCCCGATTATATTATTTTCCAAAGAAGACAAGGCAAGGGTGAATATGCTTTACGTGAGTGGGAAAGGGGAAAAAAAAACTTTCAAGCAAGATAAATGCTAAACGTTAGCTAGAAATCAAAAGGATTTTATCCAGTAAGGAGACACTCAACTGTCACAGAACACAAATGGCCAGTATCAAATTAACAATCTCTGGGTTACAGCAGGGCCTCCAGTTTTAAACAATGAGATGGCAATGGGGCCCATGCATCATATTATAGAAAAAAAAACTGCAAATGTATTACCTATACTTTACATCAGAGATCAGCCAATACGAATTTGCAGTATTCTATAATTCAAGAACATTGTAACAATATGCAACATAAAAACAGGCGATGTTGAAATGTAAGCTAGGTAAGGTAGGTACATAGAAACAAAATTATCGACGGTGAAATTAATATATATTTGGAATAAATATAATATTAAACATAATCCATACAAAAGAAAGATGCAATAACGAAATTAGTTTATTCCAGTAATATAAAATTTGCATTAAAAATAAGTGTAAACTGAATAAATTTAATAGCTTTATGTTTATATGCATAGAATGAGCAACATATAAACCGGAAACTTCGGTCGGAGTTACACATCGAGGCAACACGTATGTTACATTATATAAAATATTCATGATATATAGTTCAGATGTGTAATAATATCTTCTATAAACACGTTCTTATTATACATCTGTTAAAATATGCACAACGTACTGGTTTCATTCGCATATAGGAGCATAGTACCGAGGAATAAAGATACAGATCTTAAACATATACAGCATCCAAAATAAACATGGCAGTCACACGGGTCTGGCTTTATAACTCCAGATGTTTTTATACCTGCTAACAATACGAACAAGTGGTGACACGGTGAACAGAAACTTTCATTTAAAAGAAGAAAATAACTAAATTTCCGCTGACAACACTAAAAAGCCATAAAAGTAATTCCCCATAATAGCTTTAATATCAGACAATATCAAAGGACTACATCGTTTAATATTCAATGCATTGTGTTCGTCCAGGGGGAGATAAGGCAGGCAGTCCCTGCATGCAACACAAGTCATTCCATTTCCACATACAGACAACACATATGCAACAGCTAGAATACAGAAATGCAAGCAGAAATCTTAAATGTGGAAATCCATATGTATATACGATTGGCTACATATGCAAATAAGAATAATTTCTTGGTAAACAAGTGGAAAGCGTGATATGAAGTATTTTTCCCGTTACCGTTTCTAATCTCACCGTTTTCATTCCAGATTATTTAACTGCGGATTATATGCATCGCTTTTCCTATTTATGGTCGTGAGGGCATGCAATTAAATTTACCATAGCCTACATTCAGCAGCAGATCATCCAGTCGTTCGCCACGAAAATAGACATGTAGATAAAATAACGAAATGCACGGAACTTGATTTTTTTGGCATTTCCAGAACAGAAAGCGGGCGATAAAACCACGTACCTTACAAGATTCATTTAAAAAGGTGCGATTGAAATGCAATCGTCAGTTGAGATGATGCTGTAAGTGGGGTTAGGGTTAAAAAGCGGGAGGTATAAGCTTGCAGCCCTGCTCCTACTTCCTATGTGCCTGCCTGCCTGCCTGCCTGGCTGACTGTCCCTACCTAAAAAGCCACAATGGGAGACCATCGCTTTTAAATCATTAGGGTGCAAACACACTCAAACGGCCGGAAGTCTGCGCTGTGCACTCGGTCTTCGGGGAACACCGTCTTCCTGCGAAAACATTATGAACAAAAATGCAAACTGTTCATATGAACAGTAAAATGACGAGTATGGAGCCTGTTGACATTTGTGTTGATTCTGTTTAACCAGTCGATGTTAACATTCAACGTGCATTAGACAGCACTTAAAAGCTTTTTTCTCAGTGCCTCATTACATATAGTAACAAACCAATTGTAGTGAATATATTCTTATTTATATAATTTAGCATCATGTATATAGTATGATATGGTAATTTTCAACCTTCCTTTCAGCCATCCATCATCTACGATCTTATCTTATCCTGGACATGGTCGCGGGTACCTATAGCAATATCCAACCCCTAATTGATAATAAGAGCTACTAAAATATGTTCAAGTATTGGCTAGTTTATGCAATTACATCTCATATTAGGTTCATGGAAGGCTGTGCTTTTATCGGCCCTGTGCCATCCGGGATATTGCTGACTTCGATAAGCTTATCGACGTGTTTATACAATTTATTGAAAGAATCGATAGAAGTACATTTAATGGAATTCAATGCATTAACAACCCACATTATTTAGATTTATTATAAGGATTATATACACAGGGCCTTGTAAAAATGTTCTTTAAATTTGGTAAATGAATAACAATCACCATTTTTCTAATCGTATTTGTTGCTCATGTCATACAGCACCATATTACAACAGGGCATGCGTCGTAATGTGTTTTATAAATGTAATATTGCTATGATTACCTACATATTTTTCAGAAATTTCACTCATACAGCTACATTCTTTTTTTGTAAACACATTGCATTGTTACCCATCCTGCAACTGAAATGACTAAAATACAAACATGAATTGAATCTGCTTTTGGGATTCTAATACTTTGGCATTTATCCCATGAAATCTAGCTGTTTCTCCAAAGATGACAGAATCATACTGGAAGTATCTCTCCTTACAAGCCATAACATTAAACCCACTGACAGGTGAAGGGAATAACATGGATTATCTCATTACAATGGCACCTATCAAGGGTGCCATTATATATTAGGCAAGTAAACAGTCAGTTTTTGAAGTTGATTTGTTGGAAGCAGGAAAAAGGGGCAAATGTGAGGATCTGAGAAACTTTGACAAGGGACAAATTGTGATGGCTAGGTGACTGGATCAGAGCATCTCCAAAACGGCAGGTCTGGTGGGCTCTTCCCAGTATGCACTGGTCAGTACCTACCTGGCTCATTAATGTGTATGGGGTGCGAAGGATGGCCCATCTAGTCCGCTCCCACAGGAGAGCTACTGTAGCACAAATTGCTGAAAACGTTAATGCTGGCTATGATAGAAAGGTGTCAGAGCACACAGTGCATCACAGCTTGCTGCATTTGGGGCTGCGTAGCCACAGACCGGTCAGAGTGCCCATGCTGACCCCTCTCTACCTCTGAAAGCACCTACAATAGGCATGTGAGCATCAGAACTGGACCATGGAGCAATGGTAGAAGGTGGCCTGGTCTGATGAGTCACATTTTCTTACACAGGAGTATGATGGTGGTCTTCCTTTATGTAGTCTTTTAGACAACATATAAATGTCAAAACTGAAATTTTACAAGGCTGGTACAAGTGATCCACAGTTAAAGCTTATACAAGTTTAGATGCATACGCGTATTTTCTGGCTGGTCATGTTCATGTGACTGGTTATGGGAAATTCCTGGAAAACATCACTTTCTTTTGAAGGTGAGGGTTTTATCCTTATCTTAGTCATGTTGCAATATCTAATGACCAGTGGTGAGCAGGGTTCCGTTAACCACTCTTTGTTAACGGATTAGCGTTCCTGCTAACCATGAACTTTTACTTCTGCTAACTGTAAATACGCTAACATTTTTTGCAGGTAAAGCTTAACAGTGAAAACGTTTGTAAATGCTAAAATCATACATATTTGTTCCTGTCTATTATGAGCGTGTCAGCAACAGTCTATCTGGCATAGACATGATTGGTCAATAACTTGTCAGATTTAAGGTAGTCTGGACTAAATGTAAGTGAACAAAGATAAAGTCCTTTTAAACTGGGATACCCAGAACTAAGCAGTGAACATGGGCATGTATGACGAAGCTGGATTTCTTGCTCAGCCGGATAACTTGATAAATTTAAGGTACCCTATTCTTCATCTTCATTCACTAACATTTATGCCATACTACCTTAAATCTAACAAATTATCCAGCTAAGCAAGAAATCCTGTTCAGTGATACAGACTCCCGGTTGTATATTCTGGGTTGTGACTGTTCTGGCTAAATGGTGCCATGTTTGTAGTCCTCAAGAGGCTTCAGTGAGGGCAAAATATCAGCTTGGGCCAGTTGCAAAATAAGGCTTTTCTGACAAAAATGCTTATCTTGCAAAATCTTGGAATATCATAGAATGACAACTCCAAGGCAGATTTATTCTGGAGAATACAGAATGTTAGTATCCTTGGGTTAGTCCTAAATATCCCCTGGTAATCTCTAGTCCAACAGATGGAACTTTCGTTTTAAACAGGTTAAATTTTTAGCTCTCTAGGTATGTTTTTTAAGGGGTTCAGAGCCAAACACCAAACTGAAGCTAAATTCACATGATATAGGTTAGCGGTTATCGTTAGCTTCCATTAAACTGTTTTTTTCTAGTGGTTTTTGAGTTTAGCTTTATCGGATTAAGCTTTGATAGTTAGCAGATGTTGAAACGAACTAGCAGTGCCCACCACTGTTAATAGCAGACTACCCAAAACAAATGAGTGTAAATAAATTTTGGACAAAATGGTAAAATACTTCATTTTTAAATATTAAATGATATCGATATCACGATATAATTCAAGTCGTTATATCTTTACTTCAATACTTCATTTTTATTTAAAGTAATAATAAAGTGGACTGCTGATTCTCCCATCTGACTGCTGCAATCCACTTACTGCATCTTTCTGGGTCTGCTGGAAATCTATGAAATGTTAAACCAGGTTTATCACCTCTCCGACATCTTAGGCATCTTTAACAAAAATCTGCTCGAAAACTAAATACGCTCAAAAAAAAAAAAAAAATTGTTTGACCACCACTAAAAGAGCAGACCAAACCATTTTTCGCATTATAGGGAGGGATTTTTTTTTTTCTTCGATCACTATGTCAAGGAAAATTAAGAAGATAAAAAATAAGCTTTTATTTGATTCATAAATACTGCATCTAGTTTTCACAAATATCTGTTTTTTGGAAAATTATTCTAGCAGACTATTTAAAGGTTAGAAGGTGCTTTTGAGCCTCCCTTGACCCAGGGCCTGGGGACAACTGACCCGTTTCTCACCTCCCTCTTGGTGGCCCTGGGGCTGGGTATGTGTGCATCATTAACCAGAAGAAGAGATGGCATCAGGAGGCACTATGGGAAGATGGCAAGCTGGCGAAGGCAGTGTGATGCTCTGGGCAATGTTCTGCTGGGAAACCTTGGGTCCTGGTGCTCCTGTGGATGTTACTGTAACACATACCACCTACCTAAACATTGTTCCAGATCAATTACACCCCTTCATGACAACGCTATTTCCCGATGGCAATGGCCTCTTTCAGCAGGAGGTGTGCCCTGGAATGGTTTGAGGAACACAAAAAAGTTCAAGGTGTTGACTTGGCTCCCAAATTCCCCAGATCTCAAGCCACTCGAGCATCTGTGAGATATGTTGGATAAACGAGCAGATCCATGGAAGCCCCACCTCACAACTGGTGTGTGTGTGTGGGTGGGGGGGTTAGTGGCTGTTGTGTTGTAGGGTATTTACTCCTCTTATGACAGTATGTAGAATGGCTCCATTTTGCCTCTTCATGCCACAGTATTGATTGTTGAGTCTCACCTCCACTGTATCTGTAGCTTGCATATTCTCCCCGTGTTGTGCAGTCCAAAGATATACAGTTACACGAAGTGGTATCTCCAAATTGCCCACACTGCATGACTATGTGTGAGGGTATGTGCATATGTACCATGCTATGGACTGGAATGTACCCCAGCCTTATGTTGCTTGGGTTAGGCTCCTGCTTAAATGCCATATTACAACTGCCCCCCGTTTCCTATTAGCTTTAAAATCACCATAAATGAGAGGGAAATTCTTTCAATATAATTGAACGCTTCTAAACAAGAAACTATAACGGTTATGGAGGTGGAAGCCGGTAACATAACGTCCAGGATACAGAACGTATATCTGAAACTTATTTTAAATTAATTTGTAGTTCTTATATCCCCGCGTACCTGTCATACGTCGCTGGCTTGAGACCAGACAACGGCGCCCCAAACGCGCAAGCGCACGGTGAGGGAAACCCCACGGCGGGGAGAAGCTGGAACTTGCCAAAATAACAAACCTTAACGTGGACCAGCAACGGCAGCATGAAGAAATGAAGGGAAAGCAGCAAGCAGTGCAACTGCCCGGTCGCATGTGATCGTGATTCTCGCTGGATGGTGTCCGTTTGCATGGTGCCGAGCTCATGAACCTGGCCAGCCAGAGCGGGGAGGCCGGCGGCTGCCAGCTCCTCTTCGCTAACTTCAACCAGGACAACACGTAAGGGGGCATTAGGGCGGCTTGCAAAGAAACATCGGGGATCCGGAGGCCTGACGCTTTTAAAACGCTTATGGGGACCATAGCGATCTTCAGCGTTCCTGTGTGGTTTGCAGCATTAGGCTGAGCCAGTGCCCAATTAAACGTGAAATCGTATACCTATAATTATTTTTAACAAGATGTCCGAAATTGACGGAGCCTCCTTAAGCATAGTTAAATTTATGTGTATTTATATAAATCAGTTAATAAATGAGCAAAACGTTCGGACTTGATGATGCCCACGTGAAGTCTAATTCACAGTAGTTAAAGTCTGATCCGTTTGAACCACATTCCCATGCATTCTGGTTATCTAACATATATTTCTGCTTGCTCGCTATCCAGCCTCATGGTACTTATTGCTGGAGATCACTGTGCTTTAGATTATTTACAGGACAGATATGTAACTGTAAATCAACTTTGATCACATAATATAAATACACGTCGATATTCTGCTATACGAAACTTATTTTAAATGCTGACCACCATTTAGTGTTAGTTGAGAGCAAGTTAAGGTCGTGTTAGTGGGTGAATGCGTTTGATACAGGTTTTACTGACACCCCAGACGATTGTTTGCGAGTGATTTAATATAATTTGTCTTATATTGTAATCGACTAAAGCAGCCCAACTATTTGTAAAAGGCCTATTCAATAGGGACATACAAGTCATTTGAGGAATTGGATTTTTCCCCCCCTATATAAACGTCTGATTTTAAAACAGTCAGTCTGCTCAGTAGAAATGTAGTAGAAATGTTGGATTGTTTATAAAGAGCTTTACCTTATCTGAAGGTTTTATGTAAAACCTTTATGGGTATTTATGTATTAATAGGCTTGTCTTTCTCCTCATAGGTCCCTAGCAGTTGGAACAAAATCTGGATACAAATTTTTCTCACTGTCCTCAGTTGATAAGTTGGAACAAATATATGAATGCAGTAAGTATTTCCCTGCTGTTCTGCCTTTAATGTGAAACACCGAGAAGCCTCATATTTAAGTAACCACCAGAAACTAAAAAGGATCTGTATCCACTTAGCTTGAATATGGCATTTATTTACTTTTCTAGTGGTGCTTTTTAATATTGATGTTTCTCTGGGGTATATCTTCCAATGCCAGGTAGTTCTCACATTGCGAGCCCTCGACTTTACGAGTATATTTTGTGGCAAAAATGAAAAAATTGTTTCATTTTTTTTTTTTTTAAAATTGCACGTCGCCCAGAAATGCCGTCGGTGGCATGACTAACTTTTCAGATAACTTTGCTTTGTGAAATATCTGATTGTGCATACCCAGTTTCTTGCACGTCTGCGTATTCGCAGCATTACAGTTTACGGCATATTTTACTATGGTGCCCGATTAGTACGCTAAGTTTCATGACCCAACCTGAAGCGTTAATACCCCGGGATCAGTTTACGTACTGCTTGTGAACCATCTTGATACACGAAGAAAAAAAAAAAAACTACCCTAGCTGCTCAAAATCGGTGACCAGAATTTTCTGTGAATGTTAGTTTTAGCAAAGAAATGTTTTTTTTTGTTTTTTTTTTAAAATTTGCGTATATCTTTGATAAGCTGTTCATTCTAATAATATGTTTGTCTTCCTTGTTTATTTGGCAAAAATGTTTTTTTGTTTTTTTTTGCCTGGAGCCAAAGTTGTCATTTTTATGACATTTCTATGGGAAAATGCATCTCGCTGTACGAGTTCTCGATTAACGAGCGATAATTTGGAACGAATTAGCTGGTAAAGTCCAGAACTGTCTGTACTGAATTGTTTAACTGAGGCTTGTCAGAAATACAGTAAAATCCATTTATAACGGACTTCAAGGGACCTGGCAAAATATATCCAGAGTTGCCCAGAACACAACTACAGGACACCATTTAATCATTATTTTATCTTCTTTTCTTACTACTGTAGTGAACGAATGCATAGCAAACGACAAGAGGCATTTTAATACCCTACACCAGGGGTGTCAGACTTCAGTTCTGGAGGGCCGGAGCCCCGCACATTTTTGGGTTTCCCGTCATTTAACACGCCTGATTCAACTCCTTGTGCTAATTACCACACAGCTTTTTAGCTGAATCATTTGTGGTGGAACAGGGAAAGAACTAAGCTACACAGGGCTCCGGCCCCCCAGGACTGCAGTTTGACACCCCTGCCCACACTAAACGATTTTCTAAAGCATTATGTCAAACTGTACGCAAATTACTGGGAAGAAAAATAATCGGTCATTTTCTTCTGGGCTGCATTTCTTTCAGAGGTTTTAGCGATATACGCCTCAAGTTTCCAACGCAATTCATCAGGACGTCTGCTTCAACAGCATCACTAGCGGTTACTCCAGATGTCACTGACCGTAGATTTATTCATACCATAGTCACGTACAATATCCGCTTTGTGTTTTCTTTTTTGTTTAGAATAAAAGAACGATTTCGCATTTTAGATCTAATGTTATGGGACGACGCTTCGTAGCAGACTTCCCAGCCATTTTGAAAATAACTATTGATGCGCATGTCCGTTATAGCCGAACAAAACTACAGCTAAAAGCGGAGCTGGGGACCAAATTGTTTGTCCGTTATACGCGAAATTCCGTTATATGCAAGTCCGCTATATCCGATGCTTTTTCTGCATGTTCTTAATGGCTGGTGTTCTTACGAGTCTAGCTGCATATCGACCCTTTCTGCGCATGTGCAGTTCCACCGTCTTGGGGTTAGGTTTAGGGTGAGGGATAGGGCTATCGATTAGCACTACGGTAGCCTAACGCGACAAAGTAGCTCAACTTGACAGAACACCGGGACCAGCGGACCTCGTCCGTTATAGACCATATTCCGTTATAAGCGAGTCCGCTATAACAGGATTTTACTGTAGTGCTGCATGATATATTGTGCGCGTCGCTTTTTGTCGCCATTGCTTTTTTTCTCTCTTGACAACTTGTAGCAGCATTTATTTGACACACATTGTTGGTAGATAATAATAATAATAATAATAATAATAATAATAATAATAATAATAATAATAATAACCTCTATTTTCTGTAATTTTTTCGGGTAATTTAATCTTTGTTTTATAAGTATTGTTTATAAGTTACTTGCGGAAAATTCACATGGCAATGTGTATCTGGTCGGTGGTCAACCATCCGACCATCCTTCGTGGTACATTTTTGTCCTTTTAAAATGTGAGTAACGGGAGCATTAAATAAAGTACTTGTAAGTGGTTTTCAGCCTGGCATTTGACGTGTTGCATGTGCTTCCTCGCCAGCTGACACTGAAGATGTGAGCATCGTGGAAAGACTCTTCTCCAGTAGCCTTGTTGCCATTGTAAGCCTTAAAGCTCCCCGGAAGCTTAAAGTGTGTCACTTTAAGAAAGGGACCGAGATTTGCAACTACAGTTACTCCAACACTATTTTGGCTGTCAAGCTCAACAGACAGGTAAATGTGATGGTTGGTTACTTTTTACTTGGTTATTTTGTTCTTGAATTTAATTTTTTTAGTCTGTATATCAGTTTGTAATTCTTCAGCCAAATTGTAATTTGTAAACATAAAAGTGTAAAATTAAAAGCAATTTTTATTTTATTTGTTGTCTGTAAGTATCCAGTTGTTAAAGTTCTCAGTAGAATTGGATGTATTTTTGATTGTCATTTCCATTTCAGAGGTTGATAGTATGTTTGGAGGAATCGCTTTATATCCACAACATCAGGGACATGAAAGTGCTGCACACCATTCGGGAAACACCTCCGAACCCTTCAGGTAGGGTGAAGGCAACATGCGCCTAGCGTCAGAACAGTAAAAGCAGAAATGAACCTCTGGCCTTCAGACTTGGCTTGCGTAGGTCTGCTGGAGTGTTTCCACATCGCGTGATTTTTATTCTCCTCCTAGCAGATGTTTGCATCTGTTCAGGAATAAAAATGATGAAATGGGGGATATTTTATGAGGTCACAGGCATCCTTTTCACAGTTTCCATATTGTATAAGTCTGGTTTTCTTTTAGTTGTTGATTTCACTTTAGGGAATGGCTTTTGATGTGTTTTTTTTTTGTTTTTTTTATATAGGGCTTTGTGCGTTGTCTATTAGCAATGATAATTGCTATCTGGCATATCCAGGAAGTGCCACAATAGGAGAAGTTCAGGTTTTTGACACAATCAATCTGGTATGTCCTGTTCTTGGTTTTACATTATGTTGTGATTATTTAAATGTGTCGTATTCGTGTTGAGCATTTTAAAGAGGTCAGACTGCTTTCTCTCCCTCCATCTAGCGGGCCGCTAACATGATCCCAGCCCATGACAGCCCCTTGGCGGCACTGGGCTTTGACGCGAGCGGCACAAAACTTGCCACCGCCTCCGAGAAGGTACATTGTCCCTTCTCCAAGTGTAGGGGATTGTTTATTTCTTATTTTATTTTGCTTATTTTTTGACTGACAGTTTGACCTGTTTCAGGGGACTGTGATTCGAGTGTTTTCCATTCCAGAGGGTCAGAAGCTCTTTGAATTCCGGAGAGGAGTGAAGAGGTGGGAGCAAATGCTAACAATGCTAACGCACATCAGAGTCGCTAAATTTTCTTGTCACCTTATAACCTTGTATATGATACTGGACACATGATACCAGTGATCTAGTTTTTAAAGTGCAAGGCAGCACTTTGTTTAATGATTATGGTTTTTGGCCTTGGGTTAAGTTTTAGAATAATATTTATAGATTGTTTTGAATATACAAGGCAGTAATGAAATGGTAGTTTTAGCTAATTGTTGGTGAAAATTGTAAGTTTGCGATCGGATGGCAGCACATCATCACCAGATCAGTCTTAAATAACTTCACACAGAGCTTTGGCTATAGGTTTTGCTAACCTTAATGTTTGTTCATGTCTCTAATATGTCTGTGTTTTATATTACAGATGTGTCAGCATCTGTTCTCTTGCCTTCAGTATGGAAAGCCTATACCTGTCTGCCTCCAGCAACACTGAGACTGTACATATTTTCAAGCTGGAGTCACAGAAAGAAAAGTGAGAATGCTTCAGTTATCTATATACATATACATAGGACCATTAAAACAAGATCAGAAACCAGTGCGATACTTTTTGGTTTGTGAAATGCATTAAGGTTGACATATAGAAGGTTTTTCCATATACTTCTCCGATATCATATTCCAGTACTTTATTTTCATCATTAATAAATGATAATGTTAGTGTTAAAAATTTATAAAGCTAAATAGCTTTACTGTTATACAAAGGTGAACCAGAGTAAAACATTTCATTGATGGACCTAGTTGTAGATGTTTACTTGCGTAATTCACCATAGTCATTTTACGATATAATCTTAGTTTTAAGAAAATTCACAAAATAATGACTTGTCTTTAATATGTGATTAATTGGAAGTTGCATACTTTATGATTTTATTCCCTCCTTCTTCTTGTTTTTTTTGATTAGGCCACAGGAGGAGCCAACGACCTGGACAGGGTACTTTGGGAAGGTGCTGATGGCATCTACGAGCTATTTACCCGCCCAGGTCACGGAGATGTTTAACCAGGGCAGGGCCTTCGCTACAGTCAGGCTGCCCTTTTCCGGGCACAAGAATATCTGTGCGCTGGCCATGTGAGCAAGTATTGTTTGCTAGTCCATTATTACTCACAGTGTGACTTTATATCTCAGTGTCGCAGGGTAGAATTATTTATTTACTGTTGGTGATTGTGTGTGTCCAGTGGCAAATTAACTACTCTGACAGATCCATCGGGCTGATTTAATAAGTCTCTGTCCTGCTGGGGCCCTAGGGCAGCCTACTGATCAATCCACTCCTGTGATACTTTTAGCTTGCGGGGTCATTTTTCAGGTCCCCACAATATAAACTACAGTTTTATAAAAATCTGTGAATGCAACCAAAAAACAAAAATAGCCAAAAATCTTGTGTTTTGTTTGCTTTGGTTACTTATGGCCTGCGTAAGGGTTAGGGTTATCATAGTTAGGGTTACGGTTATGCCCATTGGAATGAATAGAGAGTTTCCACAATAAGCATATATGAACTGTGTGGGTCTTGCAATGCATCCTGGGTGTCTCATTTACATTCAGCACTTACATTCTCAACATAGTCTTTCCTTAGCAGTAGTAATTGTAGTTGCAGTGTACATTAGGCATTCCTAAGGACTCCTCCACTGCACAGCACCTGCCATGGCCTGCAGTTTGCACGTTTTCCCTTCTGACCACATTTATTTTACTTTTGTTGTGTGTCACTACTTTTTTTTTTACCTTCGTGTCACATTTAGAACTTTAAATGACCAAGCTCCTGAAGGGTCTTGAAAAGGCCCGTATGGAAGTCGTAACCACATCACTCCCTTCTCATGCGTGAACGTCTAGGTCTGGCGTGTGGACTTCGCTGGTTAAGGGTCTAAGTCTGAGGCTTCTGCTTCTGTCCCCATGTCAGAATTCAGAAGATACCCCGGCTCCTGGTGGCCTCTGCGGACGGATACCTTTACATGTACAACCTGGACCCGCAGGAGGGGGGCGAGTGCTCACTAATGAAACAGCACAAGTAAGATGCCTGTGCACCACATGGCCCGGGGGGGGGGGGGGGGGGGGGGGGGGGGGGGGGGGGGGGGGGGGGGGGGGGGGGGGGGGGGGGGGGGGGG
>JAODKC010000095.1:22947638-22964590 GCA_026777985.1 Mormyrops attenuatus | reverse complement strand
ACCCAACCTGGGCCGCCCTGCTTTCTCGCAGGTTTTTTCCCCCCCCCCCCCCCCCCCACTTCCTTTTTCTAAGTTTCGCCGACCATTCCTCCTTAAGAGTCATTTCAGCTGTTGTCAAGCGTCAGTCACCGATTCCTGCTGTGGGTTTTGTATGGTTGTCCGGTCTAACCTTAGGCTCTGCCTGTTCTAAAACTTCCACCTGCCTTTAGAGTTGGCTTTTAATGATCATTGTCTTGATCTAGATGAGAGTCATCATCCAAGACTTGGGTCTTTTGCAGACTTTTTAATTTATTAAAGTCTACCGGTATGGTTAGAGACCTGAATGAACAGTTGCTATTATGCAAGTCATATGGCACAGATGATAAAATATAGGAGCACTGAACAAGGGAAGTACAGAATCAGCAGCTACATACATTTAAGATGGCCTAGATGGAGTTTGCATTTTTAATTCACAAAATTTTCTGTATAAGATATAGCAGTTATGTGGCTTTATTGGACAAATCTCTTCTGGATGTGTGTACATTGGGTCTATTGTTTTTCCTTCACAATACATTCTGAAGCATGCTGTTCTGAAGACAAAAACTATAAATAGCACTAAGCAAAGTATTTTTATGTAAGACCTCCCTTTGTATACAGCAATCCTTTGCTGTTTGTCCTGGTACAGCTCAACATTGGGGGGGTAGCGGGGTGGCCGGTACACATTGAACAGTGATAAAGCTAGAGACGAAGCGTAATGAGTCTGATTTGTAGACCCTGCATATTCATAAGTCATATTTCATGCAAGTAAATGCATGCTGGCTTCTTTCCCCATTTTCCTCCCCCGTCCTGCTTTCATCAGATTGGATGGCAGCACGGAGCCGCCCAATGAAATACTGGAACCAACCAATCACGAGCGTCCACTTGTGGCACAGACCTATAGTGTGCCATTAGCCAAAGGTAAGCCCAGCATTCTTGCTGCTTATATGAAGCCGTTTTTTATCTAAAGTGCCCCGAATGAAGACTAGGAAGTATTTTCTTGCTGGGAAGGTATCCTTTGGGAGGCCTTGGTCTATGCAAGTAGATGTTGATGGGTGGTGTATCTTTATTCGTGTCTCCAAGGTTATTCGGAGGACCAGGGGGCTGTCGGAGGCCCCAGTGTGGAAGATGACATGAGTTCCCTGCGACTGGAAGAAGAGAGCGAGCAACCCCCCATGATCCTTTAGAGTGACTGAGCTCCATAATGATCTGCTGGCTGATGGATGATGATATGGGGGAGGAGCCCCGGCAGAGCTGCTATGAACTTGTGATGAATTGGAAGAGAGATTAAAGCACATGAACTTCTCCCTGTCCTTATCCCATCTATACTGTTTTTAAAAACCACAACCATGTGAAATCTATGCTAGCTGTATCATTCCCCAGCTAAAAGAAATGAAGCCTTGAAGTGGCTTCTAAGTCCCTCAGCTTTGCATGCTCCTGTGCCAAGTTTAGCACTGATAGAAATCTCTTCAGTCACGTAGGTATCGATGGTTCCGACACGGTGAACCTTACAGTGATAGCTGAGATTTTCTGTTTGTTTTGAATGAAGGAAAGTAATGGCCAACAAGTGCCTGTGATGGAATGGTAATGCACAGGAATTCTACTTCACACAGGTTGTTGGGGATTTTTGCAGGTGTAGCTTACTGATGCGGGGAACGCTATCTATGTGTGGGCCAGGATGGGCCACTGAGCTCTTACCTCCTGCTGCGGACCCCAAATGAGATGATTGCAGCTAAACTATCTGTTTGCTGCTCTTTACTGTACCAAAACAGGTCATTGACCATTTTACTTGGTCTTGATGGACAGTTACTTCGGAGAGATGAACACCCCCTGCTTGGTGTTCACTTTTCTTCTGATTCTTCTGTACGCCATCTTATTGTATTTTTCACCATTTTGGCCTCCCTAAGGGTAAAACACTTTATGGATTTTCCACCTCTCTCAGTGATCGATGCAGTTTTCTCAAGCTTCAAATTCAAGACGTAAACCAAAAAGCCTGTGTAGTTTTCTTTTAGGATTAATGTTAAGAAGCTTTTTTATAAGTTCTGTTTTTTTGAGATTTCAATTTTTATTTTTTATTTTTATTTTTTTACCTAAATTGATTCTTTATGATTCTCAAGGTTTTTTTTGTCTCCATGAGCATTTAGGATAATATGGTACTTTAATGATTACATTGTGAATGTCCTGTACATTGATATAATTTAGTCAATACTATACAATGAAATTCATATTATTATCATTAATGTCGATTTACACCTTTAATCTTTCTTCCTCTAAAAAATGAGTTGGACAATCTCTTTTAAGCAGGAGACCACCTATCCTTCACTTTATGCAGAAACTGATTTGTCCCTAATAGATCTGAATAGCAGTAGGTTGTGAGGGAACTGTCAGGTCACCCTACGTATGTGTGGAGTGTGCAGACTACCCACCTATGGGTGACATTAAACTGAAAGTGGTTGTGAAAGTTGGAATTGCAGAGAAGTACTAGTGAATTTTTAACCTGGAGCTTTGTGTCCATATCTAAGCACAGCTCGGTATTACTTTGCCAGAAAGTTGCCATTTCCCTAACCATGTTATGGTTAAAAAACAAGTCTGCTCTTATCAGTATGCATTCTTGGAATATTTATGCATTTTTTTAATACTATTAAGTAAACTTTTTCCGTTCTGACTTGGTCGAGTTGAATTATGAATTATTTCATGCTCTTATGGCAAGGTCTTGACATCCCTATCCAAGTAGACCAGCAGGTTGGTGTAACCTGTATGCGCCGCTGATCAAACATGGCTTTCTTGGCACTACCATGGTGTTTGATTGGTTGTGATGGCAGTGTAACTGCAGTATGTATTTATGGCACATGTTCTTTGGGGCTTTCCACAACAGAATGGACTATTTCAAAGCCTCAGATGGTTATTCGGAAATTATATGGAAATTACAAGGACTTTTAAAAGCCATTTAATTTGAGAGAGCTTTGGGTACTTTGAGTGTACAAAGTGTTACAAAATGTGCTGTTGCCCTATGTACATTTCAACTAATTTTCTTTCAGGCATAACAAATGGATGTAATGACTTCAGATTTTGAAGAGCCATAATTTCTCCTTTCTCCCCACAGCCTGTGGACTGTGCCCAGTGCCAATCTAATTGAGTTTTTATTTTTTTATAGAAAATCTGTTCCATACAAAGACTAACGTACGCAAAGAATTATTAAGGAAAATAAACATCCATGTCTGCAAGAGGTTTGGCGTTTTATTCTGTTTTTGAAGCTGAATGCCCTGCTTTCCTATTGCTATTTATGTTCCATCACAGCATGAAGTTACTGACTTCCCATCATGCCCAGGGGCAGTGTTTACCATCACTCAAACCATGCAGTTGCATAGAGGCCCTCCGTTGGTCACAAACAGACACTACACTCCAGGGGCCCACAGTGGGCCCTAAAATGATTTATTGAGTAGGGCCCCAGAAACAACAAATCTGCCCCAGATCATACCCACTCATTGAAACACCCTTTGGAATGAGGATCACCTGCCCCTTTTGTCTGAAAACCTCTCTTTAAAAATACTGAGCACCACTTTAATGTAGGTCAAAGGCTTTGCGTGGCTGGATATGCAGGGGATGGTGTGTGGCTTAGTGGTTTATGAGGCTGTGCTTATGGTCAGAAGGTTACTTGTTCAAGTCCCAGGGCTGGTAGAGTGGCCTCATGAGTAAGGTACTTACTTAATCTCTAGTTGTTCTAGGGACTCCAACCCTGCTTCCATTAAAAATATATGTCGCCTTGAAATAAGCATCTACTAAATAAATTAGGTCTATTTGTGTATAATTTTCCAATATATAACCATTGCTGCTCTCTGTTGCGATTTTTATTGACCAGCACACTGGATGCTGAAGCTTACTGTTTCTGTCAAACTAGCAGAGAGACTGGCATCTAGGGTTTCAGATGGGTGGGACACCGGAGACCATAGCTAAAGCCATTTATTTTGCAAAAGCATGAAATACACAGAAATCCAAGTTTCACAATATTTCCTCATGTCGTTGCATCTCCTTCAAATCCTTCTTGTAATGTTTAATGCACAGTTGCGAAGAAACTGTCTTTATTGGTTTCAGAACTGAATGATTATTGTAAAATGCATAAAATCCTTCAATCTGTGATGCTGTCTGTGATGCTAAGCAAGTTAGGATTATATTTTTCTTGAATAAGATTTAATTAACACCTGGAATATTTTTTCCTTGGGAATTTATACCACATTGTTTGGGCTTGGTTTTAATATTTCTTGATCTGTGCATAAACGGGTTGCAACAGCAAATTCTCTGCTTAATGACAATTTTTATACAACTGCTCATTGGCTAACTTTTTTTCATTTTTTCGTGTTTGATGTTTACGTCTGGGAAGACATTTGGAGTTTCCTTTCATTCCTGTATTGGTGCATCAGTTATTCCAGAATTAAGCTATCTTCAAATTTTTCAAAGCAGATTCCAGGGTCTGTAATAAAAATATCAGCATTAGGTGTATATATCTTGAAATATGTAATATATATAATATGAAATATATCATTTATAAAATTATAGCCTGTTGGTATCCAGAGTATGTTTTATTAAGCTCCTTTTCCCTTGAAAAGCGCAGTAAAATCTGAAACAGTATCGATGGAATAATTCCACCTTACCTTCATGTCCCAAATAGCCATTCCCCCATCCATTCCAGTGGTACAGAATTTAGTGCACTTGCTTTTCCCACCGTCCAGGATAGAAACTTGACTGTAAATAACCAACCATTGTGATTAGAGGTGGTATATTACTCGTATCACTACATACAAGAGCCTTACATGTGAAGCATTCTTTTCTGTCTCCTTATCTATGAGTATAGTGACCTCTGATTAGTTCATATTCTATCATGAAAATTAAGTGGTTATTATGATTATTATTGAATATATTATTATTATTTGTCTGTTCCCATCAGATTACTTCAGTTGTGTTGTCTTTGAACTGAAAATGATTTAGTATCCGTAACATACTCTTCTATGGTAACTTTTTCAGACCAGAAATCATTCTCAGCAATGCTTGTGTAACACACTGTAACACTCACTGCTATTCTTTTTTTGAGAAGGGTGACAAAAAAGAAATTCTAGGAAACATTTTTCTAGTGCCATCCCTGCTTGATGTCTGTGGACTGCTCTGAGTTTCTGCACCTCATCTTTATAAATTAATAAGAATAGTATAATTCATAGCACCTGTATAAAATCATTTAGGATACTCTTTTGGATATAGACCTATCACTAAGTTTTTTTTCTGCTAAATCAAATCTTTTAATAACTAAACCTCAATCATCTAAATATTAACATCAAAACTATGTTCACCATACAGGGACTGGATTTCAGTCATTTTTGCAATGGAAACTCCTTCGGGATGGAATTTCCACAATAATAAATTCTGCAGCCATCAACTGCTTCCTGAGAAAGTATTTTTCCCCTATTATGTGTATGCAAGAACTTTTTCATGTAATGTATAACCCGGCACAGCCAGCTATAGCAAATGTATTATAGCCATTTAATTACAATTTTTACATATTGGGTCATTGATATGCTTATGCTCAACTGATATGGCTTATATTATGGATGGATGTGAATGAATTACAGATGTTTAAAGTGTGCCTAAATAAGAAAGTTCTCAGGTTACAGCTGTGATGGACTGCAGAAGCCTTTCAGAACAGTAAAATGCCTGAGCGTCCAGACATAAGCTAAGGCAAGAAGTGTTGGGTTGGCCTTGCCTGATGCTGTTCTTGTGCAGAGAGTCCAGCGTGGCCTCCTCTCGCTCCGACGTGGCCTTCTTGTCCATGTTCTGGAAGCGTTCCCTGGCACTCACCCCTCGCTGGGCACTCTGCTTGGGCACGTCCAGCTTCCCGCCGAAAGCGATCGAGCCTTTGCCCGCGTCGTAGACAAAGAGCACCGGGTAGCAGTCGTGGCCCTGAAAGACGTCAGAAAGTGTAATCCGCGAGTGTTTCAGCCACGGCGTGAGAGCGGAGAGACTCTGAGGCAGGGATAGCTGTACTCACCGCTGCCACCAGGCTGTTCTCGGTGATGAATGTCACACACAGGAGAGGCAGGGAATCTGAGCTGAAGCTGCTGATACTAGCCCGGCAGAAACAAAAAGATGTTCGTTACAAAGGCAGCCATCCACCAAACACCTGAGGTTTTCCAGGGTCACACTTTGTCTTCATCATACAGAGCTGGACTCCCCCGTCTTTGTCCTAATAAGCTGGCTTTTGCATCTTTTCCACCACTTTTCAGACTATTAACGATATCTGTACTGGGGGAGCAGCTTATAATAGTTCAATCAAAGAGGTAATTAGCTCAATTCATCACTTAATTCCACAGGTGCAATAGATGCCTGTATAGACAACCAGGCTGCTAACATCAAGACTGAGGACCCCTGTATTTTGGCTGAGCTTCTGAACCAGCAGATACTGACAAAAGTGGGGATATGTTTCAAGGTAAATCAACCAGACAATTTCCTTCAATTCTTACTAAACTAAAAACAGAAGTGAAACATAAATCAAAAATTCAAAATTTTGAATCACTTTGATTTATAGCAGGAGGCAAAATTCACACGTTCAGTTTGACTGGATACTTACGCAGCAGACTTCTCGCCATCGGCCACGGCTATCGCGCTATCATGAGCTGTCCAGGCCACGCGATTCCCGCTGCCAGAGAAGGAAACGCTGTGGACCCAGCCAGTGGTGCCACTTGACTCGAACAGCACCTCTCCAAAGGGCATCTTAGAACCCCAGGGTGTAGGGCTAGGCTTCTCCTCAACCTCTTTGATGTAGGCAGAGAAAATTCTAGAAGGAAGTGAATGGGGTTTTTTTCAATGCCTGACAAGAACATGCAGCAGACTCTCTCAGGACAATATACAACCATGCAGCGAGGGTGACATGCATTTACCTGCATTTGAAGTCAGAAGATCCAGCTGCCAGCAGTACATTGTTGGGATGCCAATCCAGACTAAGGACTGTGGAGCGAATCGGTTTTTTGATGTGCTTGCAAACCCACCTAAAGGCCAAAAAAGGAAACCACTATTTCATGCAGTGAACATACATTTACTTGAGACCTGTCTGTAGTAGTTCTTACCAAGAGTCAAATCAAGTTTAATGAATTACTGTACCTGTTTTTAAATCATTGCTTAAGAGTGTCGCTTACATTAACATTATAGCTAGTTTTTTTGTTTTTCTGTGACACTAAATGGTAGTTCGTTTCTCGTAATGACAAGAGCGCTACCAGTTAGCTCCTTCATACATTAAAAAAGTACATTAAAAGTGTTTTTAAACCTTACAATAGTTTGCGTGTCCATCGGAGGAAGAACTAAAAAGACTGGAAACTGAGTAAAACTGGATCTCCACGGAAATCAAAAACAAAATGGCTGATTATGGCTGCAGAATTACGAGAGGGCCGCCGTGCTCACCAGTCGTTTTCTTGCTCGAAGTAGCAAACAGAGATGAGGCGGGATCCGCTTCCCACAGCAAACTTGTTCTCTTTGGGGGACCATTTAACGCAGCGAGCCGCGCGGTTTATCCTCAGTATGACCAGCGTAGGTTTCCACTGGGCTCCTTTCAGGGTCCAGACGTAGGCATTGCGGTCCGTGCCGCAAGTGACGATGCGGTTACTTTCCGGGGCCCAGTCGATACCTGCCGGAGACATGAGGAAAGTCCTTTCTACAGCTTCTTCTGGAGGACCATGACAGTATCCTGGGGAGGCTACGATTACTCCTTACCCGTCACCTGGCCATTATGTTCCTTCAGCTCATGAACCTTTGTCCACTTGGCTCCATCCTTCTTGTAAATGTGGACATCATGATTGTTCGGGCACAAAGCGATCTCTTAAAGAAACGAACACATCCCTGAATGTAAAAACCACTGTATGGACTTTCTGTCCAAATTATATTATAAACACTAACTAATAATGGCAAGACATTTCTCATGAGGAAATCCAAAGCGGCTGATAATATTTGATTTTTTATCTCAGACTGTACAAACAGTATTGAAAGTCACAGAGGATAACCTAGAAACCCAGTTTTGAACTTAAGACTAACAGCAGTCCAAGTACTTAAATAGAAACAAGAAAGGACGACCTTGACCCTCACACTGCAGCTGAAAAACTGACTCTCTTTTAAACACAAAGCACTTCTAGCAGACAAGCAAACAAGTTCTACACAGGGATGTCTGAAACAAATTTATTTTAACTAGGGCTGGGAAAGTTATTGCGTTAACGCATTGCTTCTGTTTTTAGAGCTATTTGCCAAATAGGTTTTAGATTTTAGATCAATTACATTGGATTCAATAGTGTTTCGATCTGTCTGTTTAGTACATGTGATTATATGTATATTTGGTTTATGTAATTAATTGCCAAGGACTGTGATTAAAAAAGTAATCGTTTACCATCCGCTCTTATAATACAATACCCTCTTTTCTTATTGCCGTTTGTTCATTGAACCTTTTTGAAAGGATTGAAATTCAGCTTGTAGTTGCTTGCAAGTAGTATTTGTTAGAAATAAATCATTTGTACATCCCAAATTTCAGTTAAACTATCATATCTGGGCATGGATAATGGTTCACAATGCGGTTTTAAAGTTCAGGGAAGATAAGTATAACTAAAGTCACAATACTCTGAAACCAAAAGAGACCATGATGGGTAAAAACCAAGCCAGGCAAGTGATTTGTGAACTAACTAAGACTCACACTAAACGCAAGGAAATACAGATCACATATACAGATTTGGAACAGGGTTTTCAACAGGGACCATCTAACAGCAGACACATTCAATAGCCAACAAGGGAAAAGAGCATAGACAGGGGTTTATATAAATAAGTCAATTGTTACCAGCTGCACATTCAGTACTTTTAGCTATCCAGTACTTTTAGCTATGCAGCAGCCTGGGGGCAGGGAGGACTATGGGGACTGTGACTGGGGGTAAACCTAAGGGAACACAAGAAGCAAAACGGGATGACCAGTGACACCTGGTGGCCAGACAGGGAACTACATTACACTTGACATTGGGAGAACACCAAGACATGGACTATACTAGAATAGACTAGGACCACTAGAAAAGACCAGCAACACATGTAGGTCAACAGGGAAGAATAAGAAACTGAGAAACGAAGGGCAGACTGGGACAGAACAGGAATTGATCCTAACATAAACCATTAAACAAATATTAAAACATGCGGCATTCTCACAAACAAACAAAAATGTTATGGTGAAATACAATGTTTGTTTTTTGTGTAGAGCAATTGGTATTATCTTTAACTTTTTAAGTATTTTAAAATTATGTAATTTGATTTTTAATCATTTTCCACAAATACGTAGCCAAAAATCAGTAGCACAAAGCTATTGCATGTGACCCACAATAGACAATCAACTTAAATAATAAGATGTATAATGTTTTCGCCTTTTCTATTAGTTTTGTCATCTCAGTAACTCTTGCTCTGGAGGAAATACTTTTGTCTTCAAACTATTTTTTTAAATTAGAGAAAATTAATATGTTACAGTAACGAGTTTGTGACAATGACCCATATACTACGCTTTGTGTTAATTCTACATTAATAAGGGGATTTGATGTATAAAGATTTATTATTATAATTTTAATATTGGGTGAGATTAATTGCAGAACACTGCAATTAGTTACTGTTTTTAATCGATTCGTAGCTCTAATTTTAGCATTAGCTTTAGCATTTAGTGTGGGCGGAGCGGTGGTTCTGAGGCTAGGGAACTATGCCAGTAATCGGAAGGTTGCCAGTTTGAATCCCATGAATGCCAGGAGTGATCCTACTCCATTGGGCCCTTGAGCAAGGCACTTAACCTGCAATTGCTCTGTCCTGGGTATGCTGTTAACCTACATCCAGCCCTGCAAGTATGTCGTCCAACTTACAGGGAAAATTTGGGGGTTGGTGGCAAGACTGGCACTCCAGCCACTGGAAAAATCTCACACTGCTCCATTTGGACTATTGTGGTACTGAGACATCCCTGAGCTGTTTTGTCTTGTGGTGGGTGTGGCAATGCACTATAATCAGCACACACTCCTTACCTCCTCCTAAATCTGCATTATTTCCCTTAAATCCTGTTTATCCTTATTTAAGTTAAGGACTCATATTTTAGCATATCGTAGCAGTCTTTATATAAGTGTAACATTAGGCATGAGGTGTTCACATCTGCTGCCTTCCCCCAGTCCCCCCCCCCATGCTGACACATCCAATCAGCCTGAAAACACCATTCATGGTAAAACAGGAAGTCTGAGCACACTTAGTCACTGCTGTTTCTGTCGTTGTAGGTATGAACAAGGAAAACAGCAGAATACCTTTAAAAGTTCCTCTTTGTGGGCCTTGTTCCTCTTAATTGCAGTGCACATTAAAGAGGAACTAAGTAATACCGTTTTTAGAATATTGAGGGTCCTTCAGAATCACTCTCACTGAGCTGTGTGTGCAACAATATGAAACAGCAAACTTTTCAAATTAGACCCCTTAAATTACAGGGCCATGAGCTGAATTTTCATCCACAGTGTGGTCTTCGTAAAATAATAGTGGTCAAATCTTCTTCTTGCTGAATATTGTAGTTCTTAGCTGACATTCTGCCTTAAGCCTTATCTGTCTGGTTGATTCTACTTATATTGGAAGTTCCCATGAATGAACAATACAGTAGTATTAAAAAAAAATCATAATAATAACTGCTTATTAGGATGAAATGCGCAAAGATGCCACATTTTGACCACCTTAAGCATGCAAACACGTTAAATAATAATGTACAGGATGGTGTTATATAACAGACGCTTAAGCAGTACAGCATACAGGCTGATATTATCTATTTGCACTTGCAAATCCATGATAAACCCCTCAGCCAATAAATATCAGCCAGTGAGCATGCACATGCAGACACTTAGACCATAGAGTCAAATAGTAATGGGGAGGTGTGTGTGTTTGTGCGTGTGTGTGTGTGTGTGTGTGTGTGTGTGTGTGTGTGTGTGTGTGTGCCCGCACTCACGGCTTCTGTCCTTGTTCCAGGCATGGCAAGTGATGGGCTCCAGCAGAAAACTATGGTACGCCATGTCGCCTGGAACTTCTGATGTCTTGGAAGAGAAATCAAGCCAGGCAAATTTCATTAGGCAACAATAAAACATATTTCCTTACTTCCTGCCTTGCAAAGTCTAGCATGAGAGATGTATTAGACTGAACATCATAATGCAATATCTATATATAGAATGTAATATTTTATATTTTATTCACTTAGTAGAGCTATGTGCCTGGCCATTCTGGAACATAATGCTACAATTTAAAATGGAAAAATTATGCTAAAGTGCAAAATATTGTCTGAGAGTTGAGGAGATTTCAGATATTTTTGATTTGTATTTCTTCTCTGTCACTTGTGAATGGCAGGCTAATATTCTGACTTAAGTATGATCTTATAAATTAATACACAATTTGCACTCACTGCTTTGTTAAACGGCAAACTTGCATCACCACTTTACAGAACGTTGCTGAAATAAGTGCGTCTGTCATGCATAATGTAGGAAAATAATCTCAGAAAAGATCTTTGAGGTGCAAACTTGTTTAGCCATTTGCCACGCTTAGGTTTGAGCATATAAATACTTTCAGTCTTTAAGCATTTGTTAAAGAAGCATTTGACTTACCCAATAAAATAGAGAAGAGTGATGGGGTATGAAACAGAAGCCTCAGTTCATGGACTCTGAGCAGTCAACACAAACTCTGACAAAGCTCCGAACCTACTAAAGAAAACTTATTTCTCTCTGATCCGCTCCACTTCCCCTTTCCTGCCTGGGACTTGTAACTACTTCCTTGTGTAGGCAGCTCTCAGCTGATTAGTAGGGCCAACAAAGTTTAACTCCTCAGTTATTCCCATTTGAGTGCGCAGAGGAAATGTAAGACCTGTATCCATATGGTTTTGATAGCCTTTCATCTGAATCCTAACCGACTGAGATGCCTGTAAACTTTTTTGGAACAATGTCAAAGAAATTTCGCAATCCAGAGACTTTTTTTTTTCTTCCTCAAGAATTCGGAAATTTCACTGTTTATTTTTTTTGGGTTTTGCATCCTCCTTGTGCAGTCATACTTCTGAGCTTAGGACTTTAGCTTAAGATCAGTGTGTGCAGTGGGCAGTGGCATTTGATTGCATTCCCAAGAACAGATCTGCAACAGAAAAACATACCAGTTATTTCTGATGGTTGTCCACAGGGGGAAAAACCAAATGCCACATCTAGATAATTTTCAAATTTCCATATTAATTATCATCGGAGCTGAAACCACAATTAGCATCATGAGTCATTTCTTTTGAATCTTTTTCTGTTCCAAAAGAAGTGTTTATGTAATTTGATAAACTGAGGGCTGCAGACTCAAACCGAGACAAATCTTATTTTTATGTACAGTATTCATATTCCATCCATCCATCGTCTGAAACTGCTTAATACCAACTGGGGTTGCGGGGGGGACCGGAGCCTATCCCGGGAACAATGGGCGCAGGCAGGAACCAACCCTGGTTAGTCGCCAACACACGGTAGTGTATTCATATTTTTTGGCACAAAATATCAGATAGACCTCTGCTGAATGATTAAATAATATCATAGTGATTTTGATATTAATAGTAACAAATGTCCTGGTGTGGAAAAAGTAATTGCTTTGGTCAATCAATTATACTTACGAAGATATTTAACTGGACTTTAAAGGACTTCAAAAAATAAAACCTGACAAAAGTATGAGTTTCCTGTGACTGGTCCAACATTATAGTGGGATTTACACCTAGTTTCAGTCTTCCAATGTGAACTTGTTGGTACTTTTAAAATCATTATCCTCATTTTCCAGGTGCACCTCAATATCTAAATCTAGGTCTCTGTGGTGGCATGATAGTGTCCAGCAAAATTCTCTGGTGAAGAGCATAATTTAGTATTGAGAAAATCATAAATTAAGATGAAGCCATTTGTACAAGATTCTTACTATCAAATGGTGTTTTTCAATGAACATCATGACATCTTCATCATCCAAGTTTGTCCTCATTCTAGAAGGTTCACATAAGAGATTTCCAGAAAATTAGACCTGCTCATTTGTATACATTGGAGCAGTGGATTCAGCCTTAAACCCCTTCCACAGGATCTCTTTCTGATGGTGGAGTTGCAAATGCTGACCCCTGGTGAGCGGACAGAGGCCTGCAGGGCACGACTCCTAGGAGACCTTTCAGCAACACTGCCACCCTTAGAAAAACTCACCACTGTAACCATTCTTCTCTATTTGGGTTACATAGTTTTAACTGGTGGTTGCTAGTGTTGGTGCACCATCTGTGAAATGCACACACGTTCATATAAAAAGGACAGGCTTTCAAACTGTAAAACAAAACAGAATAAGAAGGAAACCAAGGTGGGGTTGTAGTGTACTCTTTTATTTCTAGCAGACCATTTACATATTAATTTCACCCTTACATTACTGTTCTACAATTCCTCCTGAGGAGATGAGGGCCCTTCACCCATTACCATGCCGCTGGGGTACCAGCTTTGGTATAGAATCAATAAGATCACAGCTAAAGTTAAAAAAACAAACCAAAGGAAACAGGGGAAAAAAAAAAAAACACACTCCAATGTCATTTCACGGTTGTTTTCCTTTTTATAAATAATCAGCAATGTCAGTTCATCTCTCAGTGCTTCTTTTCAGTTGCCACCTGCAAAAATTGTCAGAAAACCTTCTGTTGGTCTTTCAGTCGTGCTAATCGTCTGAATTTTTTTTTTTCTTTTTTTGAACTTTACATGATCCGCAGCCCTTGGATGGAGGACTCTAGAGTCTAGAAAGGAATAAGTACAGAGCCGAAGTTAAAAACAACAAAATTCCACACCACATTCTGCAAATTTTAAAGAAAGTGAAACATGTTTTTGGACTGCAAAGAGGATATTTACTTTGAAATCCCATATGGTCATTGCCCCGTCGATACCTGTAGTGCAGAATTTACGACAGTCTCTTTTGTCTCCTTCAAATATAGACACTTGGCTGCAAAGATGAGGAAAGAAAAACAATTATTTTGGACTTATTTTCGATAGAAAAACGGTCCGGGTGGAATTAGGCGAGACCAAAAATAGTCTCTTTTAGATGCATGTTTAACAGATTTTTTTAAAAGCACAAATATTTAAGTGTTCTACTTTTAAAAAATGCATTTAGGTCACAAATGGATATGCATTATCTTTGGACAGAAAAAATTCAACCATATCTAGCATAAATATTAAGCAGCCTTTATTTTACATTACACCGGAAGTTAAGAAATGGCCCAAAATATGGGACATAAGCATCTGTGCCTAAAACACACAGTTCTACCTAGCAGTGCACATCCAAAACAGGCCGGGGGGACAGGAGAGGCTGTGGGACCCTTACGTGATGCTGTTCTGGTGCAGGGTCTCCAGGATAGTGTTCCGGTCCTCGGTGGTGGCTCTCTTGTCCATGTTGCGGAAGCGCTCCATGGCGGAGATATTGCGCTGAATGCTCTGCTTTGGAATGTCTAACTTTGAGATGAAGGTCAGGTTGCCGTGGTCATCGCTGCTGAACATCATCGGACAGCAGTCGTGTCCCTGGTGGAAGAAAGGGTAGGTTTGCCTTTGACAACAACACACTCAATAAGACGGGAGACCATATGTGGTTTTCGCACATTCAATTCTGAGCCAAAACTGATTTATATTCAAACTGATCTTACGGCATGTAAGAAGTTTAACAAGGAGATAAAAATCTGAGTCATTTCTTCAACTCTAAGAAAAGAGAACACAACTAAACAGGCAATTTACATCATGCAACATTTACAAGACAAATTAAGACAAGGCTTTTTGGCAAATCATAAGCAGCAGATAAGATACTACAGCAAAAGCTGTAACCAAAGCAAAGAGATTATGTCAGCAGAATGATTCCGGGAAAAGGACAGTGTCAGGAAAACATTTACTTACAGCTGCCACAATGCTGCTCTCTGAGACAAACATGACGCTCAGGAACGGGAGGAATTCCGTCTTTATCTGGGAAAGCCTGCAGTGACAGGGGCCATCTTTTCAGGCTCATAACAGAACGGCGCACACTGAAAACACTCTGAATGGAAGCATTGAGCATAAAACAGACGTCTTTCACCCATTTAATTATTAGCTAGTGATGCAAAAACAGCCATGATGTGTTTTTCTGAGTATCCTGCAACCCATGGATTAACTCCAATGCGACTGTTTGGCAGCATATTTTGTTAAAGGCAGAAAAATATCTGTGACATGCGACAAACGCAGGGCTAAACGCTTTTATAAAACTTACGCGTTTCCTTTAGTAGCGTCAACGAAATTGACTGTGCTGTCGTGGCTGACCCAAGCTAGCCTGTTCCCGCTGGCAGAGAAGCAGACACTGTGGACCCATCCTCCGCTCCCCGCACCCCCAAACTCAGCCATGACCTGTCCAAACGGCATCTTGGAGCCCCATGGGGTGGCACCTGGCTTCTCATCCACTTCTTTGATGTAAGAAGAAAACACCCTGTTGAAAGAAGGCACATAAAATAAGAGTGGATCAGGGGATAGAAATTGTTTTTAATAACAGTGCATCAGCTTTAGCAGAGACAGAAACGCGGTGTCATAGAAGAGACATACTTTCTTTGACATGTGTTATATGTAAAACATTAATGTAATAAGTAATTAATATAAGACTGAATAGGAGTTCAACAAAAAGTTTGGTAACTTTTGTTAGCAATCAAAAACTTAAAAATTAAAATTATTCCATATACTACATTAATAAGAGTGCTTAAACATCATTATCCACAATCCCCGAATACGAAATATATATTCCCATTAAAAAAAAAAGATAATATGAAGTAGGGATGTAAATCATTGGCTCCAAGGCGATCTCATTCAATTACGATTACTGAGGAAACAATGCGATGCATCAGAAATCTTTAATTTCCATCATGATTAGATTATTTGATTATTTGAATAAATTAAAACTTTTTTAAACTTTCACAAATATTACCATGGGAACTTAATTACACACTATTAAAGAAATGCAAAGAAAGGTGAATCTCAGAAGATTAATTTTTTATTATTAATCAGGGAGAACACACCAGTGTAAAATTGTTAAAAGGTCAACTACTGAATTATACAGGAAAAAAACATTAAATTCAATTCAATTAAAAAAAAAGCTTTATTTGTCCCAGAGGGGCAGTTAAAGATATGACTGCTTGGGATTTGAACCCAGGACTTCTTGCACCACAGGTGGGAATCATGCCCCCGCACCAACCAGAAACTGCCACCTGATTGGGGGCGGAGTTTATTTGTGCAGATTAGCGGAATGACATTAAATCATTTTTATTTTGTGGAAAATGAAGGACTGATCTGTGGGCCAGATTTAATAATGAATTATAAACGTGTCACAGGCTGGTACTTTGAGCCGATAAAATCCCTTGTCCTCCACTAAGGAAAATAGTCCATTGCAATCATCTCCATTATTTCAGTAACTGTGCCTTTAGATCTGGTGCTGCCGACTCTGAATACTGATAAAGTTGAAACAATCGGCCAACACTGACAGATCGGACTAATATGTTGCGCATCTCCAAGGCTAATATTACTTTTTACTTAGCGAGCTAGTTAACGACCTCAGGATCATGACCACTGCTAGCAAAGCTTGCAAAAGGAACAACACTTTGCATTACAAAACCAACGCATTTGATAAAATCATTGTAGTGCTAAAATTATCTTAACCATTAGAGTGAGTTTTCTGTGCTACAGAACAGAGGTGAGTTCCCCAAAAGCATCATAAGGCAAAGACAATCAGGTAGCCTTTCCTTTATGAATATTAAACCTTTGTCTGCCATAAAATGTTTCTGAAATTCATCTCCACACACACACACACAAAGACACACACACATACAAGCACACTGATACACACACATGTTGGCGTACCTATCTAAATGG
>JAODKC010000095.1:22914541-22944115 GCA_026777985.1 Mormyrops attenuatus | reverse complement strand
TATAAGTCTGCCCAACTTTTGCTAAAAAATATGTTCGGAAATAGTACTTGCCTAATAATTCTGCACACAGTGTATATTATTAAGTTGTGTCCCAACCAATATCAAACTCTATCCTAGACTGATGAGTAAGCCAAACCTAAAAAAGCATCAAAGATAACGAATGGGAATTTTCATGTCTTTATTTGATTCCGAAGCACAACATCCTGACTTTTGAAATTTAAAAGTAATGAAAGTAATTAGTAGCAGTACTTTCAGAGACTTAATTACTTAATTAAGTTTATGTCACTGGGCAAGAATGCAACCTAATGACTATGAATCGTAAAACTGTCCTTTACACACACACACACACACATATATATGGTATCTGGTACATGGCTTAAATTCGAAAGAGAGAATAAACAGCTGAACACACACTAGCTTTACAGAGAGAGGTTTGCTCCTCTGAGGCTGTTTTGGAAGAGGAAGTGGACGCATAAATTGTCTTCACAGAAGAGTGGCTTTTCCCCCAGGAGCATCTTCCAGCTAATTTATCATCTTCCTGTTCTTCGACACACTTGCGTTTGTTTGCGTTTCCTAAAACCATTGAGAAACCGGGACACTGCTGATGAGCATGACACAGTTATCATTATTTATTAATCTGTATATACCTGCCTTGTTTAATTATGAAAATCACTGGAAAATGCATAGGCCTGGCCATACAGTTCTTTTCTTTCTGCTATATATTGCATTCTCTATATGATGGGAGGTCTGGAAGATGTCACATGGTGCTTGCTTTAGCTATTTGGCTCTTATATGGCCTTAGTTTGCCCTGCAGCTTCTCCACAAGCATGTGCCGGATGTATTTGTGCCCCTTCTCTTTTTGGAAGGCCAGCACAGTAAGGCGCAGGGCCTTCATGATCTCGACATGAATCTTTTGTTCTGCGCCCGGCTCTCTCCCCAGTTCCTCAGCCTACACATAACAGAAGATCCATTCATTCTTCATGTGACTGCATGTATTTGTGGCTGTGTTTGCTCAGTGTGCTTCCGCTGATTGGTGTTCCGCTGCTCACTGCGGCCTGTGGTTTCTGGACTGCGCATCTGTCGGCCTTGAGATATCCAACCCAGGCCTTGAGTTATCCAGCTGCCTCAAATGCTTTTCTTCTTTCTCCAGGTGTAAACAGCAATTCTGTTCTTGTCATAATTCCTCTTCTATTCAAAACACATTGCTTATATTTAGATTATTATGAAGATCAGGGCTTTTCACCATGGGGTCCAGAGAACATTCACAAAGACCTTTTGTAAATCAGCAAAATGTTGGTTTTATCTTTATAATATTTAAGGGACAATCTCCATTCAGTCCTTAGTTCTTATTTACCTGTATTATCACACATTAGTGGTCCTAAGTTCTGCTCTGCTTTCATTTTGGGGTCCCTGGTAAGCCCCTGATAAAGAGCATTAATAATGTAGGAGTAAATGCATGTAAATAAATGCTCACATCTGGGATTGCTTCCTGGCTCCCCTTTTCATTAATGATGCATGTTATGGTCTCTGTTTTATTCTTCTGTGTGATCAGATAGACTGTGAAGGATTTTTTTACGGTTTTAACATGTGCCTACTTTTTTTACTACTACTTCCAGACCAATTTTAGCCTTTTCCTTCTTTTTGAGGTTATGAATTGTCATTTTTAAGTCATGCTAGCCATGCAACTTACTTTTTCCACCTCTTGTTCCCACCCGTCCTCCAGCTAAAAAAGTCACACTTGGCTGAGGCTGACCCTGGAATGAAAGGTTTTAAGACTTTAGCGCAACGTTTTCCAAAATTACCTCATGAGTCTGAATGCATGCTGTTATTCTTGGTGAGGTGGCTCACTGTGTCCTGTCCAGCTTGAAGGTCACGTAGAGTACAAAAAAAAATAAAATAAAAATCAGTGAATATGCATTGACAGGACCATTCATGGGAGATTTAATGGCTACGATGTTGGACAAGAAGAGTTTCTGTTGATATTCTGATACATTACATTCCAAGGTAAAGCTCCCGTGAAGTCTTTTTCTCCTTCTGTCCCAGATGTGGGGCATTTGACATTCATACACTTCTGGATCTTTTCACAGTGCCCCTGCCAGAGTATATCATTCATGGCTAAAACATATCTACTCAAATTGCAGAGCTATAACTATTGGAAAATGACATTTACACAAGATGAGTTTAAATAATTATATTTACCCAATTTCATGTATTTCAATATCTACACTTCTGGTCACACTTCTCAGTGATCAGTTTTATCAGACTTGACTTCTTTACCTTCAGTGATGATCTTCTCAAAGACAACAAGATGCATTCTAATTGTCCACTGCTCTTGAGCTAAATTATTTTTTTTATGCTTTGTTTAATTATGAGTTCTTTTGCTTTGTTTAGACTTGCTGGTTTGACAACTAAGGAGAGTGTAAGAAGGTATTTTTTACCTGTTTTTCCTTCTCAGTCATGGCAGGATGGATTTCAGTCCCTTTAAAGGTCACAGAGTCTTATTTCCAGCATTGCCTTTCTGCAAGCCCAGGCTGATACTTTCTGTTTCCTTTATCTGTTTTTTCTGCAGTTGTAAATTCCCTCCAGCACACCGTTACCGGCCCTTTGGTGCAAAATGGTGAATATGTCACGCGACATAGGATGATTCCTTTAATATGGATTCAATCAAATTGCTTTCAGTTTTGTTAATAATTTGACACCACTTCGGTTTTAGTGCATGTCTGGAAATGGTTCATACCCTATAGAAATCAAAGTTGCACCCTTTTCTTCATTTTTGGCTTGTACAGCAGCATATACTGTATATGTCTCCAGCTTCACCTTATTCTTGTGTAATGCTGTCTTAGACATTTTGTACCTCCTCAGCGTAGCCTTCTGCCAGCAGAACCACGATTAAACCGGGATTTAAAAACGCAATTTTTGCGTTTTTTTAAAAAATATAGTGGTCTCTTCATTTTCACCAGAGCTGTATACTAAGAGCAAACATTCTTACTGGGCTGTACAGACTGACGTACTGGCTACGTTTCTTATTAGTACTTGCTTGCATTGCATGAGTAAATGACCATCCGTTTTTTTTTTTTTTTAAAAACATATTTATTTCCAGCAGGGGGTAGACTTGAGTCGACAGCGGTAGTAATTTGTTTTTATTTAATGCACCGAAATCACCATATGGTACACTGTCTTTGTCATAGGCTAGTCTGTGTAAAGCCATAGTGTTTCACTCAGTATTTTAAAAAGTGATTTAATTTGACATTTTATTCAATGCCTTTGTTTGATGCATCGTAGTGTTTTAAGATGTTTTTATTTAAAAATTACGTAAAATTATGATGAATAGACTACCCTGCAAAGTTATCCAGGCTCTGTAAATGTACCCCAAAATTCACACATTAGGGTGTTACTATATTGTGCCCTTGTCTGTTGAAAGAATGGTAATATTCTAGCACTAGTATTTTTTCAACACTTTGCACTTCCGGTCGTGGCAAAAACCCCTGTACCCGATGGTGGACACCTGAAGTGAGGGGGGCTGTCAAGCCGAAGAAGGAGGCCTACCGGGAATTAGCCCAGGGGTCTCCAGAGGCAGCTCACGGGTACCGGCAAGCCAGGCGGAACGCAGCTCGGGCGGTTGCGGGAGCAAAAACCCGGGCATGGGAGGAGTTTGGTGAGGCCATGGAAAGTGACTTTCGGTCGGCCTCAAAAAGGTTCTGGCAAACAGTCCGGAATATCAGGAAGGGGAAGCAGCTCCTGGTTCCTGCTGTCTACAGTGGGGACGGGGTGCTGTTGACCTCACCTGGGGAATCACCCAGAGGTGGAAGGAATACTTTGAGGACCTTCTCAACCCTGCCTCAGATACATCTACGCGCACTGCCTTTGAGACATCTGAGGGCACAGAGCCCAGGGGGCTGGGGTGGACTTGCCCATCACTGGGGCTGAGGTGGCCAGGGTGGTTAAAGAGCTCCTTGGCGACCTGGCCCCGGGTGTCCACCCAGAGTACCTAAAGGCTCTGGATGTTGGGGGGCTGTCACGGTTGACGCGCCTTCTCAACAGCGCGTGGAGGTCACGGACAGTGCTGCTGGATTGGCAGACCGGGGTGGTGGTCCCCTTATTTAAGAAAGGGGACCAGAGGGTGTGTTCCAGCTACAGGGGGATCACACTTCTCAGCCTTCCTGGGAAAGTCTATTCCAGGGTACTAGAGAGGACGGTGAGATCAATAGTAGACTCATCCAGTCTACATGTGTTTTGTGGACTTGGAATAGGCTTACGACCGGGTTCCCTGAGGTACTCTGTGGGGGGTGCTTTGGGAGTATGGGGTTCAGGGTCCACTACTGCGGACGATTCGATCCCTATATGGACGGAGCAGAAGCTTGGTCCACATTGCCGGTAATAAGTCAGACGTGTTCCCAGTGCGTGTTGGGCTCCGCCAGGGCTGCCCTTTGTCATCGGTCCTGTTTAAAATATTTATGAACAGGATTTCTAGGCACAGCAAGGGTGTTGAGGGTGTCCAGGTTGGTGGCCTCAGGATTGCGTCGCTGATTTTTGCGGATGACGTGGTCCTGTTGGCTTCCAGCAAGCTCTGGGGAGGTTCGCAGCCGAGTGTGAAGTGGCGGAGATGATGATTAGCCCCTCCAAGTCCGAGACCATGGTTCTCAGCCAGAAACGGGTTGATTGCCCTCTTCAGGTCAGGAAGGAGATACTGCCTCAAGTGGAGGAGTTTAAGTATCTCGGGGTCTCGTTCACGAGTGATGGTAGAAGAGTTCGAAAGCTGGACAGATGGATCAGAGTGGCGTCTGCAGTTTTGCAGGCGCTTAACCAGTTCATCGTGGCCAAAAAAGAACTGAGCCTGAAAGCAAAGCTCTCGATCTATTGGTCCATCTTCGTTCCTACCCTCACCTATGGTCATGAGCTGTGGGTAGTGACCGAAAGAATGAGATCGCGGATACAGGTGGCCGAAATTAGGTTTCTCCGCAGGGTGTCTGGGCTCTCCCTTAGAGATAAGGTGAGAAGTTTGGATATCCGGGAGAGTCTCAGAGTAGAACCGCTGCTTCTCCACGTCGACAGGATCTAGTAGAGGTAGTTTGGACACCTGGCGCGGATGCCTCCTGGGAGGTTACCTAGAGAGGTTTTCTGTGCATGTCCTACAGGGAGGAGGCCCCGGGGCAGACCCAGGACACGCTGGAGGGATTATATCTCTCTGCTGGCCTGGGAACGCCTCGGTATCCCCTCCGAAGAGCTGGTAGAGGTGGTTGGGGAGAGGGAGGTCTGGGTATCTCTCCTGAAGTTGCTAACCCCGTCACCCGGATCCCAGACAAACAGGTGGTGATGGATGGATGGACTTTATAACATCCTTTTGTTTTTGGATTTGTACGTGCATATACATCAAACTTGTCTGATAGCATGTGCTGTCAATTTTTTGAAATACATATCAGGAGAACAGAAGAAAATCTAAAGATACATTACTGGTACTAATGGAACACTTGCCTACAGCGTAAAAATACAAGAGAGGCTCCCTTGGGACCATGATGTTAAATTACTTTTGTTGTAGCATGCCATCAGAGTCAGTTCTCTTAGTTTTTGTGTTCGTTTAGTAGAAATAAATATTTGTTTGAACTTGTAGTAAAATGACCCAAGGTAGGAACTAAGGTAAATGTTACAGTTTCTTAGCGGATTCGTTTTCAGACGAATTTCCGTTTTTTTTCTTCTAAGATTCAAGTGCCGAGCGCTAATGAAGTTCATTTTCATGTTCTTGCCTAGTTCTTTCGCTATGTGAAAGAGCAATTTGAAGGATTTTCCGCTTAACTTCCGTAACTCTTACAAGGCCAATGAGGTATGTACATTTTTCCTTTAGGTTTTGACAGTCTTTGTTACGCGGAATATGGTGATATGCTTGGCTAACACGCTTGCGAGTTTCTAAACCGATTAGTGTAAGATAATTTACTTATTTTACGTATATATTCTATATGCTTTATTTACGTACTTGCTAATTCTGTTATTATTTTGATCATTGTTTAATGTCAATAATTATTCTCTGTGAAAATATTCAGAGGAATTTCTTTTATTTTTATTTCAGTTCTCACGGCATGTTTGGTAGTGTGAAACTATTGAAGGTTACCAATTAAAGCGCCCGTTAAAAGGAGAACGCCTTGTGCTCGTCATTCTTAGCGGAGGAAGTTACATTTGTGGAATGGACTACACAGTTACTATGTAAAATGTACACCAGCAGTATTAATGCATCCAGTAATGACATCATGTTTCCTTTCTCAGACTTCTTTTGAATTTTGGAAAAACTTTAATTGTCTATATCATTGCCATGCATGTATAGGCCTAATTATAATGGATGAATTTATAAACATGAGAATTTAAAAGGTCTTTAAAAAATTTGAACTTATCCTGGATGCAGAACATCTTCTTGACTGGTAAAAAAAACATTGCTGATTTTATTTATTTCTTTACAATACATTAAATGATCAAAATAATTGTCAGAATTATTATGATAGGAGAACTCAGCCTGTTTTGCTTAATGCTGTACCTTTCAGAGAGATTTAAAAAGATTTTAAAATAAGTTTCACAATTCAAGCACTAATGCCATTTTTGAACTTCCTGAAATTCTTCAAGTTCATGACCTTTACCCAAGGACCTCATTATATGGAAATCTCAACGATAATGTTAGGGGGAAATGCACAATGAAAAATCATGTGACTATCCACCAAATGATTTTTAAAAATTTGGTCATCACTAAAAAGATCGTGGTCCTGTTCAATACTGTGCTGAAAACAAAGCTCCAACAGAAAACATCAACACAATAAACTGAGAGCAAAATCACAATAACAACATGTTAAATTATACATTGTTTTAAATGAACAACAGAAGGAAACTATATCCAGAAAAGGATTCAGAATCAAGAAAATCATGGTCCGGCAGGCGTGAGGTAAAGGGCTAACAACCTAGAGATGGGAAGTACTGTGATTAAGTTCTTTTTGATTACTGATTGCTGGTAATCCTAAAAATGTCGTTATGTAATGTTCTGCGTACAACAAATAAATACAAAAAACTAAAAAAGCAGATAAGATTGAATTAAAAACACAATGGATTTGTTTGTTGAATTAAAAAAAAACTACTAATCGCTACAAATTTCATATGAATATGAAAACATATTTATTTGATATGAAGTTACGTGTATTTAGAACATCAGAATGTTAACGTTTTACCACTCCGTTAGTCATATGAAGTGAAACATTTTAGAAGCAAAATTTATTAATACTATAACAAACTTTTTAAGATACCTTATTACAAATAGTAATAAGTTTTTGACTGAATTATGAAGCATACAGCTGAAATTTTAATGTTTAGATACCAGGCTGCCTTCGAGTTTCTCAAGACATTACTTTTTCAATTCGTATTAATAGTATGTCATACTCTGCCCAGTTTCCAGCAATGGAAAATTCATTATCTGAGGCGTCGGGCACTGAGACGTTGATCGGGAGCGCGCACGCCCTGTGCAAGGAGGGCTGACGTCAACGCGCCAGTAAGCTCGAAAATGCTTAGGAGGGTTGCCGGAGCTGTGGTCACTTCAATGCGGGAAGACATGCGATTTTACCTGCGATAGAAGGGGCTGTACGGTAACACCGGGTCGGTGTCGCAGTCGTCCAGCTAGGCCTGAGCTTGAGGTCTTAGGTCAGTCCTGAGTAAGCCAGCAGTAGCCGGCGACATTCCTGGAGGGATGTCGAATCCCGGGACTCGGCGGAACGGCTCCAGCATCAAAGTCCGGCTGACAGGTAAAGCGCGTCGGACGGGCCGGGAAGCTCGACTGGTTCGCCGGCAAATCCTTTCACCTAGGCGGCTGCGAGTGGGCTACCCAGCTTAACGTGTCGGGTTTTAAAGCCTGAGCCGGTTTTCCAGCGCCACCATTCAGGGGGACGTCTTTAGTCTCTTTGCCGCGCTGTTTTCCTCTCGTTTTTTCTTTTTTATCCGTCTCGGTATATAGCTCCGAAGCGGACTTAACTCCTTTTAACTAGTCGTTATTATTTCTTTGGCCGTGATATGTAACTAGTTATCTAGGTGTCCCTACCGACGGCTGGCTTTCGTTAAACGGGCGGCCATACGGCGACTGGGCTGTCTGTCTTTTGCCAGATGTTTAGCAGCTTTGGTGAGAATTACATTAATGTGAATATGCAACTCCGAGGCTATTTCCCATCTTTTAACCGCACCCAAAGATTCTCTACATTAAATCATAAATTCTCGTCTTTAGAAAATTAATACGTTATTGCCCAGTGACGCATGAAGGGATTCCCCAGTCCCAGATTTATGCTTTTATTATGAACTTGCTATGTTAATTAATATTAAGAAGTCCTTGACTGCATCCAGATCTCCTTGGTGTTACGGTTACGTTTATTTATGTGGTCTTTGCACTAGAATTAACGGATTTTTCTTTTCACTTACTCTTGGTAGGCTGTTTTCAGTGCTTTAGATTTGGTATCGCTTTCAGTTCTGCATAATATGTAAAATCTGAATTCTGACACTGTAAGTCGTAATTGAAACACTGACGTGACATTACGTTATATGTTATCAACATATATTAGTTGTTTTTAGCCGTAACTATCTTTCAAATGGCGTTTAACATTTTTGGCTAACGTCACATTCTTGACTTGAATAGTGTAAGTGATGTAATAATCTGGCTGAAACATTTCCGAAAATGAAATCAGCTGCAGCTTAACTTTCATGCTTGATAGGTCATGTTTGAACCTTGATATTATCTTGTATATAACCGTTATGCAGTGTTTAATGCTATGAATTCTTAGTTACTTAAGCTCTGGCTTGCATGCGGATTCAGATTGTTCATCTTAAATATTGTTTTCTTTTCTAAATTTCCTATGTCAGATTCTTAGTTTCCTTTGCATTTGAGACATTTCCCCAAATTTTCAGTTTTTATGCACATGCAAATCTCTGTGTTGAACTTACTTTTGCTATATTATAATGACATTTTTAGTGTCCCCCAAATCACTTATTGTGTGAAAGGAATCATATTCATGAAGAAAAACCATATCTGTGCATTGTGCTTGAGAAAACTGCAGTTATAGCAGAATGATGGTTTTGACGTAGAAAAAAAAGCAACTTCAAACTTGCCTCTTGTTTTATGATGGGCTTTTTGAAATTTAAGCTCCTTTTAGTTAATACAGAATCAAAACGATCTTGGGAAGCAGTAATGAAAATGGCCAGGTTAAGTACTGGATGAAGAAAATGTCATGCTTTTATATTCTGGGATTCAACTTAATATTTGATGTTTCATTCTTCGTTCATTTTTTGACTGTGGTTACGAGATAGTGAAGATTTCTTGCCACATCATAATCAAAACAGTTTTTTTTTTCTTCTGGGCAGGCGAATGCACAATAAACAGTGCAACATGATATGACCTATTACTAGCTTTCTTTCCATGCTTGATAAGGTGGAAAGTATTCCCTATTCTTAGGATGAACTCTGAGTACCATCCCGATGATTTCCTCTTGACTTCTAAAATACCACTCAGCCAGAAAAACAACCTCTAACTAACACGAGTCCCAAAACGCACCGTAAAAAAGTACGTAAATACAAAGAAATGATCGCCAGTAGCAGGTTGGCATTTGCTTTTCTGTAAGCAGTAGTACACATCTTCCCCTTTCTCTGTTGAATTTCTGCATTTAACTGTTGCGTGTCTCAGGAAAGAAATACTCCCCTTTGTAGAAGAGTGTTCCAGCCTTGAGGACCAGTGTTTTGGTTACCAGTTATTGTCGTGCTTTCCCCTTAAGATATTCTGATAGGCTGAAGACTGTCTACAGTGTCATATAACAGTGGCCTTTAAGTCATTGCCCTGGTTGCCAGCATGGTTTACGTTTGATATCTTTTAGCTTATTAGTCCTGATGTAGGGGACTTTGAATTTTCTTGAGTCTTTCTTTGAATATTGGGAACCTTTTGTGTTGCTTTTGTCCCTCCCAGCCTGTTATCTGGAGTGGTGGGAAAAGATTACTAATATCTACGTATTAGTATGTACCATTTCAGTCTGTGTGTGCATACATGTAGAATGTTCACTGTGTGTAATGTTAGGATAAGGGGCTTTTATGATACAGTTTTAAGCTCAACAGCTACTTCTCTTTGTTGCTTCGAAATTCTCAGTAGATCATCATGGTGTTTGCAGTGGGTTGATATGCTGACATTGAACACCCTCGTTACTTACTTGTTACTTGGGTTATAAAGTTTGTGGTAAAGCACTTTTTGCACCCCGTTCAGCTTGGATCATATTAATAGTGCCTAACAGGACTCATTGATGTACTGCTTTGATCGCCATCTGTTAGAGAATAGATTTCAGGAAATCAGTGTTTCATTGAGTTAATAAATACACTTAGTTTTAAATGTAATATATGTAATTGTGTGTAAATGTATATATGTAATTGTGTTTTTAGTTTCCGGCTAAGAGGTTTGTTGAATATATTGTAGCAAAATCAGTTTGTAGCATTGAAACTGACACTGGATATTACTGGGCAACTACTGTCTTGTTGATTTCATGCTGTTATGCTAAGTAATGGCAGCTTTTAAAATTAAATGTATTTGGACTGCAGAAACACAGCCTAATTGTGCTAATATGCCAGTGAAGGTGACAAGGTTTTTATTGTAATATCACTTTTCAATCAGAACAGCAATGTTGCGTGATCAGCAGTAATTTCCAGCTAATATTTAGTGTCTCTCTACTCTTGGGCTGTTTACTGTGAATAATTCTATAGAATAGAAGAAAATAAATCAACTTTATGACATACTTTATGGGAATTAAAAAAAAAAAAAAAAGTTTTTTGTGAATTCTCTTGCGTTACGACTGCAGACATTGAAGCATCTTAGAACATTTTAACACATCGTTCATGAAACCAGAAGTATTGTTTGACCTGCAGCAGTGGGTTGATTATTTTAAAGAGTGGAAAACACAAAATATTGAATATATTCTTTAGGGGCATTTTTTTTCCATTTTTCAGTCACAGCTCGGCTCATACCACTTTTTTGGGGATGGGGTGAATAAGAAAAAATGGGGGGAAATGTCTGGGTTTTATTAATCACCAGTAATTTGGAACACTAAAGAACATGTTAGATTAACTTAACTTCACATGAAATAACTATGTAAACAAAAGTAAATTAAAATTCTATACTCCACTGGATAACCAAAATGTTCGTACACCGCTGACTTGAATGTGCACCCATGCTCTGCAGTGTCAGGGTTATTATCCATCTTGAGCTAATGAAACTACCCTTGTTTTTTTTTTTGTTTTTTTAAGTAAAAAAAAATTGTGATGATTGGACCAAGATAGTCATGTGATACACGCCGGCGGTTGATGATAAAATAGATAATGTGATGTTTTGGAAGTTTTTTACATTTTTAACAACTAGTTGCACAGCAATTTGCAATCTTTGTAAAAACCATTGAGAGGTGGAAGTAGTATTCAGTGGAAAATCCCACTAAACAAAGGGCGCGCAACTGTGTGAGACAATGCGACTAATATTAAAAAAGCAATGGATGGTTTGGGAGTCGCTAGCTTGAGCCGTTTTGCGCACTCGCTGCAGCTTCTGATACACGAGGGGCTGCTATTGCAGCGAAGTTTGAGTGACGCTGTTGCCAGTGGGAGAAACGTTGTGGGGCATTTTAAGCATTCGCCACTTGCGTATCCTTGCTTGGAAGATATTCAGATCTGTATCGGAGTCTGTATCAGTATTGGCAGCTGTGTATAGGAATCGGATCGGAACTGAAAAAATGTGGATCGGCCGATACCTGTGTAATATTAGTAATGTAACTGAGAGTTCAGCAGACTGCACTTGTGGCAGCAGGTTGGGGGAGTGGGGATGAATACCCGTCTTCTGGAACATTGTGAATGCTGTATCATGGTTTCAGTCTTGGTTTCAGAATCACTAAATTCTTATTTTCCACTGGAAACTATATAGGAAAACACATATGTGTGTGCAACGTATGTTGCTTGGTTTATTACTTCATACAATTGCCCCAAAAGGCAGTGAAAAATGTATTCCCTCTGTAAAAATAAAATGTGCTGGACGTGTGGATGAAGTGTAAAGTGGTGTTAATGAGTCTTGTCTAGCCAAACATGTCTGGGGGTTTGTATCTGTCTAGTTAATGGTAGTTTGTTTGTCCTCATTGCAATATAAAAGATTCTGCCGTGATGCTTATCATGGAATGTAGGTCATCCTATCTGAGCTGGCAAGTCTCAAATAACAGAAAAATGTGATTTGAAAATATTTTTGTTTTAGCGTAGAAAGCTTCATGGTGGATTACAAATAGATGTGGCAGTCAGTATAGACAGTGTAATTTCTAGGGTATGGCCGTTTTCACAGCGTACACTCAAAAAACAGCCTCTGTGATATATTTTAGACATCTTACCGTCTCAAGCATACTTGCAACTTGTTATTAGTCATAATTACCAGCTGTTCCCTGTTTCTGATGCAGACATTTTCTAGGCACCTGAGTGTGGGGTTTGTAATTTGGGATTACATGCCTGCATGAGATTGCCAAGGGAAAGGGGGAAAAAAGCTTTGACACAGCCTGTCTGAGCTGAGCTGCCTTGTTTCCCGGTGAGATGTCCAGCGACAGTGCTACAACTCATGAGGATTAGTAATGTAAATAGTAAAAGCTTTGGATCTCATTTATAATTCACTTTCTCAATTACAAATTTCCCAGTGTGTTCTCCTAAGACTTATGGGAAGCAGCCAGGATTTATTTTTCAACCAGTCTGCTAATATGTTATAGTATTAATAAGTCTAGACTCAGCTATTAGAGATGCTCTAAGATTGGGGTTCCCAACATTTTGATGTTTGTGGCCATCATACAAAAATGTCATGGACCAGGTTGGTGAAATTTGCTGAATGGGGGGGTGGGTACAAGTACGGAATTTAATTTTTCTATATGGGATGATCTGGTAATTTATGGAACAGGTGGCAACTGTACCCCCAGTGATCTGGGACCCAGTGGAATCCTGGCTGCGGAGTGGCTGGTAACCCGCTACTCTAAGGAGAGCTTACAGTACTTATGCTTCAGAACTGCTGTTACTGCTGGCCTTTTCGTCAGGCTCTGTTGGACAGTATCACCAGCCCTGTTCTAGATATTATTAAAACAACCATACATACACCCTCAGGGTACATGCAGAGCTAGAGTTGTCACGTCAGGTTATCGTCCCAACTTTTTACCATTGTGATTAAAAAGCTATTTAAGTATTTAGTACTTTAGTCTCTGGTTTCTTTTATTAGAACTCCAATGAGAAATGCATAGGGTAGTTCTGAAAAATTGAGATTTGGGGGAAATGTTTGTGGCTACAGGTCTTTAATGTAAGTCTAACAGAATGCATTAACTTTAATGAGGTTTCTCCTAAGGTTCAGGCTTCATGGTACCATCAAATCTAAAATTCTTCCTAGTGCAGTGTGCTTCAACTCATGACCAGTCGCTCACTTATAAGCCATAGAAATTCTGTAATATAGTTGTAATAGGAAGGGTAGCTATTTAATATATTGGAAGCAACTGCAACGTAATATGACGGTCTCATTTAATCTTCTCTGTGTAGCACTTGTGGTATACAGGCTAACAGTCAGAATGGAGGTCCTTTGTTGTCCGTTAAATGCAGTTGCTAATGTAGACTTGAATGACAGACATGTGAAACCTCTTGTTCTTTCGAGTGCTTTTATTTTATCGATCACTATTGTCCTTATTTAATACTTAATATTAGTTAAATGATTTAAATTTCCTTAAAATTAAAATTTTTCACAGAAAAGTTTTTGTATATATGAATGTAGCCTTTTTAAGAGAGATGTTAGGCATTTTTTGCTCTTTAAAGTGATTAATAATGAAATTTCTTTTACTTAGTACTGTCGTTAATGCTTAACGTTAAACAGTAAAATGGGATTATTAAGATTTGTTTTTATGTTTTCACTTTTGCTGGCACCCCTAATTTAAACTACTTAAAAACTCCATCAATTCATCCATCCATCCATCCATCCATCCTGGTTGGGGTCACTGAAGGGCCTGCAGCATATCCCAGGCAGCATACAGTGTAAGAATGGGGTACACCCTGAATGGGATGTGGTGGTTATTAAACATCACTATTCAGTCTCAAGTATTATTACTCTAGGTTTTTTTACCGCTAAAGTGCTAAGACTGTAAGTGATTTCTTGTTTGTTGTACAAATGAAGTTTGCTTTAAAATGGAGGGCTTTCCCATCCATCCATCCATTTTCTGAAACCGCTTAATCCCAACTAGGGTCATGGGGGGAACCGGAGCCTGTCCCGGGAACAATGGGTGCGGGCAGGAACCAACCCTGGGCAGCGGTGGAGTGCTTTTCATTAAGAAAAAAGATATTAGAAATATTTCTGCACCAGTATAGTTTCTGTAGGGCTGCAGTCAGGTAAGCTACGTTGGGCTCAGTCAACCCTTATCACTGATTTGACCTAAATAGTCAGCAGTTTGAAGTCAGAAGTTTACTTGATACTGTGATCACTCTGCTGTTTAACACATTCTTAGGTGGGAAAAAAATCTACATTCGAGAAAAGCACTAATTACTGCCTGAAATCATAACTTATATAACTAAGTTATTCAGAATTCTATGTTTATGGTAATATGGTGGCTTCATAGGTAACACTGTTGCTTCCCGCCTCCAAGGCTTGGACCCTGCCTCTGCCCTTTGTGGGTGTAGTGTGCATGTAGCTAATTGGTGCCGCAAAATTGCCCGTAGTGTATGATTGTAGGTGTATGCTCCTTGCAACGGACTGGAGTCCCATCCAGGGTGAACTTCTGTTTTATGCCCTATGCTACCTGTAATTGGCTGTAGGCCCCACAATAATCCTGACCAGGATAAGCAGTTGGAACATCGGTCATTTTTAGTGATGGATGGATGGACGGTGTGTTGGATGGTTGAAAGAAAAGCTGCAAGTTAAAAATATAAAAACCTGGGCAGTTGTAGCTGTTATGACACACACACAGATTTTGTAATAGCCTGTTAAAGGTTGATTGTTTGGATAGAAACCTAGTCAACACAGTGAGCTTCCAGGAACAGACACTACTCTAGGATTAGCCCATAGTGAAAGCTGTAGTATTAAATGATATAACCTTAGATCTTGATTTTTTTTTGGTGGATTGTATTGTGTGAATAAAGCTTTGAAAAGATTTGAAATTCATTCATGCTGTTATTTGGCCTTCATCCCATTTTCATCAAGTAGCCAACCCACACGGACATTGATAGTCTGGAGCATTGGTCAAAGTTCATGTTTAAGTGCACATTCATTCATGGAAGTTATGGGGGCAATCCTGCTTAGTCAGTCATGTACTGAGGCACATATCCGGATTAATTCTCTTAGCGCTTCGGTGACTCGCATGCTGGCTGATTTCCTAGTCTTATTATTTCATGGTATTTCCAGGGACTTCCCCAGAGAACCTGACCCTCCCCCTGCACAAGAAGGTGCTGCAGGCCTTTCCCATGCATGGGGTGTTTTCTTAATGCTGGCAGGCTGTGCATGTGGTCCCCCTCCCCCCCCCCCCCCATTGTGTAACTCAGCTGGAGGTAGCAGGAGTGGGCACTGTTAATTGCTTTGTATACTGTGGCCATCTGCAGTTCTATGCCTTGTAAACTGGAAGAATTGATTATACGGCAATTGCTACCTGGCCTGTGGGAAGAGATTTTGGCATTAAGAAAATTTTGAATATTTGCACACAGAGAGGAACAATTAGGAATCTATTCTTTTAAAAAAAGAAACGCTTTCAGAATTGCTTGGTTAATGTGAACATAACTGCATAACTTGGACTGGGCATACAGAAACAGGTTTATTAGAGACTGGGTTTTTCTTTTTGAGGTCTGTAAATACCTCAAAGGCAATTCTTTATTTGGCTGGGGATTGGATATATATGACAGAAGAAGGAAAGAAAAATAAGAGCTATTTCAGCAACAGAAATAAACTAAACTTGGAACTGCGTGACAAAGGAATAATGTGTTAAAGGATTGAGGTGGACCTTGTGGTCTGCTCAGGTTCACTGGAGCCAAGAAAGAGAAGAATTTAATATGCCTGCTTGTGAATAAGGGATAATTAGACTGAAAAAGGGACAGTGCCAGTCACAGGGCTCTCCTTCATGACATACCCACGTATGCCCCCCCCCTCCCTCCAGTGACAGTGGGTCATTTTTCTGTTATTCATCTATAATTTACTGACTCGTATACTGTGCATTTTATACCACCGCACTGTTGAATTCTCAAATCTGATTGGTCAGAAGGGCGGTGATTAATTTTCTATACCCGCACATGAAGTGCCAGCCAGGTCAATCACAGTAGTAAATCAGGGCGCTATTATAATCTTTAATTCTAACAAACTTTACTTAAAATTCCAGGCATAGAACACAATTTAAAATGAATGGAAGTCAAATGGAAATGTTTGATCTTTGGTGGAAGAAAATAGTTCTACTAATGAATGCGTTTTCGGCTCAAACGTGAAAATATTGTCTTTAGGTTCAAACGTATGCCGGATGTGTAGTAACTGTGATATAAGTGGTTTAATGCACTCCATAATGTGCAGTATACACTGTGTCAGGTGGGTCTTCACTTCCAGAGTTGTGTGTTTTAAAAATGTACAGTGCACACCTTGTTATGCATTAACCCTTATGTATTTTCGGGACTGATATTACTCCTATTTTTCAACTGTGTCATTTACTAAAAATAATCCATGTTAAGTTTTTTACACAGAAAAAAATAACCTAAAATTTGGGAAATGTCTTTTCGACTAGGCAATCCTCTATGACAAGTTGCTGTTCTAGGAAGTATTTGAAGAAAATCAAGCTCTGGTTGCTTGGGATGTGACTTTCTCAGAAAAATGTCCATCCACTTCTCCATGGCAACTTGTTCCTTTTCATAAAACCAAATAAAATCTGTTCAGGTGATGCCGTTTCCCACCAAGGAGTAGCTGCAATGAAAAATTGATTTTGTTTCTGTTGAACAGTCAAGTGTGGATGGAAATATAAATGTGGTTGGTAACAGTGGGAAAAGTGCCATGTGGGCTTTGGGATGTATAGGGTCTCATAAATGATCAGAAATAGTGTTTTCCTCCCAGACACAGCAATGCATAACCTTGATTGGTGACATTTTGAAATGAGAGAGTAGTGCTGCAGGCTTGTAAAGGCTCATTTGATGAGTCACATCCTTTGACCTTGTACACCTGTATGAAAAACATCTGAACAGCTGGCGAAGTTGGCCACCAGATTAAATGTACAGTGCACCACTGAGCAGAAGGGGCATTATGGGTAATGGACATCAGAGTTCCCATGTCCTTTTTAGGTTTCTTCCATTGTGACTGTGGGGTTCTTTAGTGTCTCATGTGGCTCCTTTGCCCAGGATGAGCAGAAACCGTTCAAGTTGTTTAAGCTTTTAATTTTTGTCTTTCTGTATATGCCGTCTCAGAAAAATTGATGTTCATCAGACATTCATAGGGGTCAGCTTCTTCTGAACATGATTCCATTCCTTTCAGAGAAATAAAATTGTTTTGGTATTTCAGCATCTGTCTGACAAAATGTTTTTTGAGGAGAAAACTAAATTAGTGGTAGTAGAATGACATATAAAAAGAAAGGATTGGAAACATTTCTGTTTTGAAATATTCTTATTTAGAATGTTATGTTCCTATCGATTCATCCATCCATCCAATTTCTGTAACCGCTTGTGTTCTCATCAGGAAAAAATAAAAAAGATATCATAATTTTGCACTGTAATTAGAATTAATCAAGCAATTAAGCTAAGTTGGTTTGCTTTATTTGCACCTTATTTTATTTCAGTAAGGAGTGCCAGTGACCTGTGGCAGATAAGTCTGAGTTTTTCAGCTTTTTTTGAAAGCATTACATAACTTTTAAGGGAGGGGGAGTTTGATGCATTACAGCCAACCCTTCAGGAAGTTGAAAATCAAGACTCTGGGCTAGAAGATGAGCTTTGGAGGTGAGAGCCTCAGAATCAGGTGTCTGAATAATAGACCGATGACCTATCCTGTTCATTGAACTGGAGGCAGTATGTCTGTTTTTGGTGATGTGTGCTCTGTTTGGCGCTGCAAGTGTAAGTGCAAATATAGGATAAGTTTGCACCTGAAATTCCTGGTACTTTTGCTTTCCTTAAATCTGAATTTAAATCTTGAATATGCTATTGACAAAGCTGATAGATAATACAATGTAGAGTAAATTAGATGGAACTTTTTGGGGGGGGAAATTTCTTTGTTCGAGAGCACACAGAAATACAACAAAGTAAGTAGAATTAAACAGAACAAAGTATGACGCAATAAACAAGTGAAGGAAAATCAGTAATAAATTAAGTGTAAAAAAGTGATGAAGAATAAATAAAATTGCAAAACAATGTACCACTATGGTGCAAAATGGGTTTGCACAATTTCGGTCATGATTGCAAAAAAATAATGATGTTTTAAATTTAGTGCTTGGGAAGTATCTCTGTTCTTTAATAATAAATACTCCCATAGCATTTCATATGAGTGTTTACATGTGAGTGTTCATGTGTTAATGAAAAGGCCAAAGTTTCACACATTTTGGCCAAAGTGAGTCTTTAACACTTCATCATCTTGGCTTTAAGAAGTAGATTTGCCATCCCTGACTGACAATTTGAGCAGGTTTCCTGTGGATCAATCACTGCGGTGCCCATTTGGATACATGCTCATTGACTCCCCGTGTATCTGCCTTTGGAAATGTCACAGTGGGCTTTCCCCTAATCAATTTGTATTTTATATTTTTTGGTAGAGCTACTGAATGGTCAGCTAATTTTTACCCTGAGAGGCTCAGTTCGCTGCAGTATCGCTGTCTGAATTAACAGGCATCCTTTTCATTTTAATTTGTCTATATACATTGTAAACAGAGTTGTCTTTGTTTCTGAAGGTTGATGGCTCGGGGAAATTTATCGTTTAGTGGGGTTGCATTTCTTATGTTTCACAAATGTATCCTAAAACACTGCAGTGTAATTAGTAGCAACAGCGGGGCTGTGCACCTTATGTGCATTTCCTGCTGCTGTAATTCAACACTTGGCACTACAGGAAATGGTGTCTTATCACTCTCTGCTGTTCCTGTCAGAAGGTCAGATAAAGAACAGTAGAGATGTAGACAGCAGGGCATGAAACCATCATTTATTTCCACTGAAAGTCTCTCTTATAAGTTAAATGACTTCAGTATTGCTCAGTTACAAGGTCAGTAATATAGTTTTCAGTGAAAAGTACAGATTATACTTTGTCCTGCCAAATGCCCCTGGATCTCTGCTTTGCATTACTGTGGTCAGAAATGAGTCATACAGTATGAACTACCATTCACAAGACCAGAAACGGTAACTTCACCTATTCCATAGTTACCATACTTCCCTTAGGAGTGAGTCAACGGCACATGGCTGGCCTTGAAGAGCAGACGGACTGCAAATGCAGCATGGAACGTAGCGGACCTTTGTATCTGAGCGGTCCCGCTGACTGCAGTGGAAACACAGCCTTGAAGCTCCCTCTGCCTCCTTCCTGTCCTTAGACAGCGAGCCGTGATGGAAGAGAGCTGAGCTGAGCTGGACTCTCAGCACTCGTTCCATTTGGGGGGGAAATGCCCTCTGAAGTGTAGTTTGATCACGGTGCAAGTGTTTCAGGGCCAGATGCTTGCAATGGATATATTCCACAAATAATTATAGTACTTATATCGTGGGAATTTGTGGCAGTTAGTGAAAATAGCTCTGCACAGGCTTGGCTCTGAGGTAATGTTTAAATCAAAGGCGTTCTCCATAACGTTCCACACTGCCAGCAACAATCGGCGATCAATCCGTAACGTGCTCGGTTTGGCACGCAGCCAGTAGCTTTAGTTAGAAGACGTTGCTAGGATCGTTCCCAAGGGCCGCCAGCGCTCGATATGGCTTGTGAATGAACACCACCCTCGCTTTGGTCCTCTGTCTAGGCGAACAGGTTTGTAAGTATGCTTAGGGCCTTAAGAAAAGTGGGATTTTAAGTTCCTTTTAAATAATTTGCTTGTAAGTAGTGGTGTGTTCTTGGTTCTAATCACACAGAGTGGTCCCCCTCTTATTCGCAGATTTGCTTTTGGTGGTTTCATTTGCCAAAAATATTATGGAAAATTCCAGAAATAATTCATAAGTGTTCATTTGAGCGCTGTTCTTAGTATAATGATAATCTCACACCGCCAGGGACATGAATCATCCCTTTGTCCAGTGTATTCACTCTGTATATGCTACACTCCCATTAGTCACTTAGTAGCTATCTTGGCTATCAGATCGACTGCCGCAGTATCTAAAATAACCCTTTAATATAAATGTTCTTTCATTGTTAGGTAATGTTGTTAATCTCTTATTGTGCCTTATATTAATAGATTAAAGTTTATTATAGGAAAAAACTACACAGACACACACACACACAGTACTGTGCAAAAGTCTTAGGCAAGTAAAGTAAGTGGTGTTTAAATGATCTTCATGCTGGTTTAAAACTATGCTATTAAGGCTGTCAAAGTGTGTTAGCTTAGCCGTTTCAAAACCTCTGCTAAAATTACCCCACACCTATGTATTTTTTAACTTGACCACTAGCACACCTCGATTAGCTAATCAATATTTCATTGACTTTTTTTTAACTAATTTAATTAATTGATTAAGTGAGCTGGCGGTGAAATTTAATAAATAAATGGAATCTGAAGCGATGTTCATCTAGCCATCCGGCTAGATATCAGTAACTTTTCGGAGAGCAGAAGAAATTTTTACAAGTGCTTATCGTGTTACTCTTAATTTGTATATGTTCTAATGTTAAATTGTGTTTTTTGTTCTGTGCAAATGTGCACTTACTGCCCAGATAAATAGCTTTAAACATTTCTTTTGGCTGCCTAACACTTTTGCACAGCACTGTATATATATTTATTGTGTGTGTGTATGTGTATGTATATGTGTATATATATGGTAACTTCTAAGCACGGCTGACTTGAAACTGAACCACTTATGATAAGGAATCTATAGCTATAGATTATTCTCTGAAGACCAATTGTCAGACACCTAGGTACATTGGAAACCTTTTTGGAAGTGTAATTTTCCTTACTTGGGAGTCCTTGGTTCTTCTCCGTTGTCTTCTGGTTTTCTTTACTTAATTTCTTCCCTTACTTTGTCCCGTTCTGTATTTCTCTCTAATGATGTTTAATGTACCAGAAGACATCCATGTAAAGTGCTTTGGGACGACTCTGCTGTGAAAGGCGCTATATAAAAAGAAATTGGAGTTGAATTTCGTTGTGAAGGCCCAGAATTACATGACTAGACCTATAGGACTATTACAGTTTTGCACAATGCTTTTGTCATGGATGGGCTGAATGTGGTCTTTGTTACATGTTCAGAGATGTTCAAAATAAATCCAGTTTTCCATCTTCCGCACATCTATCAAGTGCAGGGGTGTGGGAGGGTTTGGAGTCTATCCCAGGCTGCAGAGGGCACAAGGCAGGGATACAGCTTGGATGGGAGGTTGCCCATTGCATAGGAATTGGATTTTCTACCTTAATTTAACATTGGGAGCACCCACCTTCCAAGCGAGAAAACACATGCTCCACAGTCCACACTTATGAAAATACATGGAGGGGAACATAGAAAATATAAATTTGGTAAGCATGCACAGTACTCTATTAGCACATGTTAGAAGCGCATAACATCTGAAATGTTTTGGTGTATGCTAGCATGGCATAGCCTAGATTTCTAGGAGACTCGGTAAACTGCAGAGGTGGATAGTTCAGGTCCAAAAAGTAAAAATCCAGACCAAGATTTTGTTTCAACCAACCAGTTCAATTCTCTGTGACTGTGACCCTTTATGCGCAACTGGTTGGTTGAAACAAAATCTTGGTCTGGATTTCTGAACCTGAACTATCCACCTCTGGTAGACTGAAAGTTGGATTAGGGGATCAGGGCTCTGAATGATCTGCCTTTACCTTTAATTGATTTACATTTACATTTGTCTTTTTTTGGCACCATCAAGCCTCTCTTGCGTCCTAACAAGCATTTCAGTGGCTAATGAAGGAAAAAGGATTCTGCTGCAGTCAGGCTTTACTGTAAAAATCCTGTGCCTCGAGTTATGCACAGTTATCGGGTTTCACCATCTTCTTGTCATTAATGTAAAATATTATCATCTTGCTTTCATGAGACCTCTGTTTCCCACATGGTTTCAGAAATCCCAGGATGTTTTGCATATTTTGAACGAGCCTCCATGTGGACCCTCTTTTTAAGTAAAAATGTGTTCCCTGGCGCCCTTTAGTAGAGCCTATATTTGTGTGGAGTTATGATTGTCTTGCACAACTTCATGATTTGTTGACACAAAGGCCTTCAAAATGAGGATCTGATTCTTTCCTCGTTCACTTCTTCAGTACGGTGAGGCAGTGTAATCTAAGTAAGGTGACAGCATCATGCTTGTAGCTCAGTGTAATTCTGTACTGTGAGAAGCCCCACCTAGTAAATCAAGCTATTTACAGCTGCCGTTTTTCTGGACAAATTGTGATCATTACAATGGAGCGCAGGTGGAGGCTAATTAGCTTCTTGGCATGTGTTAAACCTTTGGTCGTATCTGAAGTGATGACTGTTACTGAGGGTGTGCACATTTATCCAACGGAAATTTTATAGTTTACTTTTAATGAGTTTTCTGAATGTGTTGATTTTTTGGTTCCAACCTAAATGTTGTCTCGTACAATGTTAAAATAAAGGTAAAATTCATCTGGTATAATATGTTTCAGTGTCCGACTAATTGCAGCTGAATGTTTAAAGCTTATGTAGGTTTTCCATGTTCTGTATCTGTTTTGGTTTAGCTGTCATGGAAATACTGTTGGGTGCTATTAGTTTTGTATGCATTTCTTTCATATATTTGTTTTATAGGGTAATGTCTTTGGTAAGGTTTTTATATTTGTCTTAACATTGTCCTCAGTATATTACATGGTTTTATAGTTGGTGGTGCACTCAAAAAGGGTGTTTTTATATAAAATATTTTTTAAATGTAACTGTTAATTTAGCTTTGTGAACCACTGGGAAGTTGAATAACCCCCCTTTTAATTGTAAGAAAGCAGGAACCACCCGTAGCCTGTGTCAGTGAAACCATAGAGCAGGGGTCACCAACATGGACCACATGAGTCGCCCGCAGACCTGTTCTAAAAATAGCACAACTCACCAGTGAGCAGCGTCTAAAATTTAATTTTGTCCTGTTGCTATTCTTCTTTAATCATATTTGCATTTATATGGATTTGAAAATGACAATATCTAAAAAAAAAAAAAGAAAAACCATTTAAAACATGTATACTATACATGAAGTTTAGATAAGTTTAGGAGGGTGTTTCAGACTGGTAGTCCTTTGTATGGCTCAGTACCCGGGAAGTAGCTCTCAGTTTTAAAAAGGTTGCTGCCCCCTGCCATAGAGGAAACGGTGCAGGATCAGGTGCTGCATTAATATGTCGTTTATTTTGTCCTCGTTATGCAGTGTTCATACAGGTGTCCATATTGTCAGATGCCTCCCTAATTTTCCAGCTTATGCTGGAATCCGATTGATTACTCATTTAGCGGACAGGTAGTGACCCATGATTTGTTCTGTGGGGGTGTGGCTCACACTCATTTTTAAATTTCAAAATCTGCATTTTCTTTATGCTTCAGTTTCCTTTTTTGGTGGCGCATGTTTTAGGATGCAGTTTTGTCATCTGGTACCCTTCAAGCCGTAAAACACCAAAGTTTAGATTACTGCCTTAGCCTTAATTTTTACAGAGGCACAATCCACTTGCGTTTCTGCACTCCTGAACGTTAGATGTAACGTGGTCCTTCACCAAGATTAGTGGTCTGAAAATGACTGACTTTAGGCTTGTTAATCCTGCTGCCGGCTAGGTTGTCCAGCTCACCTTCGGTAGACCAGGACGTGGCACCGGTGGCCTCAGCGCTCCACAGCTGGCGGGGGGGCGGGGGGTCTCAAAATGTGACAGAGGCTCGCCCGGGCCTTAGGAGACATACCACACATACCACGGCTAGCGGCTGAATGGCAGACAGGAAGTGACCATGTGCAGCCTTCGGGCCGCCAGAGATTGCTGTATTTCCCTGGGGGAGGGCTGCTCAGTCAGCCTAAAGTAGGTTACACTGTGTAAACTAGGACTTTAGACAGTGCATCTCTTCAGGATTTCACTCTGTAAAGAATATGATAACCGAAAGTTCCTTAATTAACAGGCAGAATACTGTTTTCCCTAAATTCATCAGGAGCCATGGTATAATATTTGTAATGTAGGTGCAGTTACATTTTGTACCCTTTGAACACTGAAGGAGAGCAATTAACATTTTTGTTTTTTAGGTGATGTAAGCCATTTGAAAACCAGGCTCAGCTAGTCAGAATAGATGCTGTTTATCTTTTTATATTAATAATCCCAGGTCCCCATTTAGGGATATGATTTCTGGTTAACACTGGGTGTCCGCCTCTCTTAATTAGGGTTAAAAGCCCAAATAAAAGGATAACTTTACATACACTGCACATTTTACGTACTACTTAAATGCTCTGTTTCCCCAGCTTTGTTTTCCATTCTGCTGTGTTGGAACAGAAGTATCTGTTGCCTAGTTTAGCTTGTAGAAATTTCCGCCTTCACCTTATCCTGAGACAATCTGCCTGTCTGACTGCAACAGTAAACACTGATTTGCAATGCCCACAAATATCAGGCTGTTACATTTTTATTAATGTATTCTACTGTTATATTATTTGTTTGAAGACCAGTGTGTAGCACATTCTCCTTAAAGTCGGCGATTAAAAAAAAAAAAAAAAGTTCAGATATATCAGGGTAATCAGTTACCAGTGGTAGAACACACAAAGATGAGACATGGACTCATCAACCGGCCAAAATGTCCTGAAAGTACCTCATTGCTTCAGGTTTTTGCTGGATGTGTTTATGCAGAAACTGCTGTAGGACACGCAGCCATGTGTGTATTACAGGGCCTCTAACCATTTTCTTATTTCCTTTTAGTATTATGTGCCAAGAACCTGGTAAAGAAGGACTTCTTTCGTAAGTAAATGCTTTACTATTTTTCTGCTCTGCTCTTCCTTGGTGTGTGAAGCTACTACCGGTCAGCGTTCTCCTTTCATGCAGCCTTTTTTTCACAGAACAGAATTTCCCATGTTCCTGCATTGTGTTAACTTGAAATGAGATACAAAGAGAACTTGAATAAAGAAATAACAGAAGTTGAGTTGACTTTTTTTTTTTGTTTTGTTTTAGGGGAAGGGGGGGTCAGTACATTGCATTTGGGGACCCCCTAGACAATCCAGGTCTTTGCTCCCTCCCAACTCCTGGGGAACTGGGAAAGAGCAAAACATGGACTGCCTGGGGGTCCCTGAGGACTGGTTTGAGGAACACTCCTGTACAGTCTTACTCCTTACCCAGTATTGTTGATGGACCTAAAACTTAACTGGCTTTTGCATGGACTGCTCACTTTGGGTCATTCGACAGCATTTGAACTGAAGTGAGATCCCGACATGTAGTCTTTCCTAATCTAAAACCTTTTAATCATGAGCTACTCATAGCGATTGACACTGAAAATGCCGAAGAGGCCCGTAGACCTGCGGGTCTTACACTGGGCTTGATTATGACCTCCAAAGAGCAGTGTTTCCCAATCTGGTCCTCAGGACCCACAATCAGTACAAGTGTTTGCTTCCCCCAGCTCCCTATCAAAAACGTGAGCTGGACCGGATTGGGAAACACTGTCCTGGAGTATTATTTTTTGACTCTTGGAGTGATATTTATTGGAAGCAATATTGTTTTTCTTCCCTTCGTCTGCATTTGCTTATAAACTACCTGCCCTTGGACTGATGCAGGCCAGAGTCCTTGGAGAGGCTTTGGTAACTCTGTATAGCTTCACGAGCATCAGCAGCTTGGGCAAATTTGATATTTCACTTGGCTCATTGACACATTTTCATTTCCACAAACCTGCATTCTGAAGAACAGAGCATGTCATTGAAAATTTTACATGCTTTTTTTTTAAAAAAAAAAAAAAACATTGACCCCACAAACATGAAACTAAACCTCATTTCTCCTGTTTCATTTACCCTGTTTATGGAGCTGATTATCTCAGTGGTTTTCATTTAGTGGTGTCTTGGCTCATTGTATTAGAAGTATGCATCACGCCTCCTTCTTTTATTTAGATTCTCTTAATGCGTTTTGTGGTTTACTTAAGGGTCTTATAATACTTTCTGCATTATTTTAACCAGTAATACTGGTAACACGCCACCTCTCAAAATCGGGGACAGTCAGCAATAAGAATGACAATATTTTTTGTAGCTGGAATCCTGACACAAGGTCCTCCCAGCCTTAAAATAGCAGCCCAGGCAGTCTCCGCTAGCATCACATCAGTCTCTGCAACTGAGCTGACCATTTTGGAACAGAAGAGCCTTCCCCACACTTTGCTCCCTCGCACTCATTCATTCAGTGGACAAGAGTGTGGATGCGTGCTTCAAGTCCGTAACAATGAGTTCTCCAGCACAATGGTGTCATGAGATTCCCACTGCCTACTTCAAAAAAAAATCCATATTCCAGATCTAAAACCTGATTTTGTATCTCAAAATTAGAGAACGCACACCCATCTACTTTTGCCCTTTACTGAAATATATCTCATAATTTATCCCATAATTTAATTGTTAACCACAGCTTCGCTATCAACTTGCCTTCTTTTTTCTTTTGTCTCTTCAGGGCTTCTGTGGGCTGTTCTCTATATTCTGAGCAGATGTTAAGACACTGGAGTCGATTAGTCAACAACTTCAGTTTTCTGAGTTCCCTTCCATTGTGTGTTTCACCCCGTAGGTCTACCAGACCCTTTCGCCAAGGTCGTCGTTGACGGATCGGGACAGTGCCATTCCACAGACACGGTGAAGAGCACTTTGGATCCCAAGTGGAACCAGTATTATGACCTGTGAGTGACTGCGCACTCTGCATCACATGCGATCCCAGCTAGGAGCTGGTTGGCCTCACCTTTCATTCTCCTTCTCCATTTCCAGATATGTTGGGAAGAGCGACTCCATAACCATCAGCGTATGGAATCACAGGAAAATCCACAAGAGGCAGGGAGCCGGCTTCCTGGGCTGTGTCAAGCTGCTGTCCAACGCCATCAGCAGGCTGAAGGATACTGGCTGTACGTGCATCTGTCTCTTATAGTCACTGCAATGGCAACCAAGCCGAACTTGTCGCTCTCATTGCCATCAGCCTTCCCGCTTGTACAAGCTTGCATAAAATCTGCATTTAAGGCAACATTTCTACTTTGAAGAGATGAACGTGAATGTAAACTAGCTCCTATAAAGTTCTTTTAGGAAGTGTTCTGCTTATTTTGTTCAGAATTTGGACTGATTTTTTCATGGGTTCATTTCCTTTTTATGTCCAAGTGGGCATGGGGGAGATGATTGGTGGATCAACTGCTTTGCTTTAGATGCTTTTTTTGATGCAAACGATACTTTTGTTTGTGTTTCTAATGGCAAACACTATAAAAAAATGCCACTTAAGTATGGATGTGGGGGGGGGTCGGCATTTACCCCAGCTGGAAATGCTTGCAAACACTGCCACTACATCACTTTTTATGCTGTCAGCCCTTTCTAGACCCAAGTTTAAAAATAGTCTGTAGTTCATACCGGGTCACTGTCTCTAATGACTGTAAGGTAGAAAAACAAAAGTCCTTCCTGGAAACTGTCACAGCATAGGACGCCCGTTTTAAATTTAAACCGCAAACGCGTTTAACCGTTAATCTTTCTGCTCGCAGACCAGCGTCTGGATCTATGCAAACTTAACCCCACTGACAGCGATGCTGTGCGTGGCCAAATAGTAGGTAAGGGCAGAGAGGAGGGCCCCCCGCCACGGGCTGCATTCGGAGGCCCCTTCCCGTCCGCTCGTGCCGTCTGTAATGTGCCGCCCTTCTCTCTGCGCCCGCAGTGAGTTTACAGACCCGTGATCGGATTGGGAGTGGCGGGCCTGTCGTCGACTGTCGAGGCCTTTCGGAAAATGAAGGGTGAGTGTGCCGATGATTGTGTGCCACCTTCGCATCACAAGGTAAAAATGTGACCCATTCTGATGATGAAATGCTTCCTATTTACTCCCTTCAGAATATGATTAACATGTATGTGTATGAGGGGCAGGGCCAGCACCAACCCTTTCCAGGGCCTTAAACAGAATATGATTAAGCTAGTTGTCATTTGTCATTTTCCTTCCCAATCTGATCAGATGGGGGGGCTCCCTGGTGGCCACAGGGCGCTAAGTAGCTGCTTAGATCACTTGTGCCTTGGGTCAGCCCTGAATGTTCATCTCTAAAATTCAAGGGTGATGAGGGGTGGGGGGTTTTGTACTCTAGGCTGTGGTAAGTGTGTTGTGAATTGAGTGGCACCCCCTGTCTATCAGGCCAGTCTATGAAGACTCTGGGCCAGGAAGACCCCCCAGTTGCCTCATGGAGGAGCCGCTGCCCTACACTGACAGCACGGGAGCGGCTGGCGGGGGCGTCTGCCGCTTCCAGGAGTCGCCCAATCAGGAGCAGCGGCTCCAGGTGCAGCGGATAAGAAGCCAGGAAGCCAGGGGCCACGCCCACACACCTCAGAACCGGCCACATGGGCATCAGTCACCAGAGCTGCCCGAGGGCTACGGTGAGTTCCGACAGAGGAGGCCCCCCCTAACTGTGCTGCTCAGGAAAATGGCCGTCTGCTCCAATAGAGTCTGGCTGCAGATTCACTGAGGCGCACGTCCACTGATACGCAGAAACTGACATCACGTCCACTGACACGCAGGAAGTGACATCACAGATCCACTGAGGCGCACAGCCATATATCTTCCATCATGTCCACTGACACGCAGGAAGTGACATCACGTCCACTGAGGCTCACAGCCATAGATATCTTCCATGATAAAAATGGTTAATAGTTATCACTCACTTGTTTGTATGCATGTATTTCTAAATTATAAACAGCGGTGCACATAACTGGTGCGCAAGTACGCATTCACCTTTAAGAAGATACGCACGACAATCGATTGTTTATAAAAGAGCAAATTCGTATACTTATTTTATGTGCATTTGCGCTGTTATGACAAGAACATACATTGCATTTTAACCCGTATACCGCAAATGAAGTAGAGTTAGCATAAAAAGATTAAATAGATTTATATTTTGTTTTCATAGCAGCGCAAATGCACATAAAATAAGTATGCATCTGCGCTTTTACAAGCAATCGATTGTCGCGCGTATCTTCTTAAAGGTGAATGCGTACTTGCGCACCAGTTGTGTGCACCCCTGATTATATAGATTATTTTATTTTAAAATAGTTTGTGCTCATCGCGTATTTGAATTATACATTTTTAAATGTAGTTTGTGCTTATAGAATTACAAGTAATGCAATTCTTAATTATAAAATTAAAATATATTGTCTACTTATCAGCTGTAGTCCTGATTGTGACTGTCAATGGTGACCAGATTTTCTTTCCCCCTCAGAGTATTATATTGAAGCCTTAAACACTGCAAAATTATGCTTCTCACAGAACTTTTCTCCATTCGAAGATAATGTATTTCCTACATAAATAAATCACTATACAT
>JAODKC010000095.1:22877435-22906411 GCA_026777985.1 Mormyrops attenuatus | reverse complement strand
AGCTTTAACCGCATTGACATGCCGCCCTACGAGACGTACGAGAAGCTCTACGAGAAGCTCCTGACGGCGGTGGAGGAGACGTGCGGCTTCGCCGTGGAGTGAGGAGCGTCAGCGTGAGCGCTGGTCCATTTCACAGAGGAGGCCAAGAGGGGTCTGTCTACTAGACCCAGCTGGATTTGGAGACGGGGGCCACACAGGGCTGGGCCTGGAAGCGCCGTCCCTGGGCCAACCAGAACCGGCCAATAAGGCGTGGCTGCCTGAGTGTGCAAGCTAGGAGTCCCTCTCATCTGTGCGGTGTGCGGGCCACGTCTTCAGCATTTCACTACCGATCCCAAGTGTCCCCCCTGAAGAGTGCAGCCTACACCTGCGGAGAACAGATCTTTCTGGCCCTGGAGGCTGGAGCTGCCTCCCTGCCATATATCAGCTGCTCTCTGTATCAGAGGGAGGTCACCACCACTGCTTTAGGCTGTACCTTCTCCTCGGATTGGTTTAGGCCCATCCAGAGCATGGAATGCTGGGGAAAATGTGGCACTGACACTAAACGCTTCAGTAACACAGATTAGTACTAAAAATGTATCGTCTCCTTCGTGCCGGCTCGCAATATTTTTCTATGATCCCTTTAGGAAGAGGAAGGCTTTGTGCGTTTCAGGCTTCCGACCCAATGTTCCTGTTTTTTAGGTCACTGTAACTTTTGCATCCCCCCAATGTTTGTCCTTGGTGGTTTACCGTGTAAAATGTGTTTTAAGGAGAAGGTATTTTTATCACAGTAAGGATGTTCTCATGTTAGGCCATTCCTGAGATATCGACAGGGAATCACGGCCATGGTGGTCACCCTCCCTAGGCTGCCGCAGATGTGACGGAGTAGCACTGCAGAAGAGGACCGATCAATGGGCAGGTGATGTGACATCGATGCAGAGCAGTGGTGGGATGCACACTTTTTCACATTTCAATCCATGTAAGAATTTTCCTATAGACATATACATGTATGACATCTACGCTGGAAGGGGGTGGCAGCAGTGATTTTATGCTGTATGAAATTCACAGCAGAATCAAGGTACACTGGCTTAGTTGAATATAATAAAATGAATAGCATCTATTCTGATATAAGAACTCAATGTTTACAAGGAAAAACAATGTGTCTATATGAAGCCTTTGAACTAATACGGATTCCAAAAGTTTGTTAAAAATGCAAAAAGCTGTCCGATTACAGTGTACAAACTACAGAAAATTCTGTTGCTCTTTCTAAAACCATACTGGCAACCATACCTCAGTCGCTTTCTGGAAGTCGTTGTAATATAATAGTTTATTTTTGTATTTTTCGTTTGCGAGGGGAGCAGTAGGAAAAGTATTTCACAATGCCCTGAATGATTTGAGATGTATTCGGCCAAGTGTTGATCTGTATCGCTTGATGTTTGTTAGGCCTGTTAAGGGAATGGTTTATAGAGTAATAGCTCCTTGGTTTAGCTATTTCATTAGACATGCAAGTACCATTTTTTGTCTGCAAAGAAATACTGTGAAAAAGGTGCTTTAGCCACTTGATTGTGAATAAAGTGGTAAATTTTAACTCTTAAATAGTCTGGTTCCCCTGTAACTTCATTATAACTGGAGGGAGCAAATTAGGTCAAATTTCAGAGCTTGGCACTTGGTTTATATATAACTGTGTATATATAAGCCAACTTTATAATTAAATGTTCTGCAACCACTTCATCATGTTGGACTAATTATTTATTAATTGCGTAATTCTTTTTTTTTATTGCTGCTATCACCATTGTATACTTTTAAAGAAAGTTATTCTCTGTATGTCTGAATAATTTAAAAAAGCTGCTGCTATTGTACACTAAGGAAGCTCGTAGAAATCCTTAAAGATGAATGGAGCTAGCACCCAGAGGCCATGATGTTCGTGTTTGTGATATATGCAATAAAAAGTGACATTTATATACTAACCCTTGGGTTAAAATAAAATGCCATTATTGTTTTTTTTCCCCTCCATAGTGTCTCTGTATTTGCAAAAGTCATCTAACAATGATAGTGGGTCTTGTTCGGAAACGTTTAATTTTGCAGATGGATTTGGTATTAAGGTTGAACGTTGGTGGACACTAAAATGGAATGTGCCTATGGACTGTTCAATGTAGCCTTTGTAATAAGATGCGTTCGGAAAATACATTCCTATATAGTCTGTTAAATGCATTATTAATCTGCACTTGTAGCTAGTTTTTTTTATGTGCTTTTGTGTTTGCAGAAATTGTCTGACCTCTAAATTTGCTGAACATCAGTTACATTTCTTTTGTAAATATGATTTTGAAATAAATTAATATAAATCTACATTTCATTTGTTTAACTTTTATTTAAATTATTTACAGTACCAAAATGTTCAACTCTAGTTGTTATGATGCCTTACCAAGGTAAATCTGAATCCTCTTTCTTAAACTCATAAGATCCTCCTGTGTAAGATTCCACTGCAATTGGTTAGTCCCTCTTAACTTTTTTTCTGTTTAATGAATTCCAAAAAAATCTCAGCAGAGTCCAAGATGAATAGCAGAGTAGAACGCACATAAGGATGATGAAGGCAATCACGTCCAAAAGGAAGTACTGGTAGAATGGCAGGTCGTTGCCTGCTGCTTGGAGATGCTGAGCCCCCTTGTTTCGTATTGCGTACTCTGTCCAGAAGACCGCCAGCTCTCTCGGTGGAATCGGAGTGTCTCTATGTAGCCGCGACAATTTCTGCATGCTGGCCCTGTAGGATGGGTTCTCGATGACCGTGCGAACAGCAGCATAAATGTCCTGCCTGCTCAGCTGGTGTAGGTTCTCGAGAAGGACGGCTGCCCCTTTTATTGACAGACGAAGGAGGTTTTCATAATTGTCCCCAAAAAGTGGGAAGCCCACAATCGGCACTCCGTGATAGATGGCCTCGTAGATGCCGTTTTCCCCTCCGTGGGCGATGAATGCCTTTGTGTTAGGGTGGCCCAGGAGGTCATTCTGGGGTATCCAGCTCAGAAGCTTGGTGTTGTTTCCCAAAGTAGGAATCGGAAGGCCCGAGTAACGCCACACCACTCTTTGTGGAAGCAACGCCAGTCCAGCTGCAATCTCTGTGGCCACGTTTGCAGGCAGAGTGCTGGTTATTGTTCCCAGAGAGAAGATGATGGCACCATTTTCTGCACCATCCATAAAATCCTTGAGATCTGGAGGAAGGGGCTTTGCTGGCCTGCTGTGGAATCCCCCAATATAGATGGCATTTGGCATGCTTGGTTTAAGGAACTCCAGTGCAAAGTCGAATTTCATCAGATAAATGTCGGCCCGTGTGTAAAGGGTGTAGATGCTTTCGTCCGATTTCAGGTATCGCGAGCAGAGATCATTATAACTAGAATAGATGAAGATGTGGTTCATTAAATTTCCAAAGCCATACATGATGACGTTTTTCAGTCGCTGTGTGAAGGACATTCTATCCGTGAGTCTGGAGTTCAGCACAGGAACGTATGACAGAGGAGATGGGGCAATTTTGAAGTGAATGTCTTCAGTGGGCATCCACCTCCCGAACAAAACGATGGGCAGGTTTAAGTAGCGTGCCAGCATCACCCCCCCCGGAAAGAATGGGTCTGCTAGAACAATGTCAAAATTGGTCTCTTGGAGTTGCCTCATCAAAATGACATTGTCAAACATAGCCTCAATTGCAAGCCTGTAATCGCCACTTACTCTTCTAATAGACACAAAGAGTTGCCAGACGCTAGTGCTCGAGCAGCTCTTTCTACTGAAGGCATTATGGAATATCCAGGACTGGGCGACTTGTTTCTTCTCCTCCTTTGTCCTGGCTTCATTCTCCGGGAGCTGGATCGTGAGGACATTGAAGTCAGGAGACGAGGCGTCGATGTTCAGATTGTTGGAGAATCTGACCACAGTGATGTCGTGGCCCCTTGCCATGAGCTCCAGGATCAAAACCTTCATGGTATTCCAATGACTTCCATCCACAGGCACTGTGAGCACCTTCCCGGTGTACACAGGCCTGTAATCTGTGAAAAGGACTAAACAAATGAATATCCATAAAATTCTGCATTTTGCCATTCTTGTACTTTACGTAGGATGTCTCTAGTAGCAGCTGCCAGAGTAGGTTTCTTAACTGTCTCATATGGTTGCTGTTTACTTTATGTGCCTCAGCAGGAAGTGCGTTTTTCCCTCCTCCCACGTGGTTTATGTTTACGCAGTTCTTATCAAATGAATGGTTCTTGTATGGGGAGTGACGGCACGTTTTCCCCCCCATGTTATAAAGTGAAAAACTGGCTGAACAAGTTGCAGCAAGACCTTTGAACACTTGCATCACATAGTTCGTTTGCAATATATCAGAGTTGATTTTGACAAGTTGTCCTTGGCTTACTGCATCAGTTCAGTGAAGACATCGATAGGGCTGAACCGCTAAAATGGATTTTTGTTTTTTCAAGCATAACCGGAGTTTATTTAGTTCCTAGTTCCTAGTCGATTGACAAGTGCTGAAGTTAAACTTGCTCATGATCATGCTGTACCCTAGATGTGTTCTTTACTAAACAGTTTTTAATGAGTTCAAGTTTAACTAACCTTCTCTGTTACAGTAAATGAAACCTTGCCTACAGACATTGCTAAAAATAAATAGATGTAATGTAAGAAACCATTGGTTAGGCTTCATTTTGGATAAATTGCGCTTACTAATTAGGGCTTAGGGGGGTGCATGGTAGTGTGCGCCATACTGTCTGACAGCATTCCAGGAAGGGTTGAAGCTGTGTTTAAGGCAGCGGTGGCCCTACGCCGTGTTACGGCCTCAATATTGATCTGCTCTTAGATGTTCCGTTACACTTTCCCCCACATGTGTTTCTATATGCCTCGTTGGGTCACAGAAGTGTGGGTGTGGTGGTTTGAGGCTGTACTTATATTATGTTTAGCAAGTATCCTGTTAAGTATATATCTATCTACACTGGTGAACCTCAACTTCTGACCGCTGTTCTTCACTGATGCAGTTTGCTCATGTTTGTCCATATGCTGTCATGATGCCTGAGCCTGTCCTGCTGGAAGACTTCAATAATTTAGCAGTTTTTTTGTGACAGGGTTGGGATGCTATGGTCAGGTTGTGGTACATAATACCCTTGCTTCATCTAATAGTGCACTTCTGCAAGCAAATCGAATGGAAGAGCACAGATGCTGGTCTCCTGAGCAGTGGAAAAAAAATAATAATCAGGCGAGTCGTCCTTCACCCTGTTCTCGACAACCAGATGAGTACAAGTGCACTGGGCCAAAAGAAGCGTACAGGACTGAACAGACGTTCCCTACAGTGAAGCTTTCTGGCAGCTCGCACACAGTGCGGGATGCATTTTCCTGGCATGCTTTAGTTCCACTTAACCACTTGGAGGGTAAGGTTAATGCCAATAACCACAAAGTCCTTCTGAGTGATTACGCTCATCCTATGGTGCATCGGGGCCATCCTGGCAGAGTGTGACTGGCCAACCCCCTATAAAGAATTCTGCTGCTCTTTCCTTTATGTTGGCAGTTACCTGTGCTTTTTTCTGTAATCTTGGCATCCAGGGCCATGAAGACATTATAAGTAAATTAAAGCAAACAAATGTATTTGTCTTAATGTGTTTGAATAATTAGTGATCACTTGAAAGTGTATTTGAGGAAGAGATGAATATTAATGCAGGTGTCATCAAGCACATTAAAAGAATAGAAAATGAATAATTTGCAATTCTAATATGTTTTGGAAGTATGGTGGAAGATGTGTTGCATGTGCAGACTGTGGACGATATGATAAGCCAGTCTTGAACATAGGGTCCGACATCATAGATCATTCTAACAATGTGGATTACACATCAGTGTGAGGCAATGGGCAGTTTTGCACAGGCTAAAATGATTAATTATTGTTAATTAATTCATCCATCTCAAATACTTATCTTAATCCGGACCCTGGGGTTTAACATTAATTTTCTGATTCAATTAACTTGACGCTTGCACTACTTACATTGTACGAGGTCCAATTTCTGTTTATTGTACTTAGTTTTCTTCTGTAGTTACACTTTCAACAGGTTTTCATGACAGATTTTGAATAACTTCAAAACCTTGAGCTGTTCTCCACATCTGAACACTTTACATTGGCTTCAGTGGCCATTTATTCTGCTGACAAAGACCTCAGAATTCAGTACAGGAAAATTCTCCCATTGTATTTTTGTTAATAATTAATTTCTCTCCTAGTAACAGGACACACCTACTCATAGAAAAGTTTATTGTACTATTCTCTACATTTTAGGATAATTATAAAGACATCAAAACTATAAAATAGCATATGGATTATGCACTTGAATATGCACCAAAAAAAGTATATAAAAATGTTGGGGGGTAGGGTAGCTCCTTGGGTTGGGATTCAGAAGGTTGCTGTCTCTAATCATGTGGCTGGTGGAATGATCCCACCATTGGGTCCTTGAGCAAGGCCCTTAAAACCAATTGTTCCAGGGACAGGCTGACCCTAATTTTTCCTCTATAGCAGTTTCACAAGGTGGCCTCCTGGGATGCTTTGCCAGCTGTCTTGAAGGAAGTCCCACATAAAGGCTGAGCACTCATTGGCCAATTTGTCTGTGGTCAAACTCCTCCAAAACCATTTCTACTGTGTTTAGGTCAGGTGGCCAGGTCATGTGATGCCACACTATCACTCTCCTTTGTAGGCAGCTTGGCATGTCCAAACTTTTGACTGGTACTGTACTGTACTTTTCTAATAATTTATCCATTCTGGGAAATGTCATTTTTTTCTTTGCTCATCTTTAAACCCTGTTGATTCAGTCATCTGCCTGACCTGCTCTACCCATTGTTGCTCAATACATGAAGATCATCATTATCAGTAACATCTTCGTATCTCTTGTTCTGGTGAGTGTCACAATGGTGTTATGCCACATAGATAAGCTCAGACCTCGCTTTCCAAGTGAGGTGCACAAAGATACAATTTATAAACACATGTATTTTCTCCAGGCAATGTCAAGGCAACGATTATAGGAGGATTTGCCTGAAGCCACTTTTTACAACTTGTAATAAGAATGTCGTTAACTTGCTCAACTGCTATAATTTACTTTGAAGTTAGGATGACTATATCATTCTTTTGATTGCTTTGTTTAGTATTAGAAAGGCACGCAAATCAACACTTTCCCATAATTCCTCAGGGTATGCACCACAAAACACACACAAAACAACATTTGTCCTATAGGCCTAGAAACAGAGCCTTCTGCTGCATCTGTCTGCTTCCTACTAAGTGCCATGGGTGGTTGGCAAACTTATCAGCTCCTACCTATCCTGAGCTAAGGCAGACGTCCTTAGCTGAATGGGCTACGGTATTGATAGATAGATAGCACTTTATTGATCCCACACTGGGGAAATTTACTTGTTGCAACGGCCAGTAAATAAAAAGCAATAGAAAAGAAACAGACCAAAAAAAATACTGTAACAAATACAATAAGTAGTAAAATTAGTGCACACAATTACACATATTGCACAGACCCAAAATGCACATATATACATATACACATGCATACAGGTTGCACCAAGTGATGTAAATATAGTTGCATTGTACAATATACAGAATAGTGACATAATTTATGAACTTTAGGTGACTGACGTGTTAGAAAGTCTGATGGCAGATGGAATGAAGGACCTGCGGAAGTGTTCCTCCTTGCATGTTGGATGCAGTAGTCTGCTGCTGAAGGAGCTTCGTAATGTCCTCACTGTGTCATGCAGGGGGTGAGAGGGATGTAAATTTGTCCAGCATCCTCCTCCCAGCCACCTCCTCATTTCTCCAATACATTCCACTGTAGGTTCTTTCTCAGAGGACGCTACAGATCGGGAGATGAGGGGGCAAGGATCACAAGCTAGCTCCAGCTGAACCTGCAAACCATGTGTTTTTGCCTGGGGTGCCAGCTCAGCATTGACAGTGACTCTCATTCAGTGGGCATTTCAGGTTTGGGTAGCAGCACTCAGTGGGCTGAACTAACAGACCAGACGCCTCTGTTTGAAGCCACAGCTTAGCATCATGCTGGGTTTCTATTCCAGCCTTACTGCCCCTCATACCTGGCAGCAAGAGGGTTCATTGATCTAGAAGGGCTTGGACGATGCTTTCAAACCTTCAAACAGATCCCAAACCCAGCAACTATTGATGGCATTTGGGACATCTGAGGGCAGTTAAGCCCTAAACAATGGCTATCGCTATTACCAAGCAAGTGGGCATAAGGCAATGCAACCTAACCAATTCTTACAAAGCTATAAAACTCCCTGGTGATGCAGACCGGATGCATTTAAGCAGTTTAAACATTCCACAGCTTTTCTTGCAGGGCAAGGCTCATTGTAGCTGTACTGTGACCAGCAGGAACAGGGGCTGCTCTAGGGGGGGACCAGGGGAGCCAGTGTCCACATGACAATATGCATGGCCTCCACCGTGGCCCCCCTAAGTATGTATGCTACTTGGGTCTGAAATAAATGTATTATTATTGCTATTATTATTATTTATATTCATATATGTGGGCTAAAACTTTGTGTGTTGGGAACAGGCAAAACACAGATATAAGAACATTTTCAGCCCTTGAAACAGATCCCAAACTCTGCAAGTATGGAATGGGGATGGGACATCATGACAGACAACGTGGGTGCACTGGATGGTCGAGTTGCTGCAGTTGGTGAAAAGCGAAATTAAGGACAGAAAAAAATAATCAAGCTTATGGAGAAGCAAGACAATCTAAACAAGAAATCAAAGTTACATATTGGTAAAAACTGTAAAATGTGACTGTAAAGCATTGCATAAATAACATTGGTTTTCAAAATTGACTTTTGCTTCTTAATGCCGGCAATCTAGTGTAAGTAACAGTTGGAGGACATTAAGGTCCAATGTATCTGCCCCCCATACAACAACTGGCTGCAGTCTGCCTCCCCCAGTTGAAATGGTCTAGAACCACCACTGAGCAGGAATGAGGCTGACCCCAGCTCATGGGACCCACTGAAGTACTGCAGGTTTGATAAGCACTTCCTGTTTATCAGAGTGGGTATAATTGAAAATGAAATCACATGACCTCTTTGCTAAGACAGTCCAACATTATCAGTCAGGAAAGCCATAGGACATTTGAAGACATAGATATTTGTGACTAGATTTCAGAACAAGAATTACATTTGCTTTAGATACAGGGAAACTCACTTTGCATAAACTACACTTGTCAAGAACATTGTCTGATGATTTTGATGTATCCCCACTGTTATCATAGTAAGAGAAATAAACCGCAACATTCACTGGCATATTTATCTCTAACAGAGCAAATATGGACAGCAGAAAATTGGGAGTATTGCTGTCCTTAGAAAAACTACAGTTTACTCACCTTTACCAGCTTCAGTTGACCAAACCTGAAGGACACGTTTTTATCATTTGAAAATTATTTTAGTACATTAATAACCCAGCAGCACCAGTCTGCAGAGAAAGTGTGTCTCTTCCTAACTGTTCAGCACTTATCACATGACTAATTCTAGTGCAAGTAAAACTGCTCCCCAGTCTCACATTGAGCTGAGAACTGTTTGGGCCTATATTCTTCATACACGCCTCTACAGCTGTGCTTCGTCAAGTCAAAGTTTTGGCAAGGGCTCATCCCCTGCTGTGACTTGGAGGAATCTGAAAACAGAAGTTCTTCCTCACTGCTGAGTAGCTTGTAGTTGATGTTTATTACATTTACTGTACCGATCTTGGCCCAGTTCCTTGAAAATGTCTTCCTGTCCACTGAACCCTATCAACCTACATCTGAATTGTGATATACATTAATTTAGCTTTTCTTCAGATTTACATGGTGAACAGAGGACCAAAATCGCTTTTAAGATCTAAAAACCAGACAGAGCTGGAAAGTCAGGCGGGTTCATGTGTACTTTGGGTTGCAGGTAAATATTAGATAAGGGATTCTTCAAAACAATAACTGTAGAAATTGAATTAAAGCTGGCCCAGGGACTTTGGCTAGCTGCATTTTGAAGAGATAGCATAGATTATGAGGTTAATAGATTGTTGAAATGAAGTCTCAACATCTCAAAAGACTAGACCAAACACTTAAACCTACTTTTTAAATTGTTGGCTTAAAAATAATAGTCATTGTCTTTCATGCTTTGACACTGTACTACAGGAATTCGCTTTACTGAATGGCTTCAGAAAATTACAATCCCTAGAGAAACAAATCCATCAAGAAAATATGCAGAGGCATCACCCTGGAAGACGAGGAGAGAAAATGTGGTATGTCACAAATGCAGCCTCACGAGGTTGTGCAAGTGTTCCTCTGGCCGTGGTTGAGTTTTAGAACTTTTTCGTATGTAATGAAGATAGTAATGTTATGTTATTATGAGTCTGGTCTTATCAAAGGTTCCAAAAAGCAAGAATCTAGTTAATATCTTAGACTGTTGAACTGCAGATGGAAATGTCCTTGAGTAATAATGCTCAGTAAATGCTCAATTACAAGCGATATACTTTTAAAATTGGATTTGCCGTATATGTAACACACAATGACTTTAAAAACTTCCATTTCCTGATAAAAGTGACATCAATCATTTGCTAGCCTTATAGCCCTGGCTGTGTTATCGTTAATTTCATATAACCAAACATTAGTGGTCATGAATGTCGGTTCAATTTATGCATTAATTTTCCATATCCGCCTATGCATTACAAGGCCATAGTGTGCCTGTAGGCTGGATGGGACACCAGTCCATTACAGTTCACACACTCACTGTGGGCCATTTAGTGAGTCTGTTCCCTTAAACTGCACCTGGAGGGAATTTGCAAATACAGATGATGAAAACACAAACCCCATCACACGGAGAAATCGATCCCATGGCCCTAGAGGTGTGAGCCCATACGATAAAGTCTTACATCAAGATGTAAGATCATATATCGTACAAGTATGAATCACATATGAAAGGGGTCATAATCCTCTATGCTAAGTAGCACTCAAATAAGAACTATAATGTTTTTTTTTTCTGTATGGGAGGCCCTGGTGCTCTGCTGCACCAAACTAACATCATAAAAATGACTCAACACTTCCACTGCGGGCATCTGCAAAACTTTAAGAGGAGTGCAAACAAATCTGCTGCTGATCTTGTGCTGCAAAATTTCCATCCATCTTTCAGCCGTTTTTCATAAGCAGGGTCGTTGGGGATGTACGGAGGGGTTGAAGCCAGCATGGAGCAGAAGGCGAGCACAGGATGCCGTCGCAGGGTACGTACATGCGCCCACTCGCACACTAGGGGCAATTTAGGGTCCTACTGTGTGTCTTTGGACCGTGGCAGGGCACCCCACCCACACGATGCAGGGAGGAAATGCTAGCTTCCCACAGGCTGAATTAAGGCAAGATTTAGATCCACTTAGCCACCATGCCGCTCTGCGGTAACACAATCTTCATTTTTAAACCTAGTTCAAAATTTGATTTGTCTTACAGGTATTCATGTCAAGTGAACTTTAATTTCTGTATCTGGTTCTATTTTTATTATATTACTTGTCACATTTTTTACATTCAGGATCGACTTCTCCGTGTGGTTTGTGTTTCCATCATCTGTATTTGCAAATTCCCTCCAGGCGCAGATGGACAGGCAGCCATCTCCATCAAGAGGCTCCTTAGGACCTACATCCCATCTCGCCCTCTTTGGGCATCAAGCCAGTGCCACTTGAGGCTTTCACCACCATGCAAGAAGTCTCACTCCAGATGTTTCTCATGTCTGCTTCCTCAATGGTGATATAAGCTGCTGAACCATGTCCAGTCATTAGGGTCCCTCTCCACCTTCAAGAAATGCCTCAAGACCAATCTGTTCCAGTGCTTCCACTACAAGCCTGATACCTCTTTACATTCCTCAAATGATCTTGTGTTGCACTTCAGGTCACTGCATAAAATCTTATGAGGTTCTTGCTCAGTTTGGAAGATGCTGTGTAACTCTTGCTCCAGTACTGCTTACACTCGTACCCGGGCATTCATTGGAAGCTCAGCCTAGCTGCACTCATACGTAGTCAAATTCTTGACAACTGCATTTGTGTATGACAGCTAGTGAGCTTTCACATGTGCAGATTTTACCAACAGAAGTCAAGCAAACAAAACACACCCCACTCATTGTGTGATACTAATATTATCAGGGCAAGCCTGGTGAATTGTTGGAAGTAATATTTCCCAAACATTTAGATACTTATTCACTCATCTAACTACGTTTTCACTCAGGCCAACACTGTACCGCCAGGAAAGCAGAATAAAGAAGCACTTTGAATCCCAGACATTAGTGTTGTGCAGTTTTTCTGTTAAACGTAAGTTGTATATGGAAAGACTTTGCTGTAATTTTTACTTGTAATAACTTACATCTTCTGGTGATCATCCACCCATTCATCATCTAACAGCTTGTCCTGGTCAGGGACGCCAGGGGGGCCTGGAGCCTTTCCCAGGAAGCACAGGGTACAAGGCAGAGGTGGACTCTGGGCAGGGTGGCAGTCTATCACAGGGCACAGATACATGCACACAATCATGCACTATGGGCAATTTACAAGAGGAAGCCCACATGACATGGAGAGAAAACACACACACACACACACACACACGCACACACACACACACACACACACACACGGAGTCCACTTCAAACATCCTACCCAGGAGGGGTGAGACAACAATGTCACCCGACAATCCACCCTGCGGTGATCATATTTCAAGTCAGTTCAGATAACAAGCCCATTTAGGGCTTAAAGTGTGAGGTCTTCATGCTTTGACAGAAATCTAGTGAAGGGAGGTAAGTTCAGAATTGATATAGCCAAAGATTTTATTTCAGTTTATCAAAGCTGCCTTCTATATCACTTGGAGACACATCAAAGAGTAACCACTCATGAAATAACCAGACAGCAGGGCATTATGTGTGATTGAGCTGCATATAACCAAGGCCCAACCTTTCAGCATAACGCAACAGGTGCATTTGGCTGCATAGTTGTTAGTCATTAGGGTCAGAGTAACATCAGTGCTCTGTTTTGTTTTTTTTGCTTAGTGTATCATGAGAAGAGGGGTAGATATTTCAGATCCAGAAAGTAGAAATCCAGACCAAAATTTTGTTTCATCCAACTAGTTAAGTTGAATCACAGTAACAGAGGATTCAAGTGTCTACCCTTGTTATTAGTGTCTTTATATGTAGGGGCTTACACCCTTTGTTGGTCATTGTGTTTCGTCCCGGTTCATTACTAGACTGTGTAGGAGTTAGTGCTGTCTCTACCTTCAGTAGGTCTGTTTGTGTTGTAGGTGTTACATGTATGTATGATTCTTCGCTAATGTTCCCTCAGTGTTCCCTCTGCCTACGTTCTAGTCCTTGGTGATCCTTGTTCTGCCTAACTGCCTTTGTTTTAACCCCTTGTGGTCCCTTTTTGTATCTTATTCTTAAAGTTCCCCTTTGTGCTCTGAAATCTGTTGTGGATCGTCAGTGATGGCCCACCCTTACACATGTAACACCACCTTAGCATGAGACTTTGTCTTTGACAGATGAATCAACAAATTCTTGCTGATCTGATCCGCAGTACTGCTTTTTTATACACTCAGAACTGACGCTGGCTGGACCATGCACAATAAGTTCAATATTATGCTCTATATTGTTTGCCTTAATATTTAACTTAGTCTCTGTAAATAATTCTGGATGAAATTTTCTAGGTAGGTAATGAGTAAAAAAAAAAGTTTCCGTCCTTTAGAATTGTTGTTTATTGAATTGAACATCTTATATCATGCAAAACTGGTCCAGAGCTGATGCTAATAAGATTGAGCATACAGTCTAAAACAAATTTCCATGCTTAATTCTGCTTTTTGGCCTTGCACAGTATAAATATAGTAGGATAAAATAACAATGGAAAATGGTAATCAGAAAACTGGGGACTTCTCAAGCAGAAACTGTTTGCTTTACTTACTGTTTCTGAGTGTCTCCTCAATGGCGAGGCCAGGAATCTAAAGAGGCTTTCCAGGGTGAGGCTCACTTGTTTGGTTTACTCCTTGATGGTGCTCATACGCTTGTGTGTTTGTACTCAGGGTGGGAAAAGTACGACCTGCCGACTAAATGCCTTCCCTCAGTTTCTGGCTGCTCTTCTTAATTATGTGTAAGGACCGTGAAACGCTGTGTGTTATCGAATAAGAAAAAGGCCTGTGAGGTAGATGTTCTGAAAAATAGCTGGATGTTTTACATGCTAGCACAGAGCTTTCTGTGTTTTACCAATTAAAAACATATCCTTGGAAATTTGGTCATCTAGCAACAGCAAATAACAGCTATTTGATTGTTTTGTATTATCTGCTTTTGATGTCAGCTTAGTAAACTCGCAAACCATACAAAAACTGGATAACAACCATGCTTAGACATATGGGCTTCATCTAAATGGGAGGAGTCAGCAGAAGTGTATATAACAAAGCATAGTTGTAACTATTCTATTCCCTCCTCTGTGCTATAGCTCCCCCTGGTGGAGTTTTATAGATCTCACAACTACTGTACTGATTAAATTACTATAAAGAAGAGGGTTACAAATAAATGCATAGCTACAAATAAATATTATGCTCATTGTATTTTCGTCTGTCTCAGCGTCTGAGCAACCTAGCTAGAAATATATTTTTACCTTAAAGATTAAGACATACACTGCTGGGCGAAAAAAATGAAGCGAACACGATTTATCACATTTTTTGATTCCTTTTCTTGTATAACAAATACAGGTGAAATAAGTAACTGTGTTTTACAAAATTGTGTGCGTTGTCTGTAGCCAATTTAGAAGGGAATGGCTTTCCCCCTGTTTTTCTTTAAAAAAACAGGCATTTAGGCCAGTGTGCTGCACCAGTGCTGTTCCATTCACGTCTGACTGAAGTCTGAGAATATCCAGATCCCATGGTCTACAATTCAGAGAATTGGTCACACATTTCAAGTGACAGGGTCAGTCGCACGGAAGGCAGGTTCTGGAAGACTTAAAGTGACAAGTCGAGATGACAGAAAATGACTGTTCTGAAGAATCGTAAGAAGCCTCTCCCAAAATTAGCACAGGAATTCAGAATTGAGCAAAATGAGGCTGTTTCACGAAGAACAATGACACGACGGCTCAAGGAAGCAGGTTTTTCATCAAAAGGGTGTGCAAGGAAACCATTACTGTCAATAAAGAATGTTGTAGACAGACTCAGATTTTTGCCACTTTATCCTCACCCTGATTCTCAGTGGTTCTCTGGAGTGATGAGTCATGTTTTGAGCTGTGCACCGATGTTCCCAAATGCTGTCTTAGTAGGTCAAGTGAGAAATTCAACCCAGAATGCCTGTCCACCACTGTGAAACATGGCGGAGGTGGGATAATGGTATGGGAGGTGTTTTCTGCATCTGGTATTGGTGAGCTGGTGAAACGTGAAAAGTCCATTAACGCAAAGGAGTACCAAAAGACCAGCACACAGAGCAAAAAGTTATGGTTGGAGCGCCATTCACTGACAGTGACGTCTTGGCCTGGTCAGTCATTAGATCTTAACCCCATAGAGAAGATATGGGCGCATATCAAGGCCAAACTTGTCGGCAGAAAATCTGGGACCATGACCAGCTGTGGGAAGCTGTCAAACATGAATGGAAGAGCAGCACACCGCAAAATGCTGTTCTTAATAAAAACCAGGGAAAAGCCATTCCATATTAAAATGTGCAGTAGATGTACATAATATTGTGTTACACAGTCGCTTCCTGCATTCACTGTTGCACTTGTATTTGTTCAAATAAAAAAGTATGTATAGAAACTGTGATAAACACTGTTTGCCCAGCAGTGCATATAACACAAGTATTATAAATACATGTTAATTCTGGATGTAATTGAACTAGTGCCACAAGATAAGATTTATTTACAACCTATAACAGAATCATAAAATGTTTTGAAAAACATCATAGTACAATGATGTTTTTTTATTTCTGATACATACTGATGCTTATAGCAGATTTAAGAGTTAAAACAGATAATATCAGATAATAACAGATGATATTTTAATGTCCAGTACAGTCATTTCAACCTTTTTTAGGTGGCAAATTAAGTTCACAGCTGAACAGTACATAAGATGCAATTTAACAGTTTGTAGCTACATGAACAGTGTTGTGTCCAACTCGTTTTTTATGCAAAGCCACAAAATGAATCATCAAATGACCTGCAGGAGATGCTACTGAGCAGATTATTAATGCTTTATTATACTTTCCATCTTTATGCAAGAATTTAGAAAACAAGTTAATGGATTCCCAAATAAAAAACAACCAGATAACAGCACACTCAGTTCAGATATTGCCTGTTAAATGCTTGCTTAAAGATTATAGACAACACTGATCTTTTAGCAATGGATCTATATGCCAATCATGTTACTTTTTCCTGAATGTAAAAGATCCTATTTCAGATCCTAGCTGTGTGGTTTCCTGGTATAATTAATGATACCATAGGTAAACATGGACCGTGGGTTTAAAGTGTTCAGTTCCTTATTCAGCTCATGGGGCCGATGGTTTGATGAAGACCTTTCAAAATGCCGCTATCATATTGGCCTTAGTCAAATCATGAAATGTTCCTTAGCCAACAGCTTCAAACATCTATGCATTTTCTACACCATTAATCCAGTGGAGAGTCCCAGTTGGCTGCTTCATATCATCATTCATTTGAAAATAAATTGGTGAAGTACTTAGTCACTGCTGTTTTTGGAAGGACACCCCGACCTCATCGTTATCGGTCATTATAAATTGGAATGAAACATCAGCTTTGTGATGACAGCAATTCGTTAACTCGGCACTATGCTCCTAATTGCTTGCAATGAAACTCATGAGCTAATTTTGAATGAGATATGATTACATGGCTTTATCATTGAGAATAAATTATTTTTTTTCTTACTTCAGTATCTCAGTATTAGAGCCAGCTTAGCTTCAACATAGCTGGCAGATGCTACTGAAGGGCCTGATAATCTGTATCAAGTGTGTTAGATTAGGGCTGTACCTAAACTCTGCAGGCTGGTAAATCTCCAGGAGAAGTCCAGACCGGGATTTTGTTCCAACCAACCAGCTGAGTACTCCGTGACTGTGACTCTTTATGCGCAACTGGTTGGTTGAAACAAAATCTTGGTCTGGATTTTCAGTCTCTGGACCTGAATTACCCAACTCTGTCAACAATGCATCTAATTACTGTAATAAAAATATTTACTTCAGTTTCTTCATGAAGTTGCTGAAGTCTTTGCTCAAATCTCAACACCTTGCCAGGGGGCCTGTTGTATGATATTAAGAGATTAACCAGTTTATATTAACAAAAGTGGCTTCTGCTATATTAGAGATCCTAAGTAAGAACCTTGTTCTGCATCCTTCTGGCTATGCCTGGTATATCTGGATCATTGACAGAAAGTTTGATATTTTCTCTTATAGAAAAGTATTTGACACTTTGCTGGTCATAAACTACTATGTAAATACAGAAGAGCAAAAAATATAGCAGAATTCGCCAGCAGAGGTAAGGTTTATGATAAGTTATACATTTGTCTGGTTTTGGCTCACCTGTAATAACATATTCAGAATTTATAAGCAATGTAATATCATCAGTCCTAAAAAAATATTCATATCTAAAATATCCAATATCTAATATAGCCAATACCAATAACCAAGCTCCCAGCCACTTGCTGAATGGGAGGGGGGGGTCCCCATGGTGATACTTGTCATGCTTGCTGGTGCAGATTAATGGAATGACATTTCATCATTTTTTTACTCTGTGGACAATGAAAGATTGATCTGTGGGCCAGATTTAATATTAGCTTTGGGCCGGTACTTTGAGAGCTATCCTAAGCGGTGAGTGACGAAATCCCTCATTCTCTACTATGGAAAATGCAGGCATTACCATCACTTAGGCCTGAGCAGTTGTGTTTTTAGCTCTGATGCTGCTAACTTTGAATGCTAATAAGATTTCACCAGTTTGCCGCACATCTCTGCATATCGTTTGTTCATTCTCAGTCTCGATTCGTGCAGCACTGCTCCTTTTTTATGATTCTGTTGTGGACACAATGAGGTAAAAATGAAAACACATGTAACGTTAGCCAAATGATAACGAGTCTAAATGCCACGGGTATGTATGTGGCTGACCCTCACAATCCATTAAACCATGGAACAAAAGGTTAGGGAGATGGCAGAAGCAGGTGTCTTTGAGTAACCCAACAACCCATGGGTGGCCACAGTAGTATCTGTGCACAAAAAAGGACTCCTCAAAGCAGTTCTGCAAGAAGGAGGACTCCATTTTGGCAAGACACCAGTGCCAGTCAACCTGTTTAGGTGACATACAGCTACCTAGGTCGCAACCTTCTGAGTGGGTGCATACTTAGCTAGGCAATTTCACTTTGTCTCTGTACATGCTCCTCAAGCTCCAAGAGGTACTCACGCACAGAACAGTTACACGATGGGCTTCCACCAGCGCCACTGGACACAGTGACCAGAAAGTGGCTGTAATTGAAGGACTGAAAGTGTCAGCACTGAATCAGGCCTGTGACTGGTGTATGAAGGCTTCATCAGTACCAACCTGATTCAGTCAGTAATGCCCTGGAGACTCTGCCTCCAGATCGTACAAACGGTCTAAAGCCTTAATGGGCCCACAACATATAATGACCTATCTGCCATCAACAGGAAGTGTGGGAGCAGAAGTGCGACCCTGTTTTGGCTTGAATGTAGAGGTGGCTGGACACAGGGAAGTACCCAGAATGGAAGCAGGTATTGACACTTGAACCTGAATTAGGCCTACTAATCACAGTACTAATAATAATGGCAGTCTGGATTAGCGTTAAACCTTACATGTGTTAACCATGGCATGGAAACCCATGGTTCCACGTGAATGGTTAGGTCAGACCTGGCTGACTGTGATTGGACTAATTATCTTGCTTAGAATAAATGAGGTGAGACTGGAACAATATCTCACAATGCATATTAATTGAGCCCAGAGTAGACATGTTTCATTTTATTATGTAGCCTATGGGCATGTTTACTTGCACAAAAGTATTGTAAATCCACCACCTGGTTTTTAAATGACTTTTCAGTGAAACAAATACTGTTCTTAGGATTTTTATAATTACCTATAAACCTACTGTGGGTTTTTAAAATGGTACCAGTCATTGGGTTGAACATCAACGAAAAAAAAATTTGGTGGATAAAACAGGCGGTAAATGCAGGGATTCTGTTTTCGGTTGTGAATAAATCTTATCTTGTGGCACAGGTGCAAGTTTTTGTTGTATATGGTAGTAATGGTATAGCCTGATTAAGAGACTTTGACTGTCGGTGATGTGCTTTTGGCATGACAGATGAATGTAATCACACAGTGTGGTCTTTGGGCATATTTGTCATTGATATGACTTATGATGTTAAATGAACCATGGGATCATGCAGCTGTATGATAGTATGCACTGTGTGTACCCTTGGCTTTTAGACTTGTTTTTTTGTCTCATTATGTCTGCCACAGAAATGTAAAAAGAGGAGTAGGGCTGCATGAATCTAGGTAAAATCTGAATCACAGGTTTTTTTCTACTCATATTTGAGATTGAAAATTTCTATCACAGTTCTTAGCAGTATATTTCTCTCATTATTATTTTGCATTACATATTGTTTTTATGAAGATGGAGCAAACAGTGTAGAGATGCACAATACATCAGTCGACATATACTACCGATACTGCCAGCCGAAATTTAAACTTTATCAATGTTTGAAGTTCGCAGAGGAGCTAAAGACATAGCTACTAGAATAATGGAGACTATTGCAATGGACAATCAGCTGTTTTCCTTAGTGGAGAACAGATACATTTGACATTCCTATTTGGCTCATTAGCACCGCTAGTGTTTGGGTTTGGAATTGCATCCACCTAATCGCTCTCGGACAAAGGACAGATGGGTGACAGGACAGGGGCACTTCAGGGGGCCAATCAGATTTCAGCTGGGGCCAATGCCCCTGTGGCCCCGCCCCTAGAACCGCCACTGACTAGGCTACAGTATACAGTACAAGTCATGTGTATTGACATTAGTTTTTTCCCCAATGGAATCATTTCATAATTAGATTTCTATTTCTAGTTCTGCTTCTATATGTATTTTTATTCTATTAATATTCCTTTGTGTTTCTGTCAGAGGGCATGGTGGCACAGTGATTAGGGCTGCTGCCTCAGTCCCCTGGGATGGGGGATCATGTCTCCACTCAGGCTCTACATCTGCAGAGTCTGCATGTTCTCCCTGGGTCAGTATGGGGTTTTTGGCTGTTTCCCTTCACAGTCCTAAAACACACTCACCTTAATTGTAGCTGCCAAACTGCCCCTGACTGTGTGTGCCCTATTCTGGGTTTTTCCCTGTCTCGTGCCTGTAGCTTCTGGGATCGACTCTGAACCTCTGTAACCCTACACAGGACAAGCGGCTACAGAAGATGGATGGATTTCTGTCTTGATTATATGTATGTTTAATTTTATACCTCATTCTACCACCTGCACCAAAAGGCAGTCCTTATACATTTCATACTTCTTTCATACATCTCAGATTCTGAGATGATTTAACCATGATCATTTACTTGTTTCCCACTCATCTAAATAATTGTCTTTATTTTACACAGAGAATATGTAGCAGAGCATTGTGAGCTGTAAAATTTAATGAAATCCTTTAAAATTCCTGTCTCCTTGCTGGTTTAGGCCTGCACCATCAGGCCACTCAGTCTCTCACGATTAAATAATGTCTAGCTTAACCTTTGCAGTCCCGTAAAGTGTAACCTGCAGTAATCCCTACTGTCCTGTGTACTTAATGCATGGTGCCTTTTACTTTGGGTGGTTTCATCGTACTACCGTGTAATCTGCTCTGTATGTAGTCTAGGCTATTTATAGCCCCTATCGTTCTAATAAATTACACCATGGTCTTATATATTTTCTTATGGATATGATGACAATAAAGATTCTTCATTGCCTTATAATCGCGCAGTTCTGCTGATGCACAGTGTGTGCTTGGAACAGTAGAGCTTCCAAGCTAGACTGCACTAAACTGCTGCTGTAATAATAAAGATCTCAAGGACAGCTAGGTGATGGAAGCCCGGGAAGCCGGCCAGCAAACACCGTGAATATCGCTGTGCTTATTGTCCTCCGTGGTCACTGTGTCTGCTCTGTCCTACTACAAGCTGTGAAGTGCCGTTCACGCATCATAAACCAAATGAAATTCGCTTTGTTTAGTTTAGTAGAAGGGCTGGGGACAGTCAACACTTTTATTTAAGTTTTAGTTTCAAAATGTGCTTTAATGGGCAACGCTGTGGTATTTGTGATTGAAAAGTTTTCGATTTGATCGTATTTTTAACACTGGGAGAGACACAGGAATTGGGAGGATGTGCACTGTGTTTTTTTATGGGGCTTCCTTACGTAAGCCACATGTGCGTTTGAGAAGAATCAGTGCCTCTAAATCTGTGTGTAGTATTCACTGCTTGGTAAGTGTGTTTGGAATGGAACGTGTATACTGCTCATGTCCTTGCTTATAAGTGTGCGTGGGTGCCCTGTGCTGGACTGGCATCTCATCCAGGGCGTCCTCTACCCCCCTGCCTCATGCTCTGTGCCTCCTGGAATAAGTTCTAGTTTCACCCCAATCCTTCAGTGAAAAAGCAGTTATGGTAAATGGTCTGTTGAGTATGAATGCAAAAAAATGCCCTCACCAATACTAGTAATCTGATGTGCATCTGATTTTGGAATATATTAAAAGCCTTATTGCCAGGGGACAAGGTGAGAGCTTCTTAATCCATTTCAGGCAGATAGTTTGGGCTTTCGGCCTTGATTCTTTGCCTGCTGTTTTACATAGATAGCTGGTTCTCCATTTCTCAGTCAGTCTGACAAAACAGTTAGCTAGACAGCATAGCTATTTTGTCTGTGGACAGGTGACAATAATGCTAATCTGGTAAGATTTGTGCAACGCATCTGTCTCACAAGCCTCTGCAAAACTAAGTGAATAGTTTCATTGGATATTCTCTGAACAATAAAATTAGTAAAAGGCTTTCATTTCAAAATGATGCAAATAATAGAGATCCCGCAATCGAGTCGTCTTCTAATGGGATGTTGTAATATAAAAAACTTTCAAATTCATACATTCAAATATAAAATACACTTTTTGGTGTATTCGACTGCATCCTGAGACGTAACACCACTTGGCTTTACAAGGAAAGTTGTGTCCACTCTAAAGCAACAGATTAACCACTTCATTACATTTGTAATGCTTTAATGCAAATGTTATTTATGTTACGGGCTACATATAAAATTGCAACATATGCATGAATATTAGTTCTGCTTATGTTTACAATCTGTGTAAATCATACAGGTTCTAGCGTGAGTTCATGAGATTCAATGTTCTGCTGTTAATGGGAGGAGATTTCTCACGTCTAATGAAAGCTTCCCGCTGGCTATGAACATAAATTCCAGATCATTAGTATATTTTTGTGCCTAGAGGATCCATAACACAGAGTACACATTGTTTGGTGCATTGGTCAACATTCATTTATAGCTGCAGAAGCTTCCTCAGATGGTAATAGGGCAGGAAATACAAATATGAGGATGTGAGACTTGCATTGGTCAGGCTGGCGGGCAGAATCACATGATGTAAAGGAATGGGGACTTTATTTCTTCTCATAGGCTGGAACCATATGCAACAGCTATAATGGTAAAGGTCTGCAATGAAACATTATATAACAGGCATGTGAAGTAGAGGTTAGTTTATCTTTGTGCTATTTTATTTAGTCTTTTTGCTGTTCTCAAAGCTGTTTAGAAAGCTATTTTACAAATCTTTCAAACACCTATAGGACCTAAATACATATAATATAGCGCTCAATTTAAATGACAAAAATATTAAATACTTAATCAGTTTCCCTTAGCGCTGATGCAGTACAGGGTTCCAGTGGGCATGGAGCCCATCCCATCCCATGAAGCACCGGGCAGTTGATACCCTAGTAATCACCGGTTGCAGGCTCACTTACCAGGGGCAGGAGGAAACTGGAGTACTGGGATCCAAACCACAACGTTGGTAGCATGAGGTGTCAGTGCTCACCTCTGCGCCATCACTACAACCACACAGAAAATTATGTATTCACATAGTTATTCTGAGCAAGATGGTAGCCTCTAACCATGCCCCCCCCCCCCATCCGTTTGGCTTTTGCTGAATCGAAAGGGTTTCCAGCCAACCACCTCGTAACACAGGGGCTACCGACCCTCCATTCTGACATTTGTCTCAGCCACCCAATAACATGCAGCTCCTTGAAAGAGGAAGAAACAAATAGCCTGGAAAAAGATGAGTTCAACGACATATCAGGAGCCCCACGTTATTTTAAAGCTATGTGGCAAAACAGCTTCTTGATCACTCAGTGGGGGCCATTCGTCCTGGTGCCAAACCCGTCCGGATCCATGACACTCATATCCTTTAATCAGTTGTTTACCAAATCAAAGTCCTCTCAGATGTATGTCTGGTATAAATAAATATTTACATTATTAAAATTCTGTTGGAAGTGCATCACTGTAGTCATGCTACAAGAAAACAAAGCTAAAAGGTGTTTGATCAAAAAATACCATCAATTTCAGGCCTCAACAACAATATAACTTTGTACATGTAGTACACAAATTGTTCTAAATTCTAGGTTAATTATCATGTAGCTTATATTAATTTATCATAGCTGATATTAAAATGTAAAGGCACCGAATGCTAAGATAACAAACAGAATCACATTACAGTATATATTAGAGGACAATGTTCTATTGCCCAAGGTTTTGGGGCAGGTGCACCCAAATTAATACTGCCAGATAGGTTTGGAGAACAAATTAAAACCACTCTTTTTAGCAGGATGGAGAAAATTTAAAGTAAAACATTCTGATTCAGGTAACTGAGGACAAAAGAAATCACAACAAACAGAAGGAACATGAGGGAGACAGATTCAATTAGAGCCAGTAATCACTGGAACCTGATTTTCTGTTTGCTCTCAGAACAAAACCACATAGTCATGGAACTGTTTCTTTTGTATATCAGTCTGCAGAGTGATCCACCTCCCGGGGATTTAAGGATTCCTAAAGAAAAAGAACCATGTGACTATCACTGGCATGTGATCTAAGGGCACTTGGTTGTAGTTGTGGGTATCTAAAGTTGAGGAAGTAATTTTATGAACCACTTATCATCCTAGGCTGTTTATCATCATTTATTATATTTATCACCCAAATAATGAATTTATTAATGGCATGCCATAATGAAATAATCATAGAACCACTATTTAAAAATATGAAATTATATCAAATTTATTCATGGAAGACAGATTATGAGAAAAGGGAATTATAGTTATGAAATTTATATGAGCTAAAAAAAGTGCGCTATGAGTTTTTTGCTACGCTAATCCATTTTTAACTCCATCCCCTTCATAAATCACGCAGATGTTTACATAAAGATGAATTTGCCAGCTCACGATTGACATTTCATGTCTGAATAGAAGACTTTTCAAGCAAGAAGAATTTCTAAACCTCCCACCTTTTGAAATGTCCTTTTTTATGGATGCTGGTTCCTCATATTTTCCAGATATTTTTATTAGAAGCTCCTGAAGAGCAAAGGCAGAGGCCCTTGCTCTGGACGATGAACTTCCAGAAAAGGCAAAAGGCTTTTAAATATCTTTAATCTGGAAAACCTTCAAACTAAAGTTGACCTGGCTAACATAAGCCCCCAAATTAATTACAATATCCGGACCAATGGTTTTCCATTACTTTAATTTTCTATTAAAGAGTTCTAATGAACGATTGTACCAAACTGTCACACCCAAAGTGCAACATGAGGGTGTGTTCTAAGATCTTTAAAATTCCTGCTAAATTGAAGTTGGTTCTGACAGATTTCAAGGATGGGGAATGTTTCCATGGAAACAGAACTCCAATCTCCCACATGAGCAACCTTGCTGTTTGTACCCAATATACATGCAGTACTCGGTTTGTTAGATACACCTGCTTATTAATGCAACCAGCCTGTTCCCATCCAACAGCAAATTACACGACTGTAATTGACTCGATACAGCATGGAGAAAGACCAGCTCCTGAGTAGCTAAGCATTACAGGAGCTATTTTTGTGATCTAAATGATTTTAAATGTGGTATGATTACCGGTGGTTCCAGTATCTGAGAAACAGTCACCCTCATCAGACATTCATGCCCTGCGCTGTCTAGAGTATACAGAGAATTGTGTGAGGAACACACTGTAAAACAGGCCAGGTATGGAGGACACAAATGAAGACCACAGATCTCTTCAAGTCAAAACAGGCAAGGGTCAAAACCAGACGGGCAAAAATAGGATCCAAATTTCTAGTCAGGAGGGTGGTCGGAGAAACAGGCAAAGAGTCAGTCAACAAGCAGCAGAATCCAGGCAAGGCAAGGCAGAAATCAGGGCCTAGGAGGAAACACAGGTCACAGGCAAAAAAGTAGATCAGGACAGAAAATCATTCAAACTCACAGCAAACTAAGAAGATCTTGCACCAAACAGCAGACTAATACTGAGATCCATTTACTTCAGGGGTCGGAAGTCAGAGCTGGGAATGACATCATTCCCAAGTAACCATGTTTCAGTACAGCAAGTCAGAAAGTCATTTAGCAACACCAGTTCTAACCAAATTTATTATCCATTGTTAGCAATACCAGTTGATAACAATGCAATTATGCAGTATTTTGTGCAAACAAACATTGTAGCAACACATCCACAGATAGAGGTTGGAGAGTACCGCGTGTACGACCGACTTAATGAGACACAGATAAGATGTAAGTGTTAATAAACAGCAGTAGTGAAGAAGTACTCAACTCAGTTAAGTAAAAGTAGAAATAAACAGGCAAAATGTACTTTTGTAAATTTGTACAATTTTTTTTTTTGTAAATTTTTAAGTACCCCATTGGATTTTCTACTTAAGTAAAAGTAAGTATTTGCTTGTAAATATATATCATGTAACAATAAAAAGATGACAATTGTTTATTGTGTCGTAAATCATGCTCTTATTGGTCTACTAGCATGCATGCAAGCAGAAAATTTGCATGAAGGCCCTGATTGTGACTGCCCAGTTAGACTGACCACAAACATCCAAACATCACCTCTTGCCATTTCCAGAGCCGCTTTCCATAATGAATCAAAAGGTGTTGTGTGTAGTACAAACCATATACCAATCAATCTCTCCAACCGAAAAGAGCCACGACACCAAAAGGTTTATCATCTGACTAAAAAAACAGCAATGAGATTGTAAAGTGTAACACAATGCTAAATCAAAATGTAGCTGAGTAGAAAGTATAGATATTTCCTGATGTAGTACGGTAAAAGTCAAAAGTGTCCATGGTTAATCCTACTTAAATAAAGATATGTGAAAAATCTGCTTAAGTACAGTGACAAAGTAATTGTTACTTTCCATCACCTGCTAAACTGTATATAACATTTACAGCATTTAGCTGACGCTCTTACGTTTTTCTAACTTCAGGGACAGTCCTCCTGTAGCAAGTTGGGGTTACAGGTCTTGCTCAAGGACCCAATGTCAGTAGTGCCAGCAGTGGGACTTAAGCTTGCAATCTCATGGTCTAGAGGCAAGCAACCTAACCACTAGACCACCAACACCACATACACCACCACCACCATATAACTACAGCTTACGGTGATCAGGTAACCCATGTCAGGGAGGACACTCTGAGCTAGGACAGGAATTGTAAATTACCATTTCAATTAAAAGGACCCGGATTTCACTTTAGCACTGAGTTCTTGCTGCGTGCTTATTGGTCAGTCTCCTATAATCATCCATGTGTCACAAATGCTAATGTGAAACAGCTGGATAAGTGTTTCAGTCAAGGAAACAAACCAGTCAAAGCTAGTCATAGTCAAACTATTTAGCCGGGCACAGGACCCTTTCAGAAAGTACTTTGTGTAACCTGAAGTAGCTCAAAGTGTCCTCCCTGACATGGATTATCTGGTCACCCTACTACAGCTATCATTTCTGTTGATGAAGGGCACAGCCATCTTGAATTCTAAGGTTGGGGTTGTAGAGATTTCTCCAACTTTCCGAGTTGGAACTCCAACTTCAGGGGACGCTCCAGTTGAAATTTCTGACTAGGAACTCGAAAATTCCAACTTCCCTCTTTAAATGGAAGGTAGCCTACGGCATACTAAAATAGAGCTCTTACTCAATTTGAACCAGTCACATCTGGAAGGGGCGTGGCTGTAAACAGAAAACCAGTTCTTCCAGCAGCTTCTGGCAGGACAGCATGGAATGGTGATTAGGATCCAGTAGAACGGGGTTTTCAGATGTGACTGGTGAGCTGGGGCGGATTCAGGAAGCAGAAAATCCCATGGGGGCCGAACAGACATATCAGACAGGGACTGATGGGGGAGAAACTATGACACAAACAAACAAAAACAATCCAGTCGGGGGTATTTCAGTTGGCAAAAAGACATAGTTAATGCGAAATGTCAACGGGGAATGGTCAGACTCATGAAAGCTCACAGGAAGGTACGAGTGCAAAAATAGCACCTCTGAACAACAGTGGTGCACAAAATGCTTCTCTATTGCTTGCCTGATAAAATGGCCATTCAGGGAAGCCTGAAAAAAAATAATAAAAACAACCAAGAAATGGAAGTAGCTAACGTATCGATACACATCCATATTCTATATAATAAAGATTCTACTCCTAACAAAAGATCAGAAAACGAACAGTACTTTATAAAATGATCATTAAACCAAATTGTCCACTGCATGGTGTGTAGTTTCACAACACAGGATGTCAATGTTTGTTTAATTTTTTGATGAACTTATACCTTGGGGAACTTCATCCATTCTGTTTCTTGTTCCGTCGAACCCAAATCGCTTTATTTTGCCAAAGGAATTTACATAACGGATTAACATGTTCTGGTGCAATCAGACACTTTTCATACTACGGTATCGGTGCAGGTTTTCCCGGGGAGTCGTTTGTTCAAATCGTGGTAGAATATGGATGCACGTGGTGCATATCTTTCTTGTTTTAATAGTTTATAGCAATTTGGCCTTTAACTTTGTCAGTAAGCTTGATTGACAAAATGGACGACCACTGGGAACCACTTTAATTACGCAATGAAATAATGTGATGTCATCTATGATAAGTTGGTAAGTAGGCTACTGAAATATAGGAATATTCTAACTAGCCTATGTCATTTGAGTTTAATAAGAAAAGTCACGAATAGCTGATAGTTTTTGTTAGAAACTGTTTTGAATTTATGCAGTGATCCTTGATTAAAATAAGGTCGTTTCTGGTAGGTATACAAATTCATCTTTTTAAAACCAAGAATCATTTGAGACTTTACTATTCCTTTACTATTCCTATACCTTCACCTTTACTGTGAGCTTTGCTGTTAATTTTCCTTAGGTTACTTTCAACGAGGCAGAACACCTGAACATGGAAATAGTACACCAGAACGAGGGAATTATATAACTATTCATTTATATTTCCTGCGACAATAAACTAATTAGTAAAGACGATGGTGGTGACGACCATAATGAAGATGATAATGATTTTACAACGACAAAGTCATTTGACTCTTTTCGTTGTATATTTAAAGATTCATATTGGGAGAAACGTAAAGACTGCTATAAATTAAATAATTCTCTCTCCTTAGGTTTGATGATATAACTACAAAATTCACTTCTTGGAAAAAACACCCAGCAAGAGACACTGTGATATCAAATTTTTGTTTCACCACAGGCGGAGTTTGTGAGGGCCAGGGCCCCCCTCCCCCCCAAGTTGAAATTGCAATTAATTAGCAAGCACACGTACTGCGCTTTCACTTTACATAAGCGGTTTGTTAGTTAAACAAAATAATAGGCTATCCGTACATAAGATAACTACATGCGTTAACACACAAGGTAAGCAAGATGCAGTTTTTGACGGCCGGGCCCCCCCCCCCCCGGGGGGCGCCGGGAGCGGGGGGGGGTTTTGGGGGGGGGGGGGGGTGGGGGGGGGTGGGGGGGGGGGGGGGG
>JAODKC010000095.1:22826243-22867948 GCA_026777985.1 Mormyrops attenuatus | reverse complement strand
GATTGGTTGCTTAGATAATTGCATTAATGAGAAATTGAACAGGTGTTCCTAATAATCCTTTAGGTGAGTGTATATTTATTATACTAAAATATTAAAGTAAAAAGATTGAACATCAATTGAAACACTGTGTGTATTTCATTATTGGATTTGTATGAATGATGTTGGCTCACCGTGTATAGAGACCAAAGCACTTCGGCCTTAAGCTGCTGTTGAAAAGTAACCATAGATATCAAAATATCCTAGATCGGCGGAGCGCAGTATTTTGATATCTATGTGGTATGCAAGTCAGAACTCGTGCAGTTATCGTGGGATAAACAAGGCGTGCAATTGCGGAGGTCAGATGATTCCATAAACATTCATGATTTTATTAAATATTAAACCATATGTGATGGGATGTCATTTAAGACTACATGCCAGTAAAAATAATACATTTTAAGACATTTTATTACCTTAAATTCAGCAAATCTAAAATAAGACTTTTTAAGGATCCGCAGGAAGCCTGTGCAGTCAAGCTCCCCATGCTAAGCCAATACAGTCAAACTATCCATGCTTAAAATGTAGCGCACCCGTAGACAAAGTAAGGTACAGTAACAGTATGACATCATAATGTGCATAGGAAAATTTTTTATATCATTCGCGATTAGGAAAATGGTTCAAGATTTATTGTATGTATTAAATACAGGATGTAATAAAATACAAGGAGGACAAACAGACACAAAAATGGAAGCTTTATGACAAATAGCAGCAATATGGTATACAGAGAGGTATTATATAAAGAATGTCAACAGTATAAACAGAGCCTAATGACAGACTCTAATGGAGGGTTTCCATTAAGTCGTTGAGACTTTGTGATCTGTTGTGCATTTTACTGAGCATATTCTATGCGATCAAATCTAATTTCAGTACGAAGCACCTCCGTAGATACTGGAACTTAGATACTCTGTGACATACTGAAAAATTAATAGGGACATTCCAAAAAAAAAAAAAAAAAAAACACAGAGCTGAGGGACTGTTCGGGGTTTGGCCACTCTCAGTCCCACTGGAGTATAAAGGTGTATGGTGATAGGGTTGTATGTGTTGCTGGAAATGTGTGTGTGATAAAGGGTGTGGGGTCTTCCAGGTGCAGTATCCTCAGTGAGGCAAAACGATACAATTCAGTTGATTTTGCTCTGTGCTGTTGCATGCTGGTGTCAACATTAATTGGGATAGCCCTGTGGACTAAAATAGCAAAGGAGTCTGGGAAATCAAGTGTTGGATCTGAGATATATGCTGGGATAAGCTTTTTAATTGTGCTTTTAAAACTTAAACTTGGTTTTTTTTATAATTCTTCGTCACCCAGTGATAAGGTGTTGGCAGTTTAGTGGCCACTGGCCTTGAGAAGGGGAGTGTGTAGGGCCAGAGCAGACATTTCATAGGTCCTGTGTTCAACGCCATTTGTGCGAAAGGATAAATAATGGGGAATGCATCAAGCAAATATTCGCACCCTCCCGTAACGGACTCAAAGGTCGGGCAGGAGATGAGGAAGTGTAACACAGGGGGAACGGGAAAACAATCCCCATTGCAGATTATGGAACAGGCGACAGGTCTGAGACTAAAGAAGGCTTGTAGAAATTGGAATCGTCACACTGGGGGTAGATGGCTGAAGGAGGACACTCTGAACATACTGGAGATAGAATGTTGTGAGACAATGCTGGAAAGAAGAGGAAATGGTTGCTGTGATAGGGGCATGTACAAGCCAGAATATTATTTTTGGTGGAAGTCAGTGGCCTTGATGAGAGCTAGGAAAACTAGAGTGGAGAAAGATAAGGAAAGCTGTGTGATGGTTAGCAGGGAAGAAAGGGGGGCCGATCGACTGCTGCTATTTCTTCGCCTGACACTGACGCTGATGCGGGGAGAAGGAAAAAGCCTAATTCAGATCTCCTGTACCCGGTCCTGCCTGAAGTGTCCCTCTCTCCCACACCGCCGCTATCTGCACCTCGCCCTCCTGCCCAGGTCCTTCAACCTCCAGGACAAGCTGAACCCTCTGCCCCTGCTGCCGAAGATTGGGGGGCAGTGGGTCCAAGGCCACAGCCTTCTGTAAAGCAGGAGTCTTCCCACGATGAGGAAGATTACGAATGGGAGGATGATAAGGAAGAACCCAAAGGCCGGGACAGTAAAGGCCATTCACGCCGTCTGCAGCGAAAAGGCCAGAAGAAGGGGACACATCAGTTCCCTCTGGTGGAGGTCCAGAACCCCCGACCTGAAGGGGGCCCTGTTATGATGGTGCAACGAACCTGGGAGCCTGGTGAAATCAAGGAGGTGGCTGAATCACTGCCCAACCCACAGAAGTGTGGAGGAGTTCGGTTCTATGCAGCAGTGAAAGACATGGACGGAGTATACCTCCCCAACGCTTGGGAGCTGGGCCAGGTGTTAAAGAAGAAGCTGGGGCCTGCATGGGGCCATTTTCCCACAGAGGTGGACTGGTCCCGCCTGTATGCAGCTCGGCAAGGTGATAAAGAAGATGTGTATGATTGGGAGCTCCGGCTGCAGACTCTTGTGGAGCAGCACTCGGGCGGAGCAGAACAGCAGGGACAAATGATGGCTACCCTCTTCGTTGAAGGACTGCGGCCCGAGATCGGGGAGCTCCTGAAGCAAGTTTGCCCTGGCTGGAGGGAGAAAACCATGGCTGGTGTGAGAGCTTTCGCCCAGAACATTGAGCAGAATCTGAAGGAAACAGAGAAAAGGAAAAGAATGTCTGAAGAGAAGAAGAAAGGAAAAAAGGAGGAGGAACATGAAATGCTCATCCAGGCAGTGGCCAATTTGGCTACAGGGAAGCCCCAAGGCAGAGGAAGAGGGAGAGGACAGGGTCTACCCAGAGGGCCAGGAGGGGGCAAGAGATGCTGGAACTGCAGGGACCCCAGTCACTTCTCCAGGAACTGCCCTCTGCCTCAGGTTGTGCAGGGGAACCAAGCTAGAAGAGGGAGAGAAGTAAGACCAGGGCCCGTGGTGTGCTTTGCCTGCCAACAGCCGGGACATATCGCCAGCCAGTGTCCCAGCCAGTGTGCACAAGGCCCTGGGTGGTCCACCACTTCTGCCCAATAGGAGACTGCGGGGACGGGCGGTGACGAGGGTCAGTTCATCGCCTTAACCCGGCGCCCAGCAGATGACCCGTTGCTGAAATTGAGAGTGGAGGGAAGGGAAATCCCTTTTCTTGTGGATACAGGAGCTACAAGGTCAACAATCAGAGAGGAGGAGGTGTCGGGAGTCCCCACCACTGGCAGAACTGTAAAGATAATTGGTGCCTCGGGAATCCCCGGATTCCTTGAAGAAACAGAACTTTTATCAGTGGAGCGGAGCCCAGGGGCCACTGTATGTTGGCACCAGTTCACCAGGAGTGAGTCGGTGCGTGTGGAAGAGGGAAGGTGGATGAGTGGAGATGGACAGGTACAAAGGTACAAAGTAGGTCAATTAATAGTGACATTCAAAAAAATAAAAAATAAAAACACAAAGAAAGTGGGATTGAATTAATAAAACGTGGCCACATTTTAATTGAAACAAGGGAACTAGTTATTTTGCAATTTGTACATCTGTACATTGTTCTGCAAAGGACAATGCCAATGACACATATTGTGTACTGTTTGTCATTTAAAGTGAGGGAAATAATTATTTGACCCCCTGCTGAATTCCTAATTAGACACATTTATTAAAAAATGAGAAGTCTATAATTTCACTGGTAGGTTTTTTTTTTAACATCAGAAGATATATTTTCAACAAAACAAACAAGAAAAAAAAACATTATGTAATAGGTAAAAATCAATTTGTCATTTATCTACGGAAACAATTATTTGATCCCCTACAAGCCAGCAAAAAATAAGGTCAAGTACATGTGTACTAACACAACACAAGTAGTAGTTAATTAAGTATTTACAGATACCACCATTCACATTTAATGGCATTACTTTGTTAAATAGTGTTCTTTGGTCACTAACCTACATCATGGGAAATACCAAAGAGCTGTCTGAGGACACCAGAGACAAGATTTTTGACCTTCACACAGGTGGAATGGGCTACAAGACCATCAGCAAGCAGCTTGGTGAGAAAGTGACCACTGTTGGTGCAATTATTCACAAATGGAAAAAAGACTAAATAACTGTCAGTCACCCTTGTTCTTGTGTGTTCCTTCCTCTTGCGAAGTTTCCTCAAGTTCTCTGCTCTTCGCAAGGTTGCTAACCAGCATTTGATGTCCCCCTGGAGTAGCCTGAGATCTTCTCTCTCTGTATCATAGGCTTTCTTCCACTTTCTCAGCTGCCTTCTCTCTCTGACCAGTCTTTCGATCTCTTGCTGCCTCCTGGATTTGGCTGGTGCTCGTGTTGCTTTGTCGCTTCTCCTTATATTCACTCCATATCGCTCTTCTCCATAGTGGTAGATGATGTCGCTCATCCTCTCCAGCTTTTCTTCTGCTGTGCCCACTTGCTGCACCAGGATTTTCGTCAGGTCACTGTTGACTGTTTCCCACTCTCTCTCTTCAATAGCTTTGGGCCACCTCACACTGGGTCTGCATCCTTTGATCTTTTCCTCCTTGGGAGGTCTCTGTGGTTGGATGGGTTCCTCTGCCGGCATTTCTGTGTTTGTATTATTCTCCTCAGTGACAGGGGTGCTAATGCACAACGAACTTTGGTTTTTGTCCCGTCGCTGTGCTTCAATCGACTGACTTGACCAGTTGCTTCGTAAGAAGTACTGGTCAATGCGAGGCCCTTGTCTCTGCTCTCTCAAGCACCTTCTCTTTCCTTGGTGGATCTTCAACCCCTTGGCTGATGTTATTTTTGTCCAGTCATAGGTGCACACCTGAAGTGAGTGCCCTGCTGCTGTTGTGGTTGTCTCATGTGCCGCGTTCTTGCTCGTAGTCATATCCGTTCCTGGATCTATAGTCATGTTGTCAATTATTGAGCCATCTTGCAGCCCGGCTCTCGCAGGCTCTAGAGGTATATTCCTTTGTTGACTTTCTGTAGCACTTAACAGGTGTCTCCAACAAAGTAAAGTAGTGTCGGAGACTGCCACCATGGGAAGCTAACCCATGACAGCCCCAGTGGGGTCTGTTCCCTCCAGTCAGCTGCCTCTCCAAGTTGTCACACAGACTTTCCTATGTTGTCAGCTGCCCTTTCACAGCAGTCACTGGACGAGTCCAGATACTCAGAATCATGAAACACGGGACGTGATGTTAAACTGTCCATTGTGCCAATGGATTGTACACAGATGAGGTTTCCCTTGATGTTGAGAGGAATGGGAGCTGTATGTCAGACATGTTAATATAAAGCTATAGGAAGCATTCATTGACCAGCTAATCTTAGGAGATAATGGTAATAGTAGATTTGTAGTTTTCTTTTAATCTAAACAAACTCGCCAGAGAAAAAACTACTACTAATTTCGCTTTTTAGAATCTGTCTATTTGTAGAGCTATGGAAAAGAAGTGGGATGAAGTTTATAATTTCATCTCTTCACAAGCATAAACTGCAGGGTATATTACGACACAGAAACAAAATATGAGGAGATTTGCCTCCAAGTTCAAACTGAAAGGTTAGTAATTCTTTAGGGGAAAAAAAAGATTCCGGTATACAGTATTATGAATGTATGTATTAAACATTTTTTTTTAATTGCAATATAGATGGAGAACTCTGGTTTGAGAAGAGTGGTGAAAACCAAGGAGGAAGCAAAGACTGTGTTCAAAGAATTTCATTCATCTGTAATTGGAGGGCACTCAATTTTCAATGACATTGAAAACTGGGTGTTTTATTGTAGATGTTGTAGTTCTTCAAATAATGGTGTAAACTGCTGATATTAATTGTAAATATCTTACAGATCTTGGAATGTGACAAATGTCAAAAGGTTGGTAAGCCTTTGGCTGCTGTTCAGACACTAGAATATATTCAGGTAAATGTCATGTCTTTTCATTTCATGCCTAAATTTGCCAGTAAATACAGCTTCCTGCTGCTTAATCCTCCCAAGCCTGTCCCTCAGTTATTATGCAAATTTATGTGATTTAATAATGGTAGTCACTTGAAATCAGTCTGGTGAGTAGTAGCTCCTTATTTGTGCCTTGTTTAGGTGCCACAGCTGCACTGTGTTTTTTCCAGCCATTCTTTAACACAGACCACATCACCTCGGGCCGCTTTGACCATCGTAACAGTGACCACTGTGCATATTATGTATGTAACATTTAGTATTGCACATATTAAGAAGGATCTTTCTCATAATAAGTCAGTGGTGTCTGGGAGCTTATAGAAATTGATCTAACGGGGCATTTCCCAAAAACCACTGATGGCTTTCAGTACATTTTGACAGCCACTGGCTACTTTTCAAAGTCGGTTAAGGCCTTCCCCTTAAAAACAAAAACAGCATCAGAAGTTTCAAGACGGTTGTGTTCAATTGTATACAGACATGGCTGTCCCAAAAGAATTCTGTCCGACCAGGGAAGAGATTTTGTTGATGAAGTAGGTACCATTTAAATATATAACAACCAGTAATTTGATGTTTTGTGATTACTCTGCAGTAGGGGTGCAACAATATACTCAGCCCACAAGACGAGACGAGATACTGGGTTCATGAGAACGAGACGAGACGATATTTTAAGGAAAACTTCAAAGAGGAAATATATTACTGGAAAGCAGCCTTTTATTTGATTAATTTGAAAGATGAAAAAATGCAAAATAATGCAGATATATGGTGAAATGTTTTAAATAATCACCATCATCATATGCAGTAAACTGAGTAAAGAACAGAACAAATATATAGCACCATAAAATATTTCACCACAAACTCAAATGACAGGCTTCTCTCGTATTTGACTACTCAATTGAACATAAAATAGAATATAAGTAAAACAACATAAATAAACATATATTTTTTTTTTTTATGTTTTCTTCACCGGTGCAGTGGATTTAAGTAAAGAGCTATGATGGTACGCAAATGGCTTTGCAATTAAATAGCGTTAGCCGCTATGTACGGCATTATTTTCCTACATTCCATACACATGGTTTGTGTTTTGTCTGTCACCCTTTCGCCATTTATATTTTCCGCTGAGTACCCAAAATGCTGCCACGCAAAACATTTAAGAGAGTCTGGGGCATCTGCTATGGTAATTTCGTCAGATGCCGACATGCTTACAGCAGCTGATTTTCAGCGCCTTCGCGAGACCGCTTTTCACTCCGACAAGAAATCTTGTCATGATGTAATATCGTGAGATCTCGTGACACGAAATATCGTTGCACCCCTACTCTGCAGTCTCTAAAATTTTGTTTCTTCATTCTTCAAGATCAATCATTCCCTTTGTGAACTGCTGTGCATTAAAAGGAGTGTAACAGCAGCCTATCACCCCCAATCTAATGGCCTTGATGAAAAGACCAATTATAACATAAAACGGTAATGCTTAATGTTATTTTGCCTAGTTTTTTATATTTCATAAAAATGTGATTATAATGATAGTATTTCTATTTTAGAGCCCTCAAGAAACTCATCAACAATCAGCAGAATGACTGGGGTACCTATCTGGATGCCACACTGTTCTCCTTGAGATCGAAGGTGCATACAACCACAAAACACTCTCCCTTTCTTTTAATGTATGGCAGAGAGGCGATATTCCCTTCAGCGGTTCCTTCTGACATGCCGGTGAGTCCTTCCATATTTTATTACTTGCTATTTTAGAAGACACTTTTTAATCCTAACTTTGACATTCCACTGTAATATGCCAAAAATATCTTAGTTATTTACATTTTGATGGTATTCCATTCTTAATTATTTGAAATTCTAGCTTTTCATTGTCATTCTCTTTGGAGAGTCTGTGTATACAGACTTTGTATGTACAAGCAAAAGACAAGACAATGAAGGCTTTTAAACAGACAACAGAACAAAATATTAAAAAGTCACAGGATAAACAGAAAGAAGCATATGCCAAAACGGTTCATAACAAGTACCAACATGTCGTGTATGGTGTCGGTGATGAGGTTCTCTCTATTCTGCTGAATATGAGGAAGTGTGGAAGTAAAGGAGGGAGAATTGAGCCAGATTTCTCCGGTCCATATGTAATTGAAACCATGTGTGGCAAATTGGTTACATTAAAAAAAAGAAGGGTCCACGCCAAAAACGAAATACAACATAAGTCACCTTAAGGAATACAGAAGAAGCACGGACAATGACAGATCAGAAAGTTCAACACATCTGTCAGCTGAAAGTAATAAAAGTTTCAGCACGCCTCATGCCAGTACACTGTGAGTCACCAACCTTTGGCCGAAGAGAATGATCAACAGCCTCATGACAGTACAACTCCAAGAAGACCATTTGTTATTGCATTTGCCACAAAATATGAAGAACATATAGAAGACTCAAAAGAGGTAACAACAGCCACAGAAGCTGTAGAGCCTGAACCGGAAAAGACCTTCCAGTCAAAAGAGAAGCTGAAGAACAAGGTTGCATACTCAGATTTCTATTTCTGACCTGTTGGTTCTGTAACCATCTTGGCCTACTCCACCAGTTCGTTCTTTACATAAAGGTGGATTGGCAAGCTTGTTACCCACCTGCTGTACTAACCTATTGGTCACAAGTTAGCAACAGGGGCTGGAGAAATGAGAATAAATCACAGCCTGTTTTTCAGTATCTAAAGCTTGGAAACAAAAGGATGCCTTCTGCTCACAATGCACAACCAGCTGTGATATTCAGTATGCTTGTTATACGTAGGATAATATTTAATATTTTTATTAAATGGTACCATGCGCGTCCTATGGTTCGCGCATGAGTTACCCTTATGGTATTCCTTCATCTAAAGTTCTACATCCACACGTTAAATAACTTAGCCAAAAATTGCATGAACTCAACTCAAATAACTTTTTAAGCATCAGAATTGGGGAACACTGTGGTACACTCAGATTATTTTATGTTGGCCCTGCTCAGTTTTACTTTGGCCTGTTGGCCCTGTTCAGTTTTATGTTGGCCTGTTGGCCCATTTGAGTTGTTTTATGTTACAGTGTTTAGAAGATACTGATTTTTCTATAATCATTTAGTGATCATGCTCTGGGCTTCAAAAGACCATGGACAGGTCGAAGCAGTTGTGGGACCTTATCAGCTGTATGACCACTCTTTTCGCACGCTGCAAAAGACTGAGTGGCTGCCAGATGAAGTAAGAAAGAAAAAAATTACTTACGTTGTGTTTAAAGTCAGGTTTTGTACAGACTTTAAAAGTAAAAATTTGGTTTTCCAAGCCTGTATTTGTTCCAATACCGAAATTTATGTCAAAGAGGGAGCAAACATGGGCAAATGTTTGTTTGACAATAGCTGAGTATGTCATGTAAAGTATCAATCTTGGTTAGCCATAGCTGTTACTTCTGCAAGTGCATGAGGATTGTTGTTGCATTGTTGACTAGATATTGCTAATAGAAATGCTAATTTAAGGTCTGTCATGAGACCAGAAAGCTAAGGCTAGTGAAATTTGGCACTCTACATATGTAAGGAGTACCTTTACAAAAGTTTATAAAAAAGCAAGTGGCACATTTTGAAAGATTTTCTAAATTTTAATTTTTGCTATATTATTGCTTAAAATTTTTTTCAATGTCAGTGAAACAGCAGTGTCTAGTTATGATTTTTTAATATTAGAATTAGATTTTTTAAATGAAACTAAATGAAATTGTGGAAAATTTAATAAGGGTCATTAATAAGTTATGAGATACCATTCATTAAAAACTACGAACCCTGACTAAACTTGTTTAACATTTTCCATTTATAGGTCAATGTTGCATTCATCCACGATCTCTTTAAAAAACAACAGGCAAGTTATAATTGTTTATGTACTAATGCTTCTACAAATTGCAAGCATGCTTCTTTGCATACTTACTTTTGTGTTAACTTTTAACAGAAACCAGAATACCACCTGTGTGTAGCAGTGTCAACTTCGCAATTTTCTGGAAAGTTCCGATGCCTCTTGAAGGAATTCAAGTAACCCAAAAGTTAAATGGTTGCATAACAGCGCTATCACTAACTTGCCACTCAACTCATCCCACAGATGAAGTTTCCCATAGAAGACACCTGGCTGTGTCCTGTGAATTTTGGAAGCACACTGGATTCTTTTTGTAAGGGTGGCATACCAAGTATGGTGTCAAGGATTTTGTGTTTATTGTCCTTGTATATTTGTAAAATTGAGGAATCACAATTATAACATCATTATGAACTTTTAATGACATTATGTTTTGGATGTAATTTGTGGTCTTATTAAATATGTCACTGCATTACATTATTTGCTTTTTTAAAGATTGTCTGCATGTCCAAGAAGACCATTACAATTGTAGACCCATTGGGAAAGGAAGACGCATATGAACATAAAGTTCTGAGAAATTGGAGGTAACTGTGCATTTGATGTCATGTGGGAATACTTCTTATTAAACACGCCACTCCGGTGTAATTTAATTCAAACCATGTTAAGAGGTATTACATGCATTTCAGTAATGACCACTGGAGAGAAAACACAGGCTTTAATTATTAGTATGATTTTTTTTATGTTCCCAGATTTGAACACCCTGTTTTTAATGTCTTTTACAATATCTGGAAATTTTCTGAAGATGGGAGACAATGCAGTGTGGCAAGTGCAAACCCGGCCACATGAGCTACAGCAAGATTCCAGCAGTTACGGAGTTCTTATTTTGAAGTTACCTGTTTGCCGATTTATACTGGGCAGTTATTATTTTGAATAAATAAAACAGAATTTTGCAGTTTGCAGAACATTACCTTTCAACGGTTCACATCAGTGATGTGAAGACGAGGCAAAGTTCCGTGAGCGCAGCTCGAATGTATATTGCATGTGCACTGCTGGAATGCCGAGGAATCTTTAGGAATATTGGTAATATTTTGACAATTACAAATGAAAAGTAAGAAGATTAAGAATCTGGATATACCAGATGAAACACCCTCAAAGAGAGGTCTTGTGGGATGGTGGCAATACACAACAGGCACAAAATATTCACATGGTAACTACACTGGACATACAAATCGCAGTCTTCCTGTTCTAGTATCAACTGTCATGTGAAATGTATATTTTGTGATTTTTTTTTCTGTATCAGTAATCATTTAGGTTACAAAGTGTGTCATTTGTAGCCTAGTCTGTGGTCAGTTGTGTTACATTGTCAACAAGGCAATAGAATTACAGTAATATCTATATTGTGCAGTAACAGCGTAGTAATTCAGGGTTATTCCAAATCATGTTCTTTTAACCCAACTTAAATGTTGTGGACTATAATTTGATGAACTGTAGTTGGATATTTCAGTTAATTTTGAATAGATTATTTAAAATGATATGCTCCTAGGAAATGTAGAAGACTACAGCGTGGTTTACGCTATGTTGGAAGGGAATGCTGACGAAAGCATGATTGAAATGGTAAGAACTCATATTCCCATACAAATTATTCCATTTATACTTCAACATCTCAACTTTTAAAAGAGACATTTCCAAAGAGTATAGCATTGACTGAATTTACAAAAGAAAAACTCCAGAAAATACCTGATCTTTGTAATGAAAATATTTTAACGGAGCAAAAGGTTAACACACTTTATTATGTACTCATAAAATGCTTGTCCTAACCTCACATTTTAATATACATTAAAAATATTACATTTCTCAAAAGATTTGTTTCATTGTTTCAGATGACATATTACTTTAACTGTCCTTTAGATGCAGTGTGACCTCTGCAGTAGATGGGCACATTTCAAATGTGCCAAAATACAAGAATAACTTGTCCCCTTATGTTGGTGGCAAATGTTCAGAAAAATAAACTTTCAGTTTTTCTTTAAACCTGCTTGCTTATTTTTTATTTAAAACATTCACAGATTTTTGTAAAACTGAGGAAGATGTTTTTTTAATCACATGTGATGCCCACAATGTGGTTAAAACCAGCAAAAATACATGGGGCATAGGAAGCTAATAACTACTTCATCGATGATGATTATTTTATGACATTACATTCTTATCATGGCATTAAATCTCCTTATAAAAACTGCGCGCCACTAAAAACTATAGGCAGCCGGTTCTGGCAGCATAAAACTACTTGTAAAAAACTTCTATCCCCTCACAAAGTACAAGAAAGGTACTTTGATAGCATAAATAGTTATACAGATGTCCATTCCGGAGTATGGATAGGAAATATTGGCAACATAGCAAAAAAGACAGACGTAACTGAAAATTTCGCCTACGGTAGCAAATTCTGGCAAGAATTATTTATTTTTTTATTCAAATTTAAGTGAAACCTCCCTTATGCAGGCAGAGTGGGGCCGAGGGTTGCCCGTAAGAAGTAAATACCCATAATTTAGTAATACATGAACAGTACAGTACAATGTACATGTGTACACATACAAACTACATGATATTTATGAGGTGCAAGGCTTATAATAGGATGTTATTTCAGTCTGAGCTAGCGAATCATCCCATTTTATTCTTGCAGTGGTCATCCAGTTTTTAACCAGCATCAAGTAAGCTGGATGATTTTTTCTTTACTCTTCCAAATATCGCCTACCGTAGACTTAGCCACTCCAAAATGGCCTGCAACAACTCTGTGTGACTTTCGTTTTCGTATCTCTGCAATGATATTGAGCTTCTTTTGGAGGGACATGACACTACGCTTCCTTCTTGAAGCTATGGATTTTGCACATATTAAGTTGTAAGTTCAGCTCCGCCCACAGCCTTGTCCTCTAGCTCGCCCTCCATTTGATGTTCAAATTTTGACGCATCAGCACGCAAACAAATAGCATCTTAACATTTATATTATTTACGTTTTAAGCCGTTCGGATGTCTTAACAGGTTTTACAACTAAATGTTGACACGGCCAATTTGAACGTCTTAAGACGTTTAAAATTGAGTGCTACCACTTTTTCGGTTTTTGAGGGGAGGCCCTGCAGACAGTCATTGCAAGAAGAGAAAAATGTTCCTCTGTCACTAGATAATGACCTCAGGTACCTGTCAGTTGATTGACTGTCACTACCTGATCCGTTCCATGTTTTTCAAGTGCGCAATCGCATGCATTTAAAGAGCGGATCCTGCAGTGAAACGTAATATAATAGTAATACGTTCAATTGTTTAAAATACGAGAAAAATAAACAATGCAATCACAGAGTAATTGTTTTGCATTTTAAAATAGTTTAATATTGCAGCACAGGAACAATACATGCAAAACTATGGCAAGCTGTTTTAACATTTAATCGCTAGACTGGATATGTATTGCATACTCTAATTCAATTCTTCCTAGTCAAAAAGAGCATTTCAGATATCCACAATGACATTCTTCCTATCCACAATTGTCATTTCAGATATCTAGAATGGTGATGTGACGTACATCCGGTAAAATATAAGCCAGCTAAATTATTGATGCCATCCATACTGTTGCTATGACAGTTCTCTATAAACTCCTTATTACAAATAAATTAATAACTACACACATACAGAAAGCTAATAACTTGCACAGTAAAATATAAAATGTTCTTTAATTGTTTCGTCCGCCTCACGTTGCTGAATATATAGTTTTTGCTGTTAATGCAGCAGAACAAAAAGTGATCAGCATGATACGTTTAGCTCATCTCCACTGCTCAGTTTTGCTCCCGTTTCATTTTTTTGATTTGGTCACCCAGAGGGTCTGCTGGCAAGTGGCGTGTTGAGGGGCTGTCAGCTGTTCGCAGTCAATGTATGGGACAGTCAGTCATTCACAAAATGCATAATTTTGACCAGAGCATGTAAGTGGAGCTCATCGCTCACGGAGCTGTACGCTCCCCACTCACAGCCACTTCACTCATTACCGCCCCCCTCTCGGGTCAATTTTACTCCCGCTCCAAGGAAATCGCTCACCGATGTCTCCAAATACGAAAACAATCTGCATCATATTATAATTTTAGCTTAAACTTTACCCTGGCATCAAAATAAATGAGCAGTCAAATCCACATTCAAGTAGAAATGGTTTATTTCTGGGTCAGTCATGCTTCAGACACAGGGCGTGAGCTAGTCTGGTACAGCACTGGTATACGAAAGTGGAGCGAGAGATGAGTTGACGCTTATTTTTGATAGTCAATGGACCCACTTAATGTTAAAACGGCGTCCTATCTACTCGTCAACAGATATCCACAATACAATTGTAGATATCTGCAATTGCATTTTTACTAGTCATAATATGAATTGTGGATATCTGTAATTATTACATTTTTACTGTTCACCATGTATTTTTGGATATTCAAAATTACATTATATATATATCTGGAATGTTTTTTTTTCCTTTTGGATATCTGAAATTAAAATGATGGCTAGTAACATCTAGAAGCCACTCTTCTGTGCCACCTCTCCTTTGTTCTGCCAGTTTAAATAAGCCCGCGATTCACCCCTCCAACAAATGGACTGTGCCGAATACATCACAGTCACGTTTGACATGTAATACATACGCTGCCTATATGTAATCACAACGTAGGACTCACATGGCTGAACGTAGAGTCTCCATGACTACAACGTAGATACCACGTGACTACAACGTACAGGGCACGTACTGCATACGTATAGCCCCTACGTCAAAAGGGGTGTGCACGTTTATGCCAAGCAATAGTATCGATGCATTAAAGATACAAACGTCTTAAGCAGTTCAAATTGGCCATGTTAACATGTAGTTTTAAGACCTGTTAAGACGTCCTAACGGCTTAAAACGTAAATAATATACGTGTTAAGACGTTTTTTGTTTGCGTGTTGACGTGTCAAAATTTTACGTGTGAACACGGACGTCAAAGTAGACGTGAAGTCCCAAATGGCCTTCCATAAATACTGTGGAAAAACATTTTCAGCTACCAAAGGAAATTGTGGAAAAAAAAGTTTCAGCTATCTAAGGTAATACCACCAATCAGTTTCAACATTAGCAATATTTAAAATACAGTGGAAATCACTTATAGTGATCATGGTTATAGTGATAAACCACTTCAAAAAGCTTGGGACAGAATCATTCCAGTACAAATACTGTTTAAATAATTCACTTATAGTAACCAAGTAGTCCGTTCACAGTAGGGCTGCACGATTTGGGGAAAATATCTAATTGCGATTTTTCTGACAGACATTGCAATTACGATTTGATTTGATTTAATTTTTTTATGTCAAGCTTCAGTGCAATATTTAGTGTGTAGTAATTTTAAAACATATGACGCAGCATGAGATAATATTTTAATGGTAACTGGTCTATATTCTAATGCAAGGATGAGAATTTAAAGATGTGGTGTGTTAAGTTAAATAAAAGTAATAATGAACAAATGCAGCAAAAAGAAAAATAGCAATCTTGCAGGTAACGCTGATTACCCCCCTAATAACACTAGAACCGCTTTTTCCCCACACCGATGAACAAGCAAGAACTACTTCGGTGTATGCAGCCCTTTTGTTTGCACTAATGTGTTATTAGTGTTAACAGAAGCGAATATAACACTTAAAAACCCGTAATATTCATAACAGAGTGGCTGTTCTGTCCTGAAACCGTAAAGCTGGAAATTTTTAAATGTAATATGCATTTTATGTAATGTCGAATAAATAGGAGTAGTTTATTGGTGATTTCATGTTGGTCGAAGTTTCCGCTTTTTAGCAACTGTATAGCCTATGGTTATTTTCGATACAAATCAATTCAGGTGAAACAAATAAAATGTACGTGTTCAGGGTTGCAAACTCTTTCAGACTCTCACGCAAGAAATCTTACGGCAAATCTATATTACATTCTGAACTTTAAATTAGCTGCATCAAAAACGTTACGGCAGTTTGCAAACCCTATAGACTATATATTTACAAGGTAATAAAACTTGCATACATGTAAATGTGTGTGCAGAACAGAGAACAGAAAATCTCACTCCATGCAGCTGACCAAAGTTGGCAACCCTGCATTTTATTTAAAATGTGAAGTAAAATGCAGTTTTCGACTGAAACAGCTTATCATTCCTTTGCTTTGTTACTCACACAAATACAAATCGAATGAATGAACATTATATGTGTCTCTTTTCGTATCTTTTCTAAATAAGGCTGCGTGCCCATACCCAACTGTAATAGCGATTAAAGCAATCTAATCTTTTAGTCTATATGTAAAATTTATGTTGTGGGATTAAGATTAATCTTTGAAAATTAATAAGCACAAAAACATATGACATAAACACGAGTGTATTATGGGTCTTGCGGCTTTTTTTCGGGGTCACCGACTCTGCTGCTGTGAGGATTATTGACCGTCTCGTTGTTTTGATGGGTTATGCTAATGCGATTGCCTATTAACAAAAAAAAAAAAAACACTGAAGTATGTCGCTGCTGGTGGTTAAAAGGAGGTCACCGGTTCTATTGATGATAGGACCTTTCTGAAACAATCTCGGACCATGACACAGGAAGACAATTCACTTATAGCTCGGTAGTGGAATCAATATTTTTCCGCACCGTGAATGTAACATTTTCCTCGGGTTTCACGTGTTTGCTGTTTGTGGGCCTATATGCATTCTTCTTGGGCCACTTCAGATTGGTGAGCATGACTGGCACGCGAGAAGCACGGTGCTTGTGATTAGTGAGAATGACTGTCACACAGGGAGCACGGCTTGAATTTGTAAAACTATTCTCTAACAGTTTTAAACCCTGGGTTTGACGTGCTGTATAATGTATATCTTAAATCGCAGCCTTTGCGACTTGCCAATTGCGTTGCTTCAAATTGCAATTTTGATTTGAAATCGATAAATCATCCAAGCCCTAGTTCACAGTGCTCATTTTTGGTCTTTTCATACATAACATATGGGAAAAAACACTTTTTTTTTTTTTCTTTACTTGCCTACTTTACCTTGTGGTAACCCATATGTTTCTCTCTAGCTACCTGAGGCTAATGCTCGATGCACAGAAAACTCGACAGGAAAAAGAAAGTAATTTTTTCTCAATTATGAATATAGGCTCAAAGTTCATGATAAACTGCTAAAAACAAGCCAATGAGATGCAGTATTTCAACTATAATGAGCTAAACTTTATGTACAGTACTGCATTGTATTACAGATTATTCGATTATATACAGTTCAGTAATGTAATTTATGCAGTACTATAATTCGAAAAGCATTTCACACAGCTATATTGCTTTTTGAAAGTGTCAAAATTCTGTAAATAGTGACCCTGTCCATTTTATTACCTTATATTCATGTAATAAATATATAATTGTCAATTAGATGGGAATCTGCCTGAGACATAGGGAAAAAGGAAAAAAAAAAATCGGCTATAGCGATCATCTGCCTATAGTGATCAATTTCACCCAGACAAACGTGATCACTATAAACGCTTTGTCTGCAAGAAATGTAAGCTATTTATTGTCTACTTTTTAGAGAACTTGCTTTTAACATTAAAACTGTGACCTTTTTCATAAGACATTTTCATTTCAAGGGATTTGTGTTTTGATTTCATTTATTTGAAATATTCAGTAACCATAAATGGTTTGTCTGTATGTGTTTGCTTCAATTATTTTAAAATCATAAACATAGTCTTTCATTAGAAAAAATATCCCAGCTTCAATAGTTGAGCATATTTATAGTACAAACCTTGAGGGATTTCCATAGTTAATTTGTAGTTATTTAATTATGTCCATTTAGTTCACTCATTTATAGCTTTCATATTACTTATTTTCATGTTTCTTTCCGTCTTTGCTACTTGCTCATGTTCTTTGCCTATGTCATACAACTTACTCTCACCAAGGCTGTCTGACCCCCCTGGCTCCAGGAGTCTGTACGAAGACCATAGATAAAAGGGCCTGTTTCCCTCAGTAGGGGCAGAGACAGATGCAAACAGACACTCAACTGGCCATGTGTAAACATGTTTCGGTACCATCTTCATTCGGTCTTAAAAAACTGCTTAAGCTTAAGGAACCTGCCTCATCATTCAACTCATTCAACCTAAGGTTTCACTGAAGAAATCTATCATTGTCAATGAAATACGAGAGTAAAAACAGAAAATAATCATTCATTAATTGTACTTGAAGTAAAATGTTCAATTAATCATTATATTGATTGGAGGTCATATCATTCAATCCTACTATATAGCCAAATTTATATAGCCAACTTATTTCTAAATATAGCAATGATCTTTTTCTAGTCTCGTTCAGACCTATTCAAAATATGCAATATGATAGCAAGAAATGTTCATTGGTTATTATGTACCATTTTATGTAAAATGAAGTGGCTAATTGATGGGGTAAACTTCGATTTAGCAGTGATTATTTTTGCATACAGGAATCACAATAAGCAAACTAAATGAAGTCAAAGTGATGACAAAGACAGGCTAGGCTACTTTGAGAGGCTAAATCAGACATACACTATATTGCCATAAACTTTAATGACATCCCATTCTTAATACATGGGCTTTAATATGGAGTAGGCCCACCGTTTGCAGCTATAAGAACTTGTCCACAAGGTTTAGGTGTGTGTTTATTGGAATTTTTGACCATTCTTCCAGGAGAGCATTTGTGAGGTCAGGCACGGATGTTGGATGAGAAGGCCTTGCTTACAGTCTCCACTCTAATTCATTACAAAGGTGTTCTATCAGGTTGAGGTCAGGGCTCTGTACAGGCTCTGTACAGGCCAGTCAAGTTCCTCCACATTAGACACGCTCATCCATGTCCTTATGAACCTTGCTTTGTGCACTGGTGTGCAGTCATGTTGGAACAGGAAGGGGCCACCCCCAAACTGTTCTCACAAAGCTGGGAGCATGAAATTGTCCAAAATGGCTTTGAATGCTGCAGCATTAAGAATTAATTTCACTGGAAATATGGGGCTACGCTCAACCCCTGAAAAACAACCCCACCATAATCCCCCCTCCACCACACTTTATACTAGGGATAAACCGATCCAAATTTTTCAGTTCCGATACCAATACCTTTACTTTGGGTATCAGCCGATCCCGAGTACCGATCCGATACCAGTGATTAATTAAGACATATGTCACACTTTGGAGAGTAGATGGAGATTATACTTAAGGAGGCATCAGGCTTAAATACATGACCTAAATATCTCATTTTGGAAGACACTGTAAAAAAAAAAAAAAAAAAAAAACAACGCACACAAATATATATAAGCTTAATTATTTACTATCAAGATAATACTAACAACCTGGTAACAGTAAAGTAAATTCCAATTCCAATGTAAGCAATGTTAAAAAGTATAATCTTATGCGCAGCAATCTTCAGGAATTAAAATTGCAGTATATAGTGGTGCCTGCGGTTTACAAACACAATCCGTTCCAGGAAAGTGGTCGTGAATCAACTTGCATGCGAACTAAGGCATTTTTTCCCATAAGAAAGCACTGAAATTTTATTAATTCGTTCACAAGCCTAGCAAATAATAATGTTAAGTTTTTACTATAAAAACCAGAAAATTAATAAAAGAAAAACACAATATAGTGTGACGACGGGCGGACCGAAGCATCGCGGGAGCAGAGACATATGGAGACTTGCTTGCTGGGGAACTCACACTCTTTATTAACAGTTCTTAACCCTAGGGCTGCATTTCCCTATTGTCGCGCGTGTTTGCCCGTGTCTTGTGTGTACCCGGTCCGATCCTCGCGTATATTTAACGTGTATAGATCTTCCATCGTGTGTGCATCTTGCAGGTCGGCATCTGACAACCTTGTTTCCCATCTGTGCATTTGGGTTCAGTGCTCACTGGGTGCCTGTTGTGGTTTTTCCACTCACAATTGCACGCGGAGCATGCTGGAACATGCGCCCCACCAGTGCTACACTAGTATATAAAAAAATTAATAAAAGGAACCTGGTTGAGGAATCTGTTCGTCGACCAAATTTTGTACGCGAGCCAATGCATTTTTTTCACAAATGCAAACCAAATTGTTCGTAGACCACTACGTTCGTGAACCGCTGGCACCACTGTACAACAATACAAGTGTATTAAATGAAAACACTGCACTTTGAGGCTCGCATCTCGCATCCAATCAGTGTGCAGTTAAACTCAAAAGCGATAATGGGCACACGTCAGAGCTCCAGATACCAGAAGAGAAGCCAATCGCTGGTACATCTTGTAACATTTTCGATACATGTTCGCAAACTTTTTTGTACAGCTCGCGTAGAGCGGTCTCAGAAAAATATTTCCGTGATGGCAAACTGTACCATGGTTCAAAGTGTTCAATCAGGTGGTGGAATCCCTCATTTCCTACAACTGCGAGGGGTAGCTCATCCCGAACAATGAATTCGGAGTACCTTTTCTGCTATTTTTGTCGCTTTTAAACTATTGCTGGGGAGTTTTGCGTGCCTTTAAATGCTGCCTGTAGAGTTAACTGCTTGAAACAATCCCCGGTTTTTGTTTTGTTCAACTCCTCACACTCTTTGGCATGACGCTTCTGGAGGTGCTTTATTAAGTTGGTCGTATTATACTTTGCAGTGCTGCTGCCTCCCTGGCTTTGTATTTCAATGGTTTACAGTAAACATATCACTTGACACCTCTCCAGTTATCAGAATCAAATCTGCGTGGGAGGCTGAATTGGGCTTGGACCTGGATGATGACTGGTGGAACGCTGCGCTTAGTAAAATCCATACAAATTCTACCTGTGCTCGTCTCACACTGATACAGTTTAAGGTTCTATTTAGAGTCCACTTCTCTAAAGAACGACTTACACGAATTTATCCTAACATCACTGACGCCTGTAACAAATTTTATGCCTCTCCCTGCAATCTAACACATATGTTCTACTCCTGCCCATCGCTGCGTAACCTATGGCAGAACTACTTTAACACTCTGTCTAACATATTTGCTAAGACTACAAATGTCTCCCCCCATATTGCCATATTCGGCTTCCCAAATAATCACTTCCAATATACCTCAAAGCAGTTAGATGTAATAGCTTTCTCTTCCCTGTTGGTGAGATGCCTCAAATTTCTCACAACTTTTACAAAAGGTGGCAGTCCTAATGTATGTCAAATCTGCGTCATTATCTCTTGCTTGAGCCCGCACCCCCCCTTTTATTTATTTACTTATTTATGTGTTCATTTACCTTTTTCCCCCACAAATCTGTTTTTATGCTTATTTAAGTATTGCAACAAAAAAAACAAAATCATTGTTACTGTTATTGATGCTCTGTTTAAAATCACTGCTTAATAAACATATCAATCAAAAAAAAAAAAAAAACATTGGCTTTGCAGATATTGCAAAACAGTCGTGGAATTTGTTGGCGGAGCAAGCGTGAAATACACGGATGACATTTTGTTCTTAGTTTCCTCCATACTGTCAGCTGTTCTTGTAGCTTTTCTTAGGAAAACGTGCTGGTTTAACTGCCACTTATGCATAACAGAGTTTGCGCACGCTTGACGTAGCTTCCGCACGAGTACAAACACAAAAAACCTTTATAATTTGATCCAATAGATCGGTGCCATAGATCGGCCCAATGCTGCCGATATCCGATCCACCTATTTAAGCCATTATCGGACCGATACCCGAGATAGGTATCGGATCGGTGCATCCCTAATGTCCATTCACAGCCCGTGACTTTAAGCAAGACAGCTGGACTACTGAATATGAAGTGCACACACAAACATTGAAAAATGTTAAACAGTGAAAGACATTACAGCTGGAAAACTACATATAAAGCTAACTTTACTGTGGTGTTGGTGTTAAGGCTTAAACTCGGACCCACTTTCTGCAATATTTCAGTATAGATTCGCATATCCCCACAAACATCATCAAGCAGGAATACCAGGGAGGTATACCCGAAAGTGGTTTCATGTTTAAACCCTAAGTATGACTCCATGGCAAAGTTAACTTTATATAATAAAAAAAATTTGAATTACAAAAAAATCTAGTGATTGTTTATATTGATTGTGATGTTTTATAAATGTGAATGGCTGAAGTGTATTATATGAGACTGCTGTAACTCTGTGGTTTGAAAAATACAAATTTGAATTACAACAAAAAGGTAACTTTATATTCAGTTTTCCAGATTTCTTTACGGGCAAATTTAAATTAATATTTTACCGTTTGTGTGCGCACTTCACATTCAATAGCCCAGCTGTCTTGCTTACATATTGCATATTTCTGTGTCATTTATTGTGTAAAATACAAAAGGCAATAGTAGCAGATCAGATACCTCAAACAGGAGACAGAAAAGGCCATTCGAAGTAGACCAGAGACAAAATGTTTTTTTATTTATTTCACATTTGGCTTGTAATGGAGATTATGGCTCTGAAAAAAAGCATTTGGCTCCTAAATATTTTGGGTTTAGGAGCCAATAACTTTTTTTTTTGGTCTAGAGCCCTGCTGACAAGGAGCAAAAGGGGTGTGGCAACCCAGAGAAACACCGCCTGATCTGGCCTCACTACAGATACATTAATTTACTGCCATAAAAGTTAAAGGTTCTCCCACTCCCCACATTGCAGCGTCCTCTGCTATTCCCCCTTACTGACTATTCCATAACTGCAGGACAATATGCCACAAAATGGTATAAAGACAAACGAGGGGCTGTATTGTATTGCAGAACACAAACAGGGCTAAATCGACACGTCAAGGAACTAAGAACGAACGTATCCAGTCTTATGATTATATTGCCGTTCGGATGAATGGGTAATTCTTTCCGCCATAAAATTTAGTTTACAGTTGCTTCATATATGTTATTTGGTGTCTGTTATACGTACGAAATACGCGCCTAAGTCGCATCCAGGTGTTACGGTCTCTCACAACTACACATGCATTGAAACCCGCGCAAAATGCAAGTAGCTGGCTAACCAGCTATGCCTACAGCGAAAAGGTCAGTGTTAAAACGTATGCAGTACAGCACGAAAAGGTAATTTTTTAGAATAAAATTGACGCATTTTTTGCAAACAACACAACATTAACGTACGCACACATGGCTTACAACGTGCATGCAATGGGCCACACCAACACAAAATACAATCGTACATACCTCACCGGTCTTGACATTTTTCAGTAATGCTGAAGCTGGAGTCTGAAGTACTATGAAATAAAATTCACAAGGGCAATTTGAAAACAACAATAGACTTTTCAATGTTATGATTATTGGGACGCAGACACGCCTTGCCAGGTATCACCAAAACCCATACGTAAAATGAAAACAAATAATAAAAAACGTATTTAAAGACAGGAATTTAGTTTAAATTTACCATCAGCTACACAAAATGGTGAATAAAACAAACTGAAACTGCAGGTTCTACGCAACCTAGTAGCTTAGCACGAGGCGTGTACTTGATTTGAAAGTACCGCCCACCGCAGAGCTTTACTGGACAATCCTTAGCAAGTGATTTTGCCATTGGATAGTTCAAAATACCATCGAGAAGTTCAATTGGATGTTTGGTCTGTATGTCAGAGTTTCAAGCTCATCCTAAATTTCCCTCGCCCTTTCGGTAGGTTGAAGTAACATTACAACGAAAACAATAAGACGGCTGTAGTAGGTGCTGAACAGCTCGTTACTGTTGAAAGGAATAATATATTGATTTGTAGGCTAAAAATATCACATGGCAATGTCCAAGTGGCAGCGAATGTATATTTCGGAAACTGTGTGTCAATGGGAGGAAGGGAAAGTAAAACAAATCATCTTCAAGACATATTTTTCCCCAAAATATCGCTAGTAAATATTAAATATGGGCTTACGATTAACTCACGATGTATTTTCTTGTGCAGCCCCTCAGACAGAGATTGTTTTCCCATAGTATTAATTTTAAATAACAGTACTGCCATTAATATGCTACACAATAGCAAAAGGAGTTGGAAGGCAAACCTCAGTGATTTCATAATTAAAAATATATGATGGAACAAATAATAATAAAAAAAAACTTTAAAGACTGATGATGTCTTGATAAAACTTTGGTTGTAAACTGCCTAAATATTGAAGTAGTAGTGAGTAGTATTCAAAAAGCAAATTAATGTTTGGAGCCATATACACATACATAGTCTAAGTGCTGAGAAAGAATCTTAGTCCAGTAGAATTTTGATTTGACTCTACAGACATCTTTCAAATGTATTTCACGATTAAACACTGTTTAGGTCATGCAAAATCTGGGACAATAAAATTGTATTTTATTTTAACAACCTATAATCCAATGCAATTAATTTTTATATAGTGCCTTTCACAATACAGTCACCCCAAGGTGCTTTACTGAATCATTTATACATAATAATACAAATACACACGGAAATAATGCAAACGGAAAAAGGGGGATACCGAAAGAAAGAATTAATGTAAGAAAGCTAGATGACACCATTATAGAAAATGGGCCTGCTTGCTAAAAGCTAGGTGGAAGTTGTGGTCATTATTACATCAAAGTGCCAGCCTTTGTGATTTGGCATAATAAAAGGGTATTTCAGATTGGGTCAAGTTAGATATTTCAGTTTTATGACACAGTAAATAATATGAAGCCCATTTAGTTTGCATTAATTTTATAATGTCGTATTACGTTTTGAAAACAAAACAGTACAAGACTACAAAATGTGCTGTTTAAATGGCATATACAACTGACACAAATTTCTGTTTCTACAGGAGCTACAGGATGAACACCAAATCATTCTTACAGTATATTGAAATAAAGTGCTTTTGGTACACAATCAGGGAGCTGATGAACAGGAAGGTAGGTGGAGAACTGTAGATACATCCACTTTCTGTGCCTGATCTGTTTGTCATTTATCAGTAATTGAAGGAGAATAGTGTAGGAATGTGACTGCATAGGGATAAACCTTTGCCACTGAAGTTATTTTTATAAGGAATGCCTACCTACTTATGGAGACATTATTACATATTGTGTGCTATGTATCTGCAGAGCAACTTCCGGCATGAGGAGAATTCCTGGAGACACACTTGCTGGTGATGAATTTAACCCTGATGTCAGATGTGATGATGATTTATTTGGTGGTTCTTGTGTCGTTTCTCACATTACATTCATATAAAATATGACAGTTGGCCGAATACCTTGAAGAGAGTAAAGGGGTAGTAGTTTTCCACAGCCTCCTTTTCTACCTGTTAAATGTATTTCTTTTGATATGTTTTACTAGGTTTCATGAGCATTAGACAACTTTCTGGGGACTGTTGTTCTTTAAATAATATTCACCAGTTCCAGCAGTACTAGCAGAGCTAGGTGGGACATGAAATGGATGGATGTTCAAAGGCATTGTGCCCTGATCTTAACCAGATTGGATTGAGTAAAGTTTTTTATCCTATCCTGTCTTTATTTGCATATCTGCATGAGAAACCCTATTGTCCATACAGTTACTTGCTGTTGGATATGACCCTTTTATCCTGCTTACCCTTGTCTGTTGGAGTAGGTATAAAGTAGGTATTTCAGCAAATTAGTAGCAAAATCGCACAATCACTTGATGGAAACCCACCATGGAAATGAAATTTTTGTGTGCTTATTTGGTATCAAAGTAAAACATTCTGGCTATTAAATCCAACCTAGGGCAGTTTTCAAATTTTATATGCTGGTACGTGAAGACCTAACTAGGATGAAACTCTAAGAGTGAGACTTCAAGTGCGTTACACTCATAATGCACTTTGGGAAAAATATCTGTTTTGGCGATGATTTCCTATTGTCTGTCACTCCCTAAAGAGAGCTGTATATTCCTAAGCATACAGGTGCCTTTGAAGGCAGCTGGGCAGCACTCTGCCATAGGGCATTTGTGTAATACTCTGTGTAATGTTTTTAGTGTAAGTCACATGATTGTGACTGGGACGCATGTGTTCTCTCGAATGTCCAAGACAAATTTCTCCTAAGGGAGACAATAAAGGCTAAGCTAATCCAACCTAACCTAACCTATTTTTGTGACATGTACATAATTTTCTAGGCCACGAGGGGTCAGTAGAAAAATATAGTTAAACAAGTGTGACCTGAAAGCCGTATCAAATTAATTTTGCACAGATCTAATTCCCAGCTAACTTGACAAGGATAAGAAGTTGGAAGATGGATGTATTGAAATACCTAATAATTCCTTTGGAAGACCTTGATTTCAGGCTCATTTCAAAATGCTCAAAATGTATTGAATGCAAATTCTTCCCTACATGCTTTCATTTTACATTTTACAATTTCTAACAGCGCGTTTCACAAATATCAAGCGTGGAGCAGCTTTGACATAAAGTAAGCTTCATCAAAGTGCGCATTAAATGTGATTTGTGCAAATTCCAAAACGTCTTTATTAAATCACTTATTTTTCTGAAATTTGAGCAGAACATTAATGATCCTATTCTTTCCATGCAAATGGGTTGCAACAGTCCGATATTAAACCAACTTCTCAGCAGATTCAGACTTATTTTTTTGTTTTGTAGGGAAAAAGATGAGCTGTTACTCATAATACAGTTTAGTACACAGTGGCCCAATCCTGCACTGACATGCATTCTGACATAAATGCTGTGGTAAAGCATGACATACTGTATTGCATGAGGTTAGTCAGGAGCACATCAGCTCATGGCTGTAATATATTGAAGATCAAAAGAGTCAGCAATATTGCGTGTTACATGCTCTGGAATGTGCATATGAGATTTTGTATGCTCTAACAAAGCTATACTTTGCAGCATGTAAACATATCCAAATTTAAGGAACATCATTGGCTGAAGTCCTTGAAGACAGGTATTTTTACATATCTAGAGTGTAAAAATGCCGTGTTGGGACACATTCTGTCTCATGGTGTATACCACAATGATGTTTCTGTAATGCAACTAGATCTGACTTCACTGTGAAGACATTCACGGAACACTTGACCCAGTCACAAGCTCGATCCTGCCCCTCTCTAAGTGATTGACAGAGCACACCATTATTATGAAAAGTGGCATTTTGAAATAAAAAGCTGGTTCAGAAACCTGTCACTGAGAAATACCATGGATGGGGGACCAACCCATCACAGGGCACACTCACAGGCAATCTAGTAACTCCAATTAGCTTCAGCATGGGCTGTGAGGGGAACCTGGCAGAAACCCAACAATGACAAAGGGAAAACATGTAAATTACACATACATGGATCTTCAGCAGAGACTCAAATCCAGAGTTGTGAGGCAACAGTTCTAACCACTGCACCATTGTGCTGCCCCGTTTAAGTAGTCATATAAAATAATATTTTTTTCCTTAAAAAAATGACCCATTTTATTAATTACTGAAATTTTTATTTACAAATAAAAGGACACATTTTACAGAAGCATAATGCGCTCACTTGAGAAAAAATAATTCTGCTGTTTTTCTGAATTAATGACATAATTATCTCAGAATTTCTGAATTAATTACATAATTATCTCCGAATTTCTGAGATACAGATTTCATGTAAAAAGAAATACGCTCTGTTTTTCTGAATTAACGAGATACAGTTTTCATGTAAAAAAAATACGCTCTGTTTTTCTGAATTAACAAGATACGGTTTTCATGTAAAAAAAATACGCTGTGTTTTTCTGAATTAACGAGATACTGTTTTCATGCAAAAAAAATACGCTCTGTTTTTCTGAATTATTGAAATATTTATTTATTCATTTATTTATTTATTTATTTATCATACCTGTTTCCAGCAAAACTAAATCTAGGAAACTGCAACCAAGGTGGTTTACTAAGGAAATTAAGAATAAAGTCAGGAGGAAAAGGGCTCTGTTCCACAAATGGAAAATAACTAATGATTTCAAAATAAAGCAGGAGTATCTAAGTCTACAGGTTGAGTTAAAAAACAACATTAGACTCTCCAAGAGGAATGTAGAAAGAAAGATTGCATTGGAGGCTAAGAATGACAATAAAAGTTTCGTCCAATATTTTAACTCCAAAAGAGCTCTAAAAGCTGAAACCACTAATTTGCAGGATAGTAACGGCCTTATAATTGAAAATGAAATTGATATAGTAAATGATTATTTTACACGGGTGTTCACAGTAGAGAACACGAGTAACTTACCACCATTTAGTACGAATACAGCGTAATCTATGACCAATATATGTATAACTGAGGCTGATGTGGTACTAAGCCTAGCTAAACTCAAAATAAATAAATCGCAGGGTCTTGATGGCATCTTACCTATAGTTTTAAAAGAGATGAACTTTAATATTCCAGAAATCATTATCTGCTGGAGTGGTACCTTCTGATCTGAAGCATGCTAATATAACCCCCATATTCAAAAAAGGGGATAGAAGTAATCTAGCAAACTATAGGCCAATCAGTTTAGCTAGCATTACTGGAAAAATAATGGAAGCTATAATCCAAGGGAAAATAGTAGATTACCTGGATTCAAATAACATTCTGAGGATTAGCCAACATGGATTTAGGAGAGGTAGATCCTGTTTAAATAATTTACTTGAGTTCTTTCAGGAAGCTACAAGAGAAATTGATCACAAAAAGGCCTACGATGTGATCTACTTAGATTTCAAGAAGGCCTTTGATGTTGTCCCCCACAGACAGCTCTTGCTTAAGCTCAAAGCTGCAAGGATTTTAGGAACTGTAGCAGCTTGGATTGAAAACTGATTAACAGACAGGAAGCAGCAAGTAGTTATTAGAGGCACAATGTCACAGTGGGCCTGCGTTCATGGTGGGGTACCGCAGGGTTCAATTTTAGGACCACTATTGTTCCTAATTTACATTAGTGATATTGACACCAATACATGCAGTAAACTGGTTAAATTCGCAGACGAGACCAAGGTGGGTGGTGTAGCAGATACTGATCTAGCAGCAGAGAGGCTACAACAGGATCTTGATTTAATTGGCAACTGGGCTGACACCTGGCAAATGAAATTTAACATACAGTACTGTGCAAAAGTCTTAGGCAGTCAAAAGAAATGTTTAAAGCTATTTATCTGGGCAGTAAGTGCACATTTGCACAGAACAAACAACACAATTTAACATTAGAACATATACAAATTAAGAGTAACATGATAAACACTCGTAAAAATTTCTTCTGCTCTCCAAAAAGTTACTGATATCTAGTCATATGGCTAGATGAACATCGCTTCAGATCCCAAACCTCTCCTCAGGGGTACCTCAGCCATTCCACATATTTATTAAATTTCACCGCCAGCTCACTTAATCAATTAATTAAATTAGTTTTAAAAAGTCAGTATTGATTAGCTATACGAGGTGTGCTAGTGGTCAAGTTAAAAAATTCATGGGTGTATTGGATGGTGGCTGCAAATACTGGGGTAATTTTAGCAGAGGTTTTGAAATGGATAAGCTAACACACTTTGACAGCTATAATAGCATAGTTTTACACCAGCATGACGATCATTTAAACACCACTTACTTTGGCTGCCTAAGACTTTTGCACAGTACTGTATCTGCAAAATCTGCATCTCTGGTTTGTTAATCTCATAATGATCCCTGAATTAAGTCAGGCAGCAGATGTAAATACTTTCTAGTGGGAACTAAATATATAAGACTGTCACTATTAATAATGGGGTACTTTTTTCTTTTGCTGTATAGGCCGCTAAAAAAATTGGGGGGTAAATTTACAGTATACCCACTTCTCCAGACACCACTACACCACTGAGTAAGATACCACCTCCTAGCACTCGTCTCTGGGCGATGAGTTATCTGCCCCCTGCTATATCACATATGGATTAAATGCAGAGGACGCATTTTGTTCTGGTGTGTCAACAATGACGGTTAATCACTTGTACTTCATATGAGCAATTTAATTACCGCTACTGTGGTGTTACCATACCGTACCATACTTTTGTTTTTTTCTTCATTCCCGCAGATTACTGCTTTCCTCATTCCCGTGCAGGACTCTACTGACCACCACAACTGAATTTTCCCCCAGACATTTTGACCTCCACAATCACTTCACTTTCAGTTGATCAGGGTAGCTCTAGCAGAGCAGAAATATGGCAAACTGAATTGGAAAGATGGTGTCCTGTGATAGTGCCAAGTGGAAAATCACTAACCTCTACTGTACAGCCACCTATTCTGCTGCTGCTAGATCTGCTGCTGTTTGTTACAGGAGATTCCATGGCTGTGTGCTTAACTATATATCTAGGTCAGCAATGGCTGTGGCTTAATTAGGCAGTTTCTCTAATTAATAAGGGCATCCATGTACTGTAGTGTACCTCGTATTGAAATGGCATCCAAAACCGAACTCGTGTTTTTCTGGACTCAGATTTGTCCAGCTCAGGTAATGGGGTTAGTCTCATCTTGGACTCACCCCCTGTTGAACACAGCCTTGGCTCAGACTCGATTTATTAAGCATAAGGTCTTGACATGGACTCGACTAAGGTGACTGAAACACAACACTGGCACACGCTGACAATCACAAATTATGAAAAATTTATAAACTGCCATCCACCTAAAGTGTTTTAGAGTGTAGGAGAAAACCCTTGGGAAATGGGAAAGGCATGCAAATGTTTTATTTGGACATTATAAATGAAAATAAGTAGTAACATGTAATGTGAATTTTGGGAAACAAGCACATGAACCTTATACATCCACTTATTCGGCACACGATCACAATGTATAAAACATAATTATTTTATGTTGTTCTCTTATTTTCATGTATTATCAAATATATAAATAGTTCTCTTCGTATATATTCTTTTTCCTTTTTGTTACTTTTAATTCCCACAGCCCAGTTTGTTTCATCCCTGAGAAGGGAATGTAGGAATATACATAACAAAAATCACATCTGGTGAGAAATTCCAGTGCAGTGTAGCTCCGTTCTGCAAGATACCACATTTTCTCACACTGACTGGCTGAGGTGACATTTATATGTAAAATATTCATTCCCAGAATGTACAAAGTCATCCCCATTTTGCATATCAAAACTTGCAGAAATTCCTGGAGAATAGCCGAAATACAAAATCCACCCATCCATTTAGGCTTGCATTTTCTATTACATTTGTTCATTTGAAGTTCGCAGTGGAATCAGGTTAGGATAAAAAGTAGCAGCAGTCGGTTTTTCAAGGACGCTCAAAGGTGCTCTTCGACTGGCCAGGCATTCCCTGCAGAAGGTCCTGAGCTTCTTCTCTGCCCGGTGGGAGGAGCCAAAATTCTCCAAGGAAGTTCAGCATTTGCAAAAAACAGCAATGCCACCTTCCAGCTCCTAAACCTTACAAGAGATGTAAAACGCTGCGCCCACATCTCCAGTAACTGAAAGGCTATGATGTAATTTCACACAGATGTCTAATATGTGTTCCTCATTACCTCAAAATAATGAGCTTGTTGCATTTCAAAATATTTTTTCAACTACTGTGTATTGTCAGAGATACTAATGAGAAGGTTTCAGTATCTGTATCTTCATGAGATTTTGCAAATTGATCATCTTTGTTTTTACCTCTCAATTATATCTCATTTCCAGATTTTTTTTAATCACTCATTAAGGTTTAAGCACAGGTGGGTCCACCTCCTGGGCATTTCTGCCTGGTGCACCTGTGATGGTGCCATTCTGCCAGCGACAGGGCCGTCAGCTTATGAGTTACTCCTGTAATCCCGGAACATCTCAAGATGATGAAGCAGCAGTAGGGACATCTCCCTACCGCCTCCTACAGTCAGCCCAAGAATCCTTGCTTTCCCCATGCTTTGCCCATCTTTTGGAGCCAGAGCCAGAATCTCCCTTGTTCTGCATCCTCCTCTTTGAGTGCCTTCCTCATCTTGGAGCCTGTGATCCTAAGAGACTTCAGGCACCACTGTTTGGATGTTCCAGCAAAACCTCTGCAACTAACTTCCACTGGATAGGTGAATTCCCTCCACCCTCCTTGTAAGCACACCACTGACAGCTCTGTGTAGTTTTCCTTCTTTCTCTGGTAGGTAGCCTCCATTCCCGTAGGGAGGTTGTGGTGTTCTCTTGTGGGAATCTCAGCTGGTGGTCAAGATCAGCTACATTGTCCCACTAACCTCTGGGTGGCAGTAGGGACCACTGCTCTGAGCCTCACCTTCCTGCCTGTCAAACTGAATCAGCTGCAGTGATGTTACCCGACTGACCCTGTTTGCTTCAAGCCTGCATACCTCCAGGATTTCAGCTAGCTTATGCAGGACCTGGTCATGGCTCCATCTGTGCCACCTTGCAGCCAGAGAGAATGTGCTGCAAGCTCAGGTTCCAGAAGTCACAGAGTTGCCAAGTTTTCTCTGAGCTATACCAGAGGTGCAGGTTCTCAGGACTGGGAAGGGTATTGTGCCTGGCCCTGATTAGGAAACTCAGTCTTGCTTGCCTATGTGGAGCAAAAGTATTGGAACACCTGGCCATTACACCTGCATTAAATTTATGACATCCCATTCTAAATACATAGGCATTAATGTGTAGTTGGTCCCCTCTTTGCAGGTATAACAGCTACCACTCTTCTGGGAAGGCTTTCCACTGGTAAATGGAGTGTGTCTGTGGGAACTTTTGCCCATTTATCCAGAATTGCATTCGTTTGGTCAGGCATTGGTGTTGGATGTGAAGACTTTGCTTGCAATCTCTATTCTAGTTCATCCAAGGTGTTCCATGGGGTTGACATCCACACCAAACTCACCCGAACGACGTCTTTATGGATCTTGCTTTGTGCACTGGGACACAATCATGCTGGAACAGAAAAGGGTCTTCTCCAAACTGTTCCCACAAAATTAGAAGCATAGAATAGTCCAAAATGTCTTGGTATGCTGAAGCATTAAGAGTTCCCTGCCATGGAACTAAGGGGCCTAGCCCAGTCCCTTGAAAACAACCCCATACCATGATCCCCCCTCCACGGTTGGCATTGTGCAATCAGGCAGGTAATGTTCTTCTGGCATCCACCAAACCCAGAATTGTCGTTCAGGCTGTCAATCAGGGAAGTGTGATTCGTCACTCACTCACATAACCTGAGCAAGGTACTGCCCCCAAGTACTGCTCCCAGGGCGCTGAATTAGCTGCCCCCTGTTATGTCACGATGTCACATATGGGTTAAACGCAGAGAACACATTTCATTGTTGTGCACAGTGTGCTGTGGTGTGTCAATAATAACCACTGATCGCCAAATTCTAATTTCTAATTCTAAATTCTAAGTAATATTCCAGAATGAATTAAATCAGGGGTTCCCCACAACCACCTTCAAGTGCTCACCGTCAGTCAGTCTGGAACAAAGGAGAGAGAGTATCCCCACGTAAGAAGACTACTTCCAGAGTCGATGGTATAAATGGTGCAAGGAGTCCACTTGCCGAGTCTTGTTTCAGAAAAACAATGGTTTATTGAACAGCAAAATAATACAGTGTAATAGGTAAGTTAAGGTATACTTTATTGTCCCCGAGAGGAATTTTTTCTTGGGCTCCAAGCCACTGCCTTCCATAACATGCATTGCATTCAACAGAACCACACCATACAATGTACACAACATACCTTATGCATTATACATTCATACATATAGTTAAACTGTCCTCCAGGCCATAATAAAACCCTGTGTACAGTGTAGACATACACAGGGTATTGAAAGGCATGTCAAATACAAATTAAGGACAGTTCTTTAGCTCCTTTATACCCCCAAAAGAACCGAACCTCTTGGAGTATGAGGAGCCTGAGGCAGGGATGAGTCAAGACAGGACGGAAACTGACTACTGGTAAGTCAGTGACTTCTCATCACCGTAGTGATACTGACTGGGACGCTCATTCTCTCCCTGACTTCCCCCATGATTATAATTTGCTAACACTGTCCGTATTCAAAAGACCAATCAAGAATATTGGGGCATCCTTAGCACATTTCCTTACTATGGAAAGGAAAGTAATTACATCCAAAGAGCACCACTCTCCGCAGTAAACTGCAGTATGGAAGCAACTTCAAACAGCCAATGGGAAACAGCGCAGTCAGCACATTTTTAGTAGATGAAAATTTCTGCTTGTGTGGATGAACCACTGTTTTTGCCATTAATGTGCACCTGCTTAAAGCTTTAATCAGTCTCAGAGTGACATTATTATTATTATTATTATTATTATTATTATTATTATTATAGTAGTAGTAGTAGTAGTAGTAAAAGTAAGCATTATTTTTTATCTGTATAAGTAATTCAGACCAACAGGGACACCTAGAGTCAGTGTTGGCCTACAAGGGATGCCGGCGGTTAGAACTACATCTCCCACACACCTTCGCCACGTAACGTGCGGCCCTACGTATACACGTTCAATGTCCTATATAGTTGTACGTGCCACTAGCTTTGGTTTCCGGTCGATAAAGTGTTACTATCGTTAGCGACTGGTGTGTTTGCGGGTCCGGGAAGCCTCTTGAAGCCGCCTTACAAACCGGGTATGTTCGTTACGAGCTGTTGCCGTAGCCAAAATTACCGCCGGTAGAAAGTTGGAGAGGTGTATAAGTACTGAAGGCAGAGCACGCAGGAAAAGTTAGCTCGCTGGCTAAGTGTTGACACTAAGCTAGTCCGCTCCTTCCCGGTCCGGGGGAAATCTGTGGGTGTAGAGAGTCGGTGAGAGAGTAGAGAGGGAAACGGGGAAAAGAAAAGGGACGATGCGGTTCCGCGTCCCCAACACGGACACAGGTCCGTAGACCCTGTCTGGACTGTCATTTGCCGAAACGAGTTAACTGAGGTGGTAAATTTGTGGAGTTGGTGCGGCTTGCGGCTACGAGTCGCACTGGCGAGGCTCCCGCACTCTTCACGGGACGCGGGGCGCTGTGTTTATATTCGGGCTGCCTGATTCGGCTCGCTCGCTTCCCGTAAGATGTCACCTGGCTTTTCCCGAAAACAAGGCTTCTTTCATTTTCGTAGTTCATGAGTGTGTGGTGCCCGCCTGTTTGATGTGGGCAAAATATACGTCTGTCAACACACAGACGCCCGCCCCCTTGGCAAATCTGTTTTGCGCTTAATGCATGTCAAATTGTCCTTTGTCTCAGGGTTTGTGATCAGGCTACAAATGTTACGTACTGTCTGGCAGTTGTACCTTTGACAGGGTTACTTTGTTTCGGAGTTTAAACTGAGTGCTGCTTGGCCAGACAAATGCACTGTTTGAATAATGTCGAAGTCATTAATGCTGTGTTAAATTGTCATCCATTCTTAACAATCAGTACAGTGTATTGTTGACTTGTTGTATAAGTTTTCTATCCTAATAACTTTTTTTAGTTTTTTTTTTTTCCCCTGTTAGAATTGCACTAGTAAGTTTGTCTGCTGGAAAATACTCTCAGAGTTTTCGATCGGTTAGGGATGTGTCTGACCTAAGGTGGACCTCGCATGGGCCATTGGTTAATGTCACCTTGCAAGCCATTAATGACACAATTTGTAACGGGTATTCAAAGTCATAGGATAAAGAAGTTGGGGTTGTTTGCTGGCCTCTGTGTAGCCTGTTAAGTTATTTTTAAAGGAGGAATTCCCCCTTCCTTTATTGTTATTAAATTGCAGTTTAACCATAGTAGTGTCTGTGGTGTGAGGACCTGTGCAGTTATTTAATTTGGATTTGATCTTGCTGCTAATTATGTTTAGGTATTTTTTTTAGATTTATGGGCTGTGTCAACTGTGTTAGTCGTCACTGTCATCTAGTAAACGTTCAGGAAGATGACAAAACAGCAGCGCGGTTTTATAATTGCGTTTGGTTTGCCAGCCTCTGAAGCCTGAGCACTTGGATACATTATGGCATGGAGATACAACGGACCCGTCATCATTCATCCCCAAGGATTTTTTTGTATTTTGTGTATTTTTTTAGCAGATGCAATTATCCAAAAGTGCTCAGAAGCAGTTTGAAGTCAGAGAGCTGGGTCAGCCAGTGTCCCTGGAGCAGTTGGCGTTAAGGGCTTTGCTCAAGGGCCCAACAGTGAACAGTTGAACTTGTGACCTTTTGGGCACAGGCACTGAGCTCAGGCCCTGAGCTCTCGCCTGCTGAGCAGCACACCACCTAGAAACACTCTACCAGATGATCGTCGCCTCCTGCTGGAATGAGCAAAATTGTGTGTGGGGAAGTGGTTTGTGGAGATTACGTCAAAGGATGGTTTGTCGGTCAGCTTTGATTTCTCCTATTTCTTAGCAGTCTGATCTTTGGCCCAGTTCCACTGCAGAAGGCATTTCCAGGTGTTCTAGTAAACGTTTTTTTTTTTTTTTGTTTTGTTTGATTCCCCACCCTGTGCTTTTGGCAGTTTTTGATGTGGGATGCCTAAGTCTGCCCTTTGTTGCCCTTGGGGTTTCAGGCACGTCATGGTTCTGATGCCTGGTTTGCGTAACCTTTCTCAGTTCATTGAAACAGAAGTTATTTTGGCAGCGGTTTGAGAATCTTCAGGAAGAGATCTGCATATTTCATGCGCTATTCATGCATGTACGGTGGCTGCATGTGCGTACAAGTTCCGTCCCCATTTTAGCTTTTGTCTTTCTGTTTGTCTTGTGTAACATGCAGTCGTACTGTGGCATTGTTACTAAGCTTTTATAATTCAGATTCTCTTTCCAACTGCCAAATGCAAAAATTTGTATGCGGTGGCAGACTTACCTGGAAAGCTTTTCTGACTTAGGATCATGCAGATTTGCTGAGTTCCTGTGATCGTAAGCGTGTGGAAGTCTGTGGCCTCTGCGTAACTGACGATGGCCGATGGAGCGGATGAAGAAGAAGTTATTCATTTGGCTAGTTTCCATACGCACCGTGGACAGGGTAGGTGACGGTGACGCCTTTAACCCTTTAGGCGCCTTGTAGAATCAGATGTTTGACTTGTGACCCATAAATGTTTTAACAGATGGCAAGGCCAAGTACGACACTTCTATTACCATATCTGACGATTCGGATGACGAGTTGCTTACATTCGCCACAAATCACACGATTCAAAGTAAATCGGAGGTTGAGGACGAGGATGAGGAGGAAGATGTGGTGATATTGGAGGTAATATGAAATTTTAGCTTTTTTTATTGTTTGGTTGTGTTCTCTACTCTGGTACAGCTATACCGACTTGGTTTAGATGTCAGGCGAGGGACATCTGTTATAAAGAAGCATTCGGGTGTTATTTGGGTTGCCATTTGTTATGCTGCATTTCAGCCTCAAGCCCCCCTCCGCCCCAGTGTCATTCGTCCTGCTGCTCCTTGGGGCGGGGTGCGCTCTCAGAGGCCGCGGCCAGCTGACGGAAAGGATAAGGCCTCTGCCAAATCAAAGCCGCAGCCCTCCAATCACCACGCACAGCCTGAGCCCAGACGCAACACCCTCGGTGTCTTAATTGAAGACCGGAATGCTGCACCTTCCACGTCCAACGCACGGCCCACTCCGGGACCCGACCCGGTTCCTGAGAGTGGAGCAGTGCCGGAGCAGGAGATCCCGACATCCTCCGGGCAGCACCCCGATCCAGACGGGGAAGTCCTCGGTGTAGCAGCACCCGAGTCCTTAGGCCCCCTCGGGGCTGAACTCGAATCTGTAGCAGACAGCCAGCTGAGGCCTGGCGGATCTTCGGACATCGCAGCAGCCCCATCTCAGGAACGCCCCGCGGAGCCGCCGCAGGTGGGGCAGACCCCTGCCACCCCACCCCCGCTGTTACATCCTGCATCAGATGCCGCTGAAGCAGCCACCCAGCAGGATGCCTTACCAGAGCCTGCCATGATGCGTCCTCTAGGGGCAGAAGTGAGGATTGAGGACGAGAGGCCTGGCCCATCTGCTGCTAACAAGGATCATGGACTTTGGTATGACCAGGAGACCCTGAATGCTCTGGTGAAGGGAGTGGTAAGTGGAGAGATCATTGGGATAAATGTTTGCATGAGGAAATAAGGTGTGGTCTGGGAAATATTAGTCTGGCATTGGTGAATAGATACGAAGCACAAAGGGATCGGCAAGTTAAAACGACCAGTTCCATTTGGCAGGGTTGTGGTACTTTTTCGGCTACTTGAACAACATAGAAATACAGTTTGCCCTGTAACTTAAACAAGCAAAAAGTAAAGCCAAGCCATTTCTCTCTCTCTCTCTCACACACACACACACACCACACACACACACACACAACTTACTTTACATGAGCTGAAGGCTTTGCCCCAATGTCACCCCTCTGACCAAAACATTCACACCTTCCCATGGTTTATGGGCATTTTAAGCCAAAACTCTATTCACAACATGATTAGAATATGTATATCCCAGATTACAGTGGCACAGAGAGACCACAGGCCTGTCATCATTCAAAAACCTTTTTGTAACCAGGTGATGCAAAATCTCCTGTATTATATTTAGCATCATCTTGGAAATAAAATCACACTAAAATCACATTGTTTGCTTACCTGCATAAATGGCTCTGTTTTTGCAATCTGTTACTAAATGAAACCATATTAAGCTTACAGCAGTAGGCAGTAGGCCAGTCACTGTGATTGGCTGCTGGTCCCACCTCTGTATTACTAAACAGTGCTTCAGAATCAATACCTAACTAAATGTACCAGGTGCACGAATGAGCATCCTGCAGACTAAATATACTTAGTAAGTGCTGTTCTGAATGTTCGATGTTTGATTCGGCTGTTGTGTCCATCTTTTATTGACACCTTCCCACTTGCAAGTGATTATTTTGTGTTAAATTTTAACAGTTTTTTTTGTGTGTGTATCAGAGAGACACACAAGTGCTCTTAGCGGGGTTTATGACCATATTATTATAGCTAAATAAATTCTACATATTGTGTAGAATGTCCACAATTATGACGCAATGGTAAAATGATTTATCCAAAAAAAAAAAAGTGAAACTACCCATGGATATTTCGGTTGTCTTGGGGTAACGGTGGATTGTAACTTTTCTGTCAGTTGGATGCTAGGTACATTAATGGGACTGATATGTGTGAATGAGTTTACTTGCATCTGTCCCTCTGTGCAGATGGACCTCTTCCCGGATGTAGAGGAAGCCTTTATAGCAGATTTGATAAGGAGACATGACTTGAAAGATTTAAATTTGTAAGTGGGTTTTGTATTGTGGTTTTCATACAAGCTTACGGATTGTAAGTGTGAGAGACTTGTGGTTTTAGTTGTGCCCCTTCACCAAGGATTATGTTTGAGCCCAGGATGTGCATGCCATTCATGAGTTACTGTGCACTTTTGCTTTGTTTATTTGTGCTTATCTTTACAGAATTTGCAACTTTTTGTTAGAGAACCCTGAATATCCAAAGAATGAGAGGATTTCTGTGTTGAATCAGCACACCAGTATTCTTCTAGAAGCAAATAATAATGAAATGCAGGTAAGTCTGAGCACTTGGTCCTCAGTGACTGTCAAATTGAAGAACATGGTAGAGCACCTCAAATGACATTTATTTTTCCTCTAACGTCATTTTGTTCTTGTCGCCTTCCTGCTCTTAGGAAAAAGAGAATTATTTTGAGTTCTCGAAGCTAGGCACGGTTGACCACCGTGTCCTCCTGCAAGCCGCAGACCTTCTCATGGGGGATTTTAAGATGCTGAGCAGCCTGGACATAAAATGGGCTCTGAATTCCCTTAAAGGACACTATGCAATCACTCGCAAGGTACTGGATTCTCTCACCTGTATTAGAGTTCTGACAGTGGTACTCATTGATGCAAAAATGGGTCCCTGGGGCATGGGGGGGGCAGGCGGCTGCTCCAAACCTGTTGACTGAGGACATCGCTCAAGGAGACTCTGCAGCATTTAGCCTAGCGCTCTGTAGTTCTGAGTGAGCATGCCCAGTAGGCCCTTCTGTAGCATAGAGCTGGGCATGAAATATTTACATACTGCAAAAAAGAAACTGCAACACCTACATGATTTCTAATGAAATATATTGCAGCATTCCAGAATTGGTTGGTATTAGTTTTTACATGCAAAACATGTAGTTCTTGTTTATTTTATTTTTACAATGCAACATGACTATAATTCGTGCCAAACTGGAGGATACAGCCACACTTTATATATACAATTTGCAATGCTGAAAGTTGCTACTGTTTTTTAGCCCATTGAACATTGAGTGCCCCAGTAGTGATGTTGGCTGACAGCATTTGTCATTGTTATGGCAGCAGGAGTCACTTTTGGGTGAATTGTGAAACGTTTTGGTGGTTGTAGGGCATTTTGCCCCAAAGGTTAAGTGATGTGCTCAGGTGTGTGTTGGTACAGCCCACTGTGTGAAGTGTTGTGAAAAAGTGGACATGGTATTGAGACAAATGTGAAAATGATTGGAAAAAAAACTTGAAACTATTTTTTCAGCTCTATGAATAAGCTGAAGTGAACATTATGAACAAATAGTATTTGAATATTAAATTCAAAAGTGGAAACTAGTTTAGTGGTGATGAATATATGCCTAGTGAAAGTGTTCCCACCATCTTTTAATTTGAGGATACTTGTATAATTTTTAGGGGACCCCTTCATTCCCAAGACCCTGGCTTGCTGCATGTTGGTAGTGTGATTTCTGCAAGCTCTATTTTCTCTCTGTACCAGGCCTTATCTGATGCCCTTAAGAAGTGGCGAGAGCATTCCGCTGAACCATCGGGGAAGAAGAGGAGGAGGAAAGAAATGAACCAGTTCTCTTATATAGATTTCAAGTTTGAGCAAGGTGACTGTGTGTTTTGATGTCCATCTGCAGCCTGGGTTGTGTGAAAAGGTCCAGTGAGCGAGTCTGTCTGCTTTGGCCTTCTTAGATCACTGGCAGTTACTGGTGTCTTGTTTAAAGGGGAAGTGAACCTGATTTGGGGATTTTCATGTGTTCCTCATGCATTATTAGAGAATCTGCAAAAAGTATTATTGATTTGTTTTAAGATTAGGATTTGTAAGTTCTAATTCGGTATCGTGGTTTGGTGGAAAATAGTTTGTCTGAAAGGGCACCACTGGCTACCAGCGGGTTTGAATTGTATTTTAATAGCCAGACGTTAATGTCGAATGATGGGAAAGTGAACGCTGGGCCTCGAGCATAGGACTTCCGAAAACCAGCGAAGGCAGCTGGGTCTGGGAAGGGTGTTTGTGGTGGCAGACTCATTCGGTGTTTCTAAATCCCAAGAACGCAAAGATCTTACTTATGGTTTTGGCAAGAGCAGTCTTGCTAACTTGTTTCTCAAAAGTGAACTTGGGACGCAGTGAATCATTGGATTGGTCTTGTTTGGCAAGGATGCAACTGACAGTCCCGAGTCAGAGCCAAATGTCCCCAGTGTCACACAGGCACTCTTCTATTAAGACATGTGCATGAAAAAATGGCTCAGAAATAAACTCCTGGCATGTATTATTTTACCAATCGGGAGCAGGGCTAGGTGGGGTACGGCGGGAGGGTGCAGTTCTGGGGGAGGGGTGGGGCTGGATGTGGTTCAGGGGGAGACGAAGGGCAGGTTGTGGTACAGGGGGAGGGGCAGGGTACGGTACTGGGGGAGGTTTAGGGTACGATGCAGGGGGCGGGGCAGGGAGAGAAGAAATGGGCAAGCTGGCGGCTCTGAGTAATTTTAAAGCAACACGAACTTTATTCATATAAACGATATTGTCTCGATAGGAGTGGAACCTGTTAACCCTTTACACATTGGGTTTGGATGCTGTCTGAAGGGTATTTTTACTTGTGCTGTTTTTACAGATGCTTTGGAGCAAACCAGTGGCTTGCCTCTTTTACCCTGAATCACACTTTGTGTGTTTTTTTTAATCCCTTTACTTTTTATTAATATGTTGTTTAAATCAAAAAATAGTATGGCCATATAGCGAAAATACATTGTGATGCATTTTCAAGAGTTAGACCTTGACAAAGGTGAGATATCTAGGAGAAAATGTCTTTGAACTATCATGTATAATCTTACTCTATACCACGGGACAGTTTTTACCCAAGTATGTCTGGTAGTGTTTGCTATTTCAATATTAGTTTAAATACTAGAACTCATGGCCATTAGTGGAAATTAGTGGGAGAACATTTTAAAATGAACTTGAGGAAGCACTTCTTTACACAGCGTGTAGTTGGAGTATGG
>JAODKC010000095.1:22790407-22809396 GCA_026777985.1 Mormyrops attenuatus | reverse complement strand
TTGACTGCCTAAGACTTTTGCACAGTACTGTACTGTATGTATGTATGTATATATATATATATATATATATATATATACACATACACACACACATATATGTAGATATAAATATATATACAAAACATAGGGCATATCTGTATGGATAGTGGTAGATTGATAAAGATCATCAAGAGGCATCAGACCAGTAATACCAGGTGAGAAGCGAAAACGTCTCCCTGATATGTGCGTATGACAGTGCGTATTAGCGTTACCTGCTAATGCTACAGAAATGCTGCAGTAGTTGACAGTAACTGTCCCTTTGGTCATTTTAATTTTAGTAGCCCTGTTCGGTGCCATTCTGTGGGTAGTACTTCTACAGTTCATCTCTTTAATTTGTGAGGAGTCTTTATTGAAAGGACGTTTTTGTTCTGCGCAGCAAGATGACGAGCGCATTATCCAGGAGATTCAGAGAGAGGCTGAAGCTGCGCTGCAGAAGAAGAACCCTGGTGAGTCGTCGTCCCCCCCCCCCCACCCGCTCCAGTCCGCCTGGCCCCTCCCGCCTGCTCACCACACTTTCCTTGCCTTGCCAGACAACAAAGGGAAGCGCGTGGGCCCTCCCTCTGAGCCCATCCCAGACAAAATGCCTCGTCTTGCCCCTCCGGTCATGCCAGTGCATCTGGAGCCCCCGCTGCCGGCAGGAGGCCCCCCTCACGGCCACCACCCAGGGCTGCTGGTGCCCCCTCAGATCATGCTGCCTCGCCTGCCCCCCCAGCCCCTCCACGTGCAGCCCATCCCCGCCCCCTACGTGCCGCCGCTGCCCAACCTGCCCATCAATTATGAGCTCCCCAACATCAACCTGGACTTCAACATGCCTATGCACTACGGACCTCATCACCGCTTTTTCAGGCCTCTCTGAGGACCACAGCTGCCCACAGGGGCACAAAACGCCAAGTTGGACTTATTTTTTTTTTTTTAAATCAGCACATACCCGTGCTGCCTGTCATTTATCTTGCTTTTAAAGTTTACAGGATGAGTACCTTGGTCCTAGCAGAAGTGCTTTAAGCGTAACCTCTTGTCCTCCGTCCTCGCAGTTGTAGTAATGCGTTGACTTGCCAAACCCACTGCTGGCACGTTCAGACTCGGCTCAGTGTTAGTAACCATGCCTCACGTGTTCTACGCCGACTCTGGAGGAGCGCAGTCCACCAGTGCCGTTTCTCTCGAGTACTTTTTGTCAAAATTCAGCGTGGGCGGTCCTAATGAGGCCGTTTTAGCAGTCTTCCCGTGGACGCTGGGAGTGAAGGGTCATGCTGCCGTGAGGGTGAGTACGTCACGGGTGCCGTGTTCCAGAGGCTGGGCCACAGCTTATGACCGACGTGATCTTCAGCACCTGATCCTGCGCGCCATGCCGATTTGATCCAGGGTTCCGAGTGTCCATTTTTGCCCTTCTGTCAGGGGAGATCCAGGGAATGTGGGAAATGTGTCAGCCTTTGGCTTGGTATTTTCAGAAGGGGGAAAGACTCATTCCTGAAAACTTTAATCCTCGTTGAGTGCCTGCAGATTTTTAGACCTTCTTTGCAGTTACAGATAAAGAGCACAAGATGTATAATTATATACACTGTTTAGAAGGCAGATCTTACAGTAATGGAAAGCACGAACGATTTATGTTAAAGGAGTAAATGTTTATTAAAGTTGTACTGAATAAATAAATACAAAATATGTTTAAAAATTGAGCTGTTACTGTTGATAATATCAGTGGGGACATTGCCTACATGCAGTCTAAAGTTTTAAGGTGGGGGAGAAACAAGAAAAGTAAGTAAAATTTCAGATTTATTTAGTGAGTTCATAATATGCACACCATGATACTCATGGACAGCATATACATCGGTAACTTGGTGGAGGGGTTCATGAAATGAACTCAAATATCAGGGGGAGCTGTTTACTGTAACTGTCTCCAGCTGCTTCTTTTCCCTAATATTACTATTAAGTGTGTGTCCATGATGGCATTCTCTAGAAAAGACCCTGACAGCTTAGTGGTTTATGGAATGATTATTAATATGCATGGAGTCTCTAAGTGGGTGGTGACTGATTATATTGTGGGCTTATTCCTTTGGGCGGAGTTATTAACTGCGTGGAATATCTGTGGATGGTGAATGATTATGCTGTGGGGTTATTCATTTGGGTGGAGTCTCAGTGGGTGTTGAATTATGATATTGTTGGGTTATTCGGGGTTGTTTGAGTCTCACTGGGGTCCAAATTCCTCATTTGTGATGTCAGACCTGGAGGAGTGTTGCTTGGTGGGTGAGAGGTAGGGATTCAATGGTGTCTGACTGGAAAGCTGGGTTGCTTTAGTACTGGGGTTACATACACAAGCATATTTAAACAAAAAAAAAAAAACTGATATAAACTAAGGCTGAATGCAAATGCAGTAATGGGAGCGTGGTGGTTCACTGGTATCTACATGCAGTTTGACCAATGAAATGATGGTGATGAAACCAACTTATGCTTTCGGCCCTGCTCAGTGTCAGCGCGTGTATGGATTAGGTACGGCTTGCATACCTTACAATGGAAAACCATCTATTCACGGTACGGGTCAGGTACGGCTCGCATACTTTACAATGGCAAACTTGCCTGTTCACGGTACGGGTCTGGTACGGCTCTCATACTTTACAACGGAAAACCGCCTGTTCACGGAACGGGTCAATTCTTGTTGACAGTGGAAAAGTACCAATAGAGAGAGGGATAAGCACAGTGGTGTGGAGAGAGAAAGGGATGAGCACAGAGGTGTGGAATCAGGTTTTATGGAGTGAATTTGGAATAAGGTTGTCCTTTGTAAAGCTTTCTTGAAAATCACGTACTTTTCAGATGAATTTTAGATTCACGGTGTTTTTGTTTTGCATTAATAGTTATGATTGATGGGATTTTTGCTAAATGCCAGCAAACCAACATCATCTCTGCACAGTTGTTTTACTTGAGCCTGAAGTTTTGAAAAACACATTATTATAGCCCAGGGAATGCTTTGGGCCTGAGTCCTGTGAAGGGTGTGTGTCTGCACTATCGCTTAATAAGAATTTGAACATTCTGCGAATCCATCCATCAGCTGTCTTTCTGCTGCTTATCCGGTGCTGGGTCATCATTCTTTGAACCTTTTTAATGATAATACACCCAATGCGTTTCCCAGATGTTGACTATTTACTAAATTACTGTCTAGCAGTCTTTCCCAGGCTCGTGGAGCCAGGTGCGTCTTTGTGGACATGTGCCTCAGCCAACCGATGTCCTCAGTGTTAACAGCAGTGGATTGAGAAAAACGGGCTGGTATCATTGTTCACCGTAGCCAAACACCAGGAAGAGGGGCCTCCTATAGCTCGTAGTTTAAACAGGAAGGAGCTCTCTCACATTATAGCTTGTTAATGAAGTGGCGGAAGAACTTCCGCATTTAAATTTAAACTGACCGTTGTGTTGTGTAGTTGTTTGTTCAAAACATGCTTGTGCTTCCCAGTATGAAACGGCACGCTTTGTGGTTTTCATCCAATTTCTTTTTGGCCATTGGGGTTCTCTGTTCTGAGATTGACGAAATTGGTAACAGACTGGGGGTCTTTTGTGTTGTATTTATTGACTCTTTGGTTTTGTTAGGAATGCTGTATTTGTTGAAAGAAGCTTCGATGCTAGATCTCATAAAGAAATTGTGAAATACTGAAGGATGTGCCCATGACAGCAATATCATCTTTCCCAGCATTCCCGAGACGTGTCTGTCCTCTGTGAGCAGACAGCAGTGTTTGCTATTGACTCCACATGGCATGACGCCCATTCTCTGGTCACATCGCCACCTTCCCGCTGTGCTCAGTCTCGCCTCTTTCAGCATCTCGTTTTGGCAAAATCGTGTCCTGGTTGGACACTGAGACCAGTGGGACGGCACCAAAGGAAATTAAAAGGCGAGCAGCCTGTGGTCTTCAGGCTTTGTCAAAGACTTAGTTATGAGGCTGTGAGACTCCTGTCATTTGGCCTCTGTCTGTTCGCCCAGGCCTTGGGACTTTGTCGTTAAATGCAATGTGCTTGAGATGAACTCGTCCCACCCATCGTTGTATCACTAAAGTAATTAGGAGCTTTCTGCTCTGTGCACAGAAGACATTTTAAAGCAACAGTTGCTCCTGCTTGGATGAATATCAACTTGGTGACTTCAGCTTCTACAGTTTCTGAATATGAACAAAAGCTATGTTGCATACATTCAAGGTATAAGTATATTAAATATGATGATCTTGAAATCAAGTTATAATGGTTTTGTTCACTGAGTCGGCACTGGGGTTACTTACAGTACCTTCCACTATCATTGGTAACCTGGTGAAGGTGTGGGTGGCGTGGTGGCTCTGAGGCTAAGGATCTGTGCTAGTAATCAGAAGGTTGCTGGTTCACATCCTGTGAATGCCAGGAGTGCATGGGGCCCTTGAGCAAGGCCCTTAACTTGTAACTGCTTCATCCTCGGTATGATGTTAGTCTACATCCAGCCCTGCAAGGAGGTCCTCCAGCTTACAGAGAAATTTAGGGATTAGTGGCAGGACTGGTACTCCCGCTACTGGAAAAAACTCACACTGTTCCATCTAGACTAGTGCAGTGCTGAGGTATTAATCTTATAGTTTACATTTTAAGTTAGTCAGAGTGTGTAGGAACTTTCAAGCAGTTAGTAACCCATGACGTCTTGTTTCACTAAGGTATAAATACAAGGTGATACAGACTCTAATTCCCCTTAGTCATTCACTGTGGGAATGATAATAGAACACAAATCAAATGAGAGAAAAGTGTGTTCAAGTCAAGAAATGGTTATGAAACAAATTAGCTACTTGCCTGAAAATGTCCAATTCTACTGTTATACAATAATTAAAATGTTCAAATCAGCTGGAATTGTTACAAACATGCCTAGAAACAGACCTAAGCTTGTTTTGCCCCCCCCCCACAGTGAGGAGGTTTGTAAGAAATGCATAACCATACCCAAGGATCGCTGTTGGAGAATTATAGGGAAAAGTAGCATCTTGGGGTGACCATGTCTCCAAAATCACCATCAGACCCCCACTTGGCAAGAGCTCATTTAGAAGGCATACCAGAAAAAAAGGCCTTTCCTGTCATTTGGTCACAAAGGAAAACACCTGCAGTTTGCCAAATGCTACTGGAACTTTGTGACTATGTTTTATCGTCAGATGAAACAAGATTTAAGTTTAAACACTCAAGGTGGGTTTGGGGTAAAAAAGATGGTTACACTGAAAAGATCCTGATCCCTACTGTTAAGTATGATAGAGTGGTTCTGTGTTTTCATCCATTTTCCTGGATTTTACCCTATTCATGGTTACAAGGGGTCCAGAACCTATGGGCACAAGGTGAGAAACAACCCAGGATAGGGTGCCAACCCATCACAGGGCACACTCACACACCATTCACACCTAACTCCAATTAGCCTCAGATATTCATTCAGTGACAATGTTACCCACTGTCCATCAAAGGACTGTCACTGTTAGGACTACTGACTTAGCAACTGCACTGAGGTTGTGTCCGCTGCCCTGTAATATAACAATTAGCAACAAATGCAATGTTTTATGATTGGTGGAATTTGGGCTCTTTCAGTGAAGGCTGTGCCTAAGATTCTACATTTTGAGACTTAATTGTGACACGAGTTGCTTGTTACAGTATTAGTGGGAGATAGAAAGGGTTTTAAAATACACAAGTCACCGAGTACATGCTTTAGTACATAGAAACAGCAAATGATGAAACTAATTCTCTGTATTTCAAATGCAAACTTTATTTTAGCATTGAAAGGTATAGAAATAGCACATTTGGAGCAAAAAAAAAAAAAAAAAATTACAAATCAAGAGGTTACATTTTCTATCTTCCTATTTAAGTGGTTCTTTTTGGGGGTAACCAAAGCCTGAACAGGATACAATCATCCTCGGTCATGGGTTCAGGCTTCCCATCAATCACCTATCCATCACTTTACCTCCCAGCACAAAAGCATGTGTATGTTCACAATACAACGTTTCCTAACTGTGGGCCTTGTAGTACATAGCAGATGGGTCCAGCTGAGCTTTTTTGTTTTGATTGAGACTGAGTGCATCACATGATTCAAACCATGTGACCTCACTTGAGGACTTGCCATTAATTTTAATGGTGTAACCAGAATTTTTATGTAAAGTTATGTGTTTATGCTAGTAAAATATTCCCATTACCTGACATTTATGGAAAATGCTTCATGTTATGCTTTAAGAAAATTGTTGACAAGTGCTAAATAAACACACACTTTCGGGGATAAAACTAGACATCTGGAACAATACTTTTTGGTTTAGCACCAAAAAAAAAAAAATTATATGAATCCTCTTTTCAGACTTTTAAAAATCTTAATGCATTAAAAAAATAAGATTAATCTGACCTCAGTTGTCTCAGCTAAGAAAAAAAAAAAAAAAAAAAAAAGTGGGTCTCCTACAAGGTCCACAGCTGACAAGCGCCGCTCTGAAAGGTGACAGTAGCTTTGGAGCGTTAGCTGTAAACCAGACTTTCAGTACGTGCTCTTTGGTTAATAAGATGCTCTGTCAACGTGACAGTGGATTTTTAGAAATAGTCTTCTGTGCATAGTCATTCAAATAATTAATCTCACATTTCTGCATTTTAAAGAAATGGAATACACCTTATTTCCAGTCATACTTTAAGTCCGGACACAAAGTACTCATGACTTACCTAATTAAATACACCATCTAAAAGACCCTGTTTAATTTGAGGATCATTTAAGAAAAATGCCCTAGGGCAAAAGTTCAAGGTACCCCTACCCTTGAGTAACCCTCCCCCCCCTGGTGCTAGTACATGTACCTTAAAGTGAATATGTGCTGTAACTATTGCCTGTAAAAGGATTGTCCGTACTTAGGAGCTGCTCCTCACATGATTGTGCATTAATACTGCAACACACAAGCAAGCATTTGCACCAACATGAACCAGTAGTTCATGTTTTTTAAACTGTACATTGACACCTGCAACATCAGCACTTCAGAGATCTCTGCTTTTGAATTTAACCTTTATGTTGTCACCAGCAATGTTGAGAGGAATCACCTCTCAAAACACGTTCAAATTTTCACCACGGTCAACACAAAAGCACAGCCATACAAATCTAGAGCACAGATATTGTGGAATAATTCTACTCATGATAAATTTCAAGTTTAGTTACAGATATGAATGGCCAAGTCTCGCTAAAAGAAAAACACTGAAGAAAAACACAGCATTGCTTTGCATGAAAGACTTCATGCAAAGCAATGCTGAATTAAAAAATATAATAAAAAAAAGCAACTAAACAAACCTGAACAAATATGCATTCATGAATTAATGGACTTGTGCAAGAATAAGTATTAGAAAATGCTGAGCTTTGCAAAATGGAAGAGTCACGCTATAGTTTTCCAGAAAATGCATGGCTTGTAGCATCGTGCTATACGACCCTGTTCAGTACATGTGAACAGCGCTTAAGGCAGAGCCAGTCCTACCAGTTTTTCTGCAGGTCAGCATCCTGAAACCTTAAGTGCATGCAAACTGAATTTATAGAAAGGACTGATCGTTGGTGAAGTACATCTAGTACTCCCACATAGTGGAGCTGTCAGTGCCATCTGCGTTGGCCTTCAGAGCACCAGCGTAGTCTCCTTTTACGTATTTGCCCTCCATGGACTTTATGGCCAACTTGTTGTAGTCACAGAACTCCAGCATGAAGTCCACGGGGGTGTCGCTGCCGCTGACCACGGATGCGTCATCCCCCACCGTCCAGTATTTCCCAGTAGAATCTGGAGAAGAGTGAGTAAGGGGTTTCCCCACTTTAGGGATGACTGGGAAAGAGAACACTGGGGCCACTGTACAGATTCCCCCCATCATAAAATCCCAACAAAAATGAGTATAAACCAGCCTAGTGTTACTTAGGTTACTAAGCACTGAATTTGTGTACCTACTTAGACATTCTCCTTCATTGCCCTAGTGAGTTTCACTATTTCTCCCAATATGCAACAATAAAACCTGAACTTCTTTACAAGGCCAAAACAAAATAAGGAAGTAACCTTTCACAGAATTCCCTAAACAAGTGCTTGGCCCCAACCTCTGAGACTATAGGATCCTTTGTTGAAGTCCAGCTGGAAGACATCGTATGAGGAGCGGTTGCAGTCCAGGGTCCCCGTCAGCTTCCGGCAGCCGATGAAGCCGAGGTCTCCACGGAGCACAATGATTGGCCTGTTGATGAGCTTCAACAGGAACTCTTCCGTCTCACCTAATACAGTGATTAATTCCATCTCATAATGAGCCTGTGTCACTGAAATGCCTCTTATGAGAGGTGGTGTACAGTACTATAGTGGTCATAGAAAAGGTAAAGATTCAAATTCATCAACCGGTTAGACAGGCCCTGTATTTACACTGTTCAACCAGTACAGACAACACTATCAGAAAGCAGACACCCTTCATAACTGACCTGCAGTGTCGTTAATGGCAGTCAGCTGACCGTTCTTTTTGGCAGACACATATTTTCCATTTGTGCCTTTTAGTACGATCTTCTTTCCATGCCATTCAATGTCAAAATAACAGCTGTCAGACCTGGATGAACAAAGACTTTAGAATCTAAATAAATGGGCTCCCTGGTTTGAGTGACGAGTCACCGAAATGTGCTACCAGCGCCTAATTACAACCCAAACACACTTGAGATTGCTGCAATCGGCTGTTCAGTAATTGTTACCACCCACAATCCTCTTCTGAAAGCTTGCTCATACCCTACCATTGCTCTTCACTGACAATATAGGCACCTAACAAATGTTAATGGCTAAATCTCTTCCCTCTTGTGGTAGAGGTTATTTTAGGGACTGAGTGGGTATGATATCAAGATGTAGCACATCAGTGTTCTTTATCAATACTGGCTAACAGGTGCCAAGTAAAATGCAGATTCAAGTTTGTTCATTTCATATAAGGCACAATTCTGTTGCCTGAAGGTCTGTTTAATAACACAAGATTCTGGCCTTTTACAGGAGTCATTTGTGAGTCTGAAATTTGCCACAAATTGAAGTTCAGTGAAACTGAACATTTAGGAAAAAAAAAAAAAAAAAAGTTGCACTACTATGAAAGCTTCCTTCTAGGCAATAAGCATGACGAAAACTCACTTTGAGTCGGCAGTGCACTGTAATCCCCCATTGGCTGTTAAGGTCCAGTATTTTCCAGCACAGGTCCGAAAAGCACATTTCTTTGTGTCCTTGCTGATTTCCATCTGAAAGGTCTCCTGATCACCTTCCTCATCCTGGTTAGCAGAGAGGTCCATGCCTGAAACAGGAAACAAATGCATGCCAATGGAGCCGAGGTGATCGTTGTCAGATGCAGATCTGAGAGACAGATGTCTCAAAACTAAATGGAATTCAACAAATTTAAATTGTGCTAATCTGTCTGCCAAGATATTAGCCATAAACTGCATTTAAATACATTAATTTCCAAAATAACATTAAAAAAAAAAATCCCGAGAAGAGCCTAGATCTGCCATCACTAAGGAACAGGATTTTATGCAAGCATGTATAAAGCACTCAGATGAAGGCGGAAATTTTAGAAAGATAGGTCAAGCAGGGAGGGATGTGGAAAATAAGGTAGTTTTGGAACAAGTATACCCATGTGGTTACACATTGGATAACTTCGGGGCAGCTAGATCAGCCTGAGGAAAGAATTCATGTCAGGCTTTTGTTGCAATTGTAGAGATAGAAAGAGTGCCCCAGCTTAGGCGGAATGTTTGAGAAACCCTATAAAAAGTACACGTCTAGTCACCAGCCTGCAAGCAGGACATTTGCGCAGTTTTACGTCCAAGACATTTAACAACCAACATAATGGTATGAAAGTTCTATTTACAGATAACGGAAACAAAACCGAAGTGTGACAACGTAGCAGTTGATTCCAATTAAACAAGCATTCAGAACTGAGCAAGGTCCCCGTCGCCAGGAATTTCACTGCAACACTAAACGGGCATGAAGATGTTTTCAAGGATTCTGGATTTAAGTTCTCCTACACAGAAACTTACAGATTACTAATTTCTGATCTTCAGGTTTTAAAAGCCTTACTTTCCAAAATTTTTGATTGTGAAAGAGTTTATTGAACAGAAGTGTGACACTTCATGCAGGCATTTCATTAACGCGGCAAGCTGCACCCAGAACAGTCCTCAGCCTGATGAAGTCTACTTAAGCACTAATTAGTTCCAGTGATATCGATTAATACTCCGTAGTTTTACCACTAAAGTTTATCACTTTACAGGGAGTTCATTTTGTTTAGATTCAACTTCTGAAGACTCAGTTTAACCACTTTTACACATGCACAAGCATTAAACAACTAAATAATTTACAGATCATTTTAGCAAAATAATTCTGTTGATGAGAAAGTAAAGCAGATTGCGTGGGAGTAGTTACTAGGACACTAGGAAGTTTGAAAAATGTTACCTTGATCTTCTTACCTTGTCTGGTAGACACGTTTCGTTCATTACCAGCAGTGAGCACAACTTGCGGGAGACTCTGTTCAAATACAAACAGCTCGTCTTTCCCGACTTTGGAGTTCTTGCCCGATTTCATGGTTCCTCTCGGACCGCAGGGAGCCAGGTACTTCCCTGAGCAATCTCTGAAGGCCACCTTCCCCGACCTGAACTCCAAGGTGTAGCCCGTGGTCTTGTCGGTGCCGGAGGCCAGCGTGCCATCGTTCTTGAGGAACCGGTTATCGGAGGTCTGCAGATGGTAGCGCTTATCTTGGAAGACCAGAGTGATCATTGAATCGACACCCCATGGTGTGTCCTTGTCGATGACCATCTCGCCCTGCTCGGCGACCAGGTGAGCGTATCTTTTCCGCATGACGCTGAAGATGTTGAGTTGCGGGTGCATAGCGAAATGCACGACCCATTTCTCGGCCAAGGTTATGGTCTGGGCGAAGCAAGTGATCCGGTCTTCAGTGCCACCGAGATAGCGTTTGTGAGGCTCGGACTGCAGGGACCACTGGCCATCGTCGTGGGCGATGATTGTGAACCTGCAATCCATGCTGGGCGTCTCACTGTCACCTGTAACGTTACCATCTTTGTCACTTGCGATGTACCTGCCGAGGTGACTTTTCAGCATTACAGTGTTAGAGTCATCGCCATCCTGCTCCAACGTCCAGATCTGCTTCTTCTTCATGCTGGTTGCCGAGGCATTGATCTTGAACCCAAACGTTTCTGCTGTAAGATACTTGTTTCCGCAACTAATGAGTCCAAGCTGGATCTGAAGCACGTCACTGGTCCCATTCGCCGTCATGGTTGTTGGAGGTTTAGGAAGGGAAGAAGAATGATGCTTGCTTCTCTAGGACAACGATTATGATTTGCCGGTGCTGGAAGAACCTGGCTTATTTCTGTGGAGCCTCACGATCCGCGATATCTACTCTCAGACCGCGGAGTTTGTTAGTCACAGCTGTACCTTTTATATAGAGGTGTGATGTCAGTGATCCGGCTCCGCCTCTGGTTTAAATGGGGGTAAACTGCAATTAAACCTGTCCCTGTATGATTTTGTTCAGCGTCCTAGAGGCTGTCTTCGGTATCAATATACTGAGAAATACATTCATTGCCATTATATAAAGTGAAGGTAGATTTATGCAAGATGTTGCCAGTTATGTTAATATAAAATATAAAAAACATAAACTGTGTTCAGTAATTTTAAAAGAAATCTTTTTCCCTGCTGGGCCTACGTTTATTTTCATTAAAGCTGGTAATAAAATAGTTAGTTTCTGGTCCTAAATTGCAGTGTGTCGTTTTGTTGCGACAAAAACACGCTTTATGAGCGCTTTATGAAATGTTTTTCAGCAGCAAACGGTAAAATAAATATCCCTTTGTGTAATTTAGGAGAACCAATAAATATATCGAAGATAATATGAACGTTTATTGAGGTAACAGGTAACAGTATAGGATCTACTAATAACTATAGCCTCCAGGGGTCTAGTGAAAGGAACTACTGCAAGTAAAAGAAATATACGCATCACTTAAGAGTACCGTAAATTAGACCCCCCAAGGAACACTGCATGAGACTCCTTTTCACACAATAAAGACTTCATAGGTAAAGTCACGGAATATATCATTGCATAAAGGCTGTTGATTTGGGCTGATTATATCAGCGAAGCCCCTCAAGTCCCGTGTCTGTCTATCGAATCTCACATCAGCTAAACGTGTTTCTAAATTGCTTAGATTTGGTTATGACATGTTAGATGGTTTAAAAGATGGCTCTTAGAATTTAGAGGACCATGGAAACCAAGCTCCAATCTGTCACTGGAAAATATATGTCATTGCTGTTAATTTAATAATTGTGGGATAAGGAGGAACATATCAAACAATTTTCTTTCCGTGAGCTTTCATGTTGAGGAACAGCAACACTAAAAAACATTATGGACGGTATGCATGCTACAGTGTGCCGAGGCTGGCATGAGAAAACAAATTTAGCATAATCATATAACAATGTAAAATACATGTAAAACAAGTATGTAAATATGTCAAACAATGGGAGTTTCATGCAGCTTAGGAGATGGAAATGGATTTTAACATATTTTAAAATGCTCTAATATTAATGAAGTTCCCATTTCAGAAACCAAGTGATGGCCACATGACAATATAGTTGGAATTCTATATGTAACTATTGTAAAAAGTAAATCAATGTGCTCAATACCTTGATTGAGGTTGTGTGTGTGAGAGTGATATTGGGGGGAGATTAAAGCTCTCTCTCTTTTATACTCTGGTTTTGTGTCATTCCTTCTGTATTCCCCAATGACCAGAACATTTATTATCATTAAAAAACTAGATGCTTTCAGAATGACAACATATTCCCCAGACAACCCTGTCACCCTCCTCTCCCCCATCTCATCCCAACTACTCCCACACCCCCGACCTCTACAATATCTGTCCCCCAATACACTGTCCCTACTTCTCCAAAAAATCTTTATTAAAAGCCTAACTTTGTGTGACCTTGTGTCATTGTTATCAAGTTCACCAAATCTGCAATTGTGGCTGTCATTTCATGTCACCATTAAGTGATAATGCTTTAATTTTGGTCGACTTTGTGGTGGTGTGTGGCTCAGTGGACTAAGCCTATGTGCGTGTAATCACAAGATCGCTGGTTCAAATCCACTCTCAGCACGTCTGTGGGTCCTTCAGCAAGGCCCTTAACCCCCAGCTCCTGGGTAGCTGTTACAGGTGGTAGCCCTTCGTGGACCGCTTACTCTGCAAAGAGCAAGTTGTGTAGAGACAGTTTTCCGACCTGGATTAATGAAGTATCAATAATTATTATTATGATCATCAATACAGTGTTACTGTGAAGTTAGAAAAATATCCATCAAACACTTTTTGAGTTATCACTGTAACCAGATACGTGTCTGAAACTGCCCTTTCTTCGTTGTCACTCTGCAGCACTGCTTTAATTTTGGTGCAGCCCATCAAAAATTAGTTCAGTTCCAGATATTCACCCATAAAATGTTTCTGCAGAGTCTGGAAAAGATCCATCAAACACTTTTTGAGTTATCAGGCTAATGAGAAAATGTCTGTAGTGGCTGACCGGCCCCAAAACCATATGTATTTCCTCTGGAAAATACAATAATTGAGCTGCCTATAGATGCATTTAACTGCAGACTAAGTTGATGTCCAGATAATTCTGCAGACATAGTCTATGGGTTATATGTGGTATCCTTGTACAGGATGTGAAGGAACAAGCACCTTGTATAGGAACCACACAATGTCTTTCCACTGAAACACTCCGAGCATCAATCATTTCTTATACTAATTATTTTCGTGTGTTGAGTATCTGTCAGAATGGACCTGCTTAAAACATCTGAAGACAGGAGTATCTACAAATATTAGTTACATCCATAATGCCCTCAGCTTTTTAAATTATGAATAATGGTGCTCATGTGTGTATGTCTTGGTGCTTCATGAGAGAGTTTCAGAAGTCTTGCAATGGTCATCTAAAGTTGGTTGAATCACCTTCAGTAGAGTTAGTCTTCAACTTGTTTATCACAGTACACAGAACAGAGCTGAGTTTGTTTGTGGTATTTCAAGCGTATGGGACGTCCTTGTTTGTTTAAAATGCTCTGGCTTGCTTAATGTCTATTTAGACATGTCTCATAAAATTATCACCAACTCAGAAAGTATGCTCATTATTTTAAAGGAAGGATTGTTCACGAAAACAGTGACATGCACGGTGTATAATTAGTGTGACATACTTTATATGTATGCAGGTGGCCACTTTAAGGTTATGGCCAACAGAGGTGCCCTCTCCCAAAAAAAGCCTGAAATCTATGCTAAACATAAGGCTCAATGCATGTGTTTTGGAAAAATAAATGAGTCCAAAAAGGGAACTGGCAGTTCTATCTTTTTGTAGTTATAAATATTGATTTACTTGTGATACTATCTATACATCTTTGATTTCATTTTTGGCATTCTTGGGGAAAGCAATGAACAGTGATTGATATCGTGTCAGAAAAAATGTCATCCCTCGAAAAGCGGTACATGCACACATCTTGTGTGACCTTCTGTTTTCCAGGGTCTCAGGTATGCACTTGTGCTAAAGTGTGGGATCACACAGGTACCCTAATTCATATGGGTGTGGTCTGGTACGGTGGTGAAAAGTCTCACTGTTTGTGCACTAGAGCCTGCCAGATAAGGTCAGATAAGATAATATATATATATTTATCTCAGGCTGGAAATTCTTTAGGTACAGCAGTGAGATATGTAAAGCATACAGGCATATATATTAAAATGTACAAAGACTGTGCAGAAAGTGCAAATGATCACAAAAACACAGAGCAAAAAAGTACAGTACCCTTGGATGCTATAACTAGCTGTTGTGATTCTGGTAGTAAAAATATTTATCCTGGCCAACCAAGAGCAGTAGACATGGGGAGGCAGATTTCCTCCTGTCAGATAGCGAGCATCGCCCCTTTTGATCTGTTATTGCCACATCCTTTCATACATTCCAAGGCAAATATTTTTTTTTCGTCATTGCCGTCAGCCATTAAATCCTTTCGTGTGTGCATGGAAGAAAGGATAGGGTGCATCGTATTGATAAAACAGGATAGTCGACTGTCCAACCCAGAAAACTCTGAAATAAACACAGTAATCTCGAGTGGGAGAAGGCGGAGTGACGTCACTTTGTGGAAATGGTTTTGGAAAGGAAAAAGGCTCTAGGTTAGATGCAGAGCATGCAGATGTAGGTCAAGCCTGTAGACGCAGAGGGGAGGGAGGGACGGTGCATTGCGCTGGGAACCCAGGGGCTCAGCGTCCCAGATAAATGCACCCAGATCCTGTGTTTCAGGTTCATGCTGCTCTTGTAGATCCTTCTGACAGGAACAGTTTACTCTATGTAAGCAGCAGACCCTGCTTTTGCTGCAAAATTGCAAGACATTCAATGTACTTATTGTATTATGTGTTAATGTTTCACATAGGTTCCTTTATCGAACTAGAGAAGGTCCCGCTCGACTGTTTTTGGAAATACTACACAAAAAGACCTTCTTTGCGTGCAAGTGAAGCACACTGTTTGATATAAATTTCATGATTTAAAATTTTTCCATTGGTAAGGACCCCTGTAGGGCTAAAGAGCAATGGAGGTCAAGTATATCACTTGTAAATAATTCAGGGCTTATAAGGTCGGGACTTTTATTGTGATGGCTGTGTGTTTTGTGCCGTCCATATCAATCTCCCTGCGTGAAGGTCTGCATGCAGTGCATGCTGCCGCCAAGTTTTTGTACCGCATTTGTATAATGAGCCAGATCAGGCGGCTGTAAAAATGATACGCAGAGAAGAAGCCCGAGTGAGGAGTGGCGTACAGACCTACAAGGTCAAGAAGCTAATTACTGAGTCCCTAAAGCACAGTTTCCCAATCCGGTCCTTGGGGACCCACAGCCGCTCTACGTTTTTGCGCCCTCCGAGCTCCCTGCCAGAAAATCCACGTTTTTGCTACTTCCCAGCTCCCTACTTTAAACCGTATATGTCCTATAACTGAAAAGTCTGCAAAATGTATGGAAATTGTCTACATAAACAGACAACAGCTTAGTGCTCCAGGAAGCGTGATTGTGCATGTTCTATCCTGAGCTTAAATGTGACAACTCATCTAATTCATAAGACATTTGAATAAATAAATTGATGATAAAGTGATGATGAAATCAGATATTCTCCATATTGAAAAACAGGCCAAGGATGGTTGTTTTAAAAGACAGATAATAACTGATATATAGAATTGCAGGGGTACTGCCTATTCCCCGTTTTTGTTCATTGTAACCTTTGTGATGCACCATTGTACACAGTGTGCATGAATCTGTTTATCTGAAGATCTGCTCTTCATCTGCTCATGTGCTTTTTATTACTGTGGCCTACTTACAATTATCATTCCTATATGATTAACTTATTACTTTAATGAGAAAATAGCAGGCAATAAAGTATCAAAAGCTTTCAGCTTTGTGATACATTTATCAGAACTTTGTACTGATACATACAGTGTATTGGTATTTTCTGTAATTCTTAAACATTTTTAAATGGAGGCTAAAGGCATATTAACATGTTTGGGTGTACACCAAACAACCTCCTCCTCTAAACAGTGCCTTCACATGGCTGCAACACTACATATGATGGTCACATATAGGCTAAAGAGGTTTGATCACTGTTAGGGTCAGCCCCTGTCTGACCCCGCCCTCTGTGACCTTTCCCCTTTCGTCTTTCCACCTTTCCCCCTCTCTATCATATAGTCCATCTCTGTCCTATGTATTCAGTCCCCATTTGGCCAGCAGGTGTTCCCTCCTCTGTCTTTGTACTAGACCCTTGTGTGTTTTCTATAGTCCCCAGGATGTAGCATGGCTCAGTGGGTTGAGTATGTGGCCCAAAGGCTGTAAACCCCCTATCATGGGTTCAAGGCTGGCCTCTCCAGTTTGTATTTATTGGATTTCTGTTCTCTGGTGTTTATTAGTTATCTTTGCTTCACTGTTTTAGTTTGCCCTGTTTGTGTCCTGTTTGATTTTGGTTTTGCTTGTACTTGTTCCTAGTCTTCCCTAGTGTTAAGCCTTAGTGTTTGTTAGGTTCCCTGGTTCCTGGTCTTGTTAATTGTAAGTTATTTCACCTGTGTGTTGTTGTTCCTTGGCCTTGTTGATTAGTTGTTCACACCTGCCATTGGTTAGTCCTCAGTATCAGTGTATTTAAGGGCCTGCCTTTGTTAATTTCCCCAGTCAGTCATTGTATAATTAGTTAATGATCTAAAGTTTATTCTGTTTTCTAGTTTATTTTGATCATTGTGCTCCTGTTGTTTTTGGTGATTTTCCCCATGTGGCCCCTTTATTCAATAAACCCCTGTTCTCTTGGGGATGGGAATGACGTGAAGTAAAGCACGTGGGTGTTCCAGCATCTCGACCAGTCTCCTGGGATTATTTAGACTTTACAAGCTCTAAAGTTTACAGAGAATGCTGTGGTGATCAAAAGCATCCAGTCAGTGACAGTTCAGTGTAATAAACTGTCTCGTTAGTGAGTGGCTAGAGGAGAGTGGACAAACTTGTTAAAGTTAACAGGAAGGCCAGAAGAGCAAAAATAACAGCTGAATGTAACAGTGTGCGCAGAAAGGCTCATCTGAACAGACAATCCCATTATGTTGTGCTGTTATGGGGCAGATTGGGGTCCTTCCTGGTGTTGGGCAGTACCTCATGATGTGGCAACCGGGAGTGCGTGATATCAACATATTATCATTAAATAGGCATAACACAGAACATTTTCTTTCTCTCTTTTCTTTATGTTGATGTTGTTGATGTTTTTTTCCTACTTACTTCTTTAGGTAACTATACCATGCCAAGGTGTCTTGATCTCTGAAGGAACCCGAAAAGACTTTTCATGCAGTTGTTGTCGAGCACGCCATAGCTCTGGTGTTTATTAAATGCATATTAGAAATAGCCTTAAGCAGATTAAAGTGCAAGTTATTAATGTCTATTTTGAAACAGCTGCTTTTACAGGAAGGCCCACCTTCCGGTGTGACTTTCAACAAGCGCTTCTCAAAGTAGATGCTACTGCGAAAGTAAATTTATTGCCATAAGTACTACCGGCAATTTGAATGATGGAAACATGGTCGATTGAACAGAATTAACAGGTAGAAATAAGTTAGAACCAAACTAAATTCTATTGATTGACGGACTCTCTGCTCTTACTGCACCGATTGACTATAAATACTCTAAATATTTGTTTGGTCACTTTTGTTAGACAGGCAAACTATTCTGTGTGCTTGTTAGAAATAATAAACCGGAACAAACTAAGATATAATGATGCAAAGCGTTGCTGGTTCCTTGTGTTCCGGCATATCCAAATGACTTTGGAGGAAAACAAGCCAACAAGCCTTGCTCTGTATGTTACACAAAAACACTCTGATTCTAGTTTTAGGCCATTTGCATTTTGTTGCTTACTGGATCCATATCTACATCAAATTTGCATTGAGCTGGGAATTAATAACACTATTTGTAAATTTATCACGTACTTTTTAAAACTAGCTAGCCACAGAACACATACTGCCAGTGACACTGCATAGTAGCAAAGGCGTATGTGTTTTGTGTTCCGTTGTGGAGTGAATAGATCACAATTTTGCAGCAATTAAACAAATGCTATTAAAGAATGGAAGCAGAATATAGAATAATAATACAATAGTGATGCTTTATTTTTCCCCTGGGGAAATTCTCTTTGCAGCTGCTGTATCTTTCTTTCCATAAGACACCTAAACACATATACTGGTGGGAGCAAGTCTGGGGGTCACAGGGCAGGGTTGGCCAGAGTGTAGTGCCCCTGGAGCAATTTGGGTTAAGGGCATGGCTGTAAATTATGGGAGACAATAATCCTGACAATAATCACATCCTGACAATAATCAAAACCAGCCAATACAATCCCCTGGACCCCTTTAAATGGGTGGAAACCAGGGTTGGGGCCATTCCGGAATGCATTCATCAATTCCAGTCCAAATTAGGAAATGGAACTGGATTTGGCATTG
>JAODKC010000095.1:22772772-22790307 GCA_026777985.1 Mormyrops attenuatus | reverse complement strand
AAATTCCAACTCAAGTTCCATTTTCTGATTTGGATTGGAATTGATGACTGCATTCCGGAATGGCCCCAACCCTGGTGGAAGCCTCAACTTCCCCAGTGTTCAACCCAAAGTTATGCTCTTGGGTAAGGGCCTTGCTTTGGGGCCCAACAGTGGCATCAGTCTATCGGCCCTGGGATAATTCAGATCATATTAAAATTAACTTCTGTGTTCACTTTCTGAAATAAACACCTACATGATGTTTGTTTGTTGTGACAGTAGTTTGAAATGCTATGCCATACCATAGATTATCAGGTGAGTACTGCTGTTTCTCTGCAGATATCATTTTACTATGAGATATTAATCCAGTTTCATCCCCTACTTACTCTAGGATAAATGATCGGGTAAGCAGAAAGACATGAATTCAGTGATGGGTGATGCACAGGTGGGATAATCTGCTCATGAGTGTTGCAGGCTTTTACAACGGACGTCATATCAATTAATGGAATGAACGATGTATTCTTAGGCCGAGAAAAATCCAGAAAAAGGTTTCTTTTTTGGCAGGTGTGCTTATGAAAGCAGGGGGAAAGACGAATGAGTGAATGATGTGATATTTGGAACAATGGGGTATTGATGGGCAACACTTGAGTCTTGAGAGGAAGTTTGACAAAGCAAGGGGACAGAGGAGCATGCAAGAAGGTGCTGAGAGTGCCAGGAAATGACAGTCATGCCGGGCATCGCTCATCGTGATGTTTACCGTCTCCTATGTCAGCGTTGATTCATTGAGTGTGGACATATATTACTTGTGGTAAAAGTATGGTGGGACACGTTTAATGGCATTGTGAGAGTAAGCGTGTGTATTCAGTCTACAATGGAGAGCATCCTATGCCATCTACTGGTTACTCGATGTAACTGCATCAACCAAACGTGACAGGGACAGGATGAGTCAGTGAAATGCACCAATACATTGTATACCATTATTCATTTAGGCATCCTTGGAGGCACTTAAAATATCTAATTGCATCTATGTATGTAAATAATATGCATCTGCGATATATAATGAGTAAATATTTTTTTAATGGAAACAAATTTGAAATGTCAAATATAGACGTTAGACCTTCAGAAGCCAGCCGCAGTGTCGTATTTCATATGCATGCTGCCTCGTGCAAGACGGAAAACGGTAATAATTTCTAGTATCATTATCATTATCATCATACTTTAACAATCAATCAATGTTATTTTTACACACACGCACGCACGCACACGCAACCAGCTTTGTAATTATATCTTTGTAGGGACACTCCATTCAATTCTATGGAGAAAACTCTAATCACAACATGATGACCTTAACCTCTACCCAGTCCTAACCTTAACCATCCATAACCCAAAAAAGTACACTTGTATTGTGTTTGGTTACTTCTGGTTAAGGTTACGGTTGGGTAAGGGTTAAGGATGTTGGGATTAGAGGTATGCCGAAAGAAATCCACAAGGATATGAATACGTGTGTGTGTGTGTGTGTGTGTGTGAGAGTGTGTATATATATATATATATATATTTTTTTTTTTCCTTAATGTGTATCTGTGTGCCTACATATGCATATAGATAAGACGGGATCTTCTGATACCACTGACACCTTGCAGGTTAGAAATATTATATCATTTTGTCGACTCATTGGCGGATAAGCAAGTAGTTCCAGCACCTACAGGACCCCTCCCAAAATGGACTTGTGAAAGCAAGCCCGTGTTCCTCTTTCAGGTTCCAGAGGCCTTCCTTGCAAATTATTTGGCTCAAGGGGTACATTTATATTTAATTGTTAAATATTTTACCTAGTTTCATGGCACTAATTTATGTGATTACGGTTTTAAAAAAGATTATAGCTTAATTTGGGAGCAATGATGATCTTACAGCGATATTCATGGGTATTCATCCTCTAGAGTTCTATCTTGGGGGGCGCACAGGTAATTAGTCCACATGCTGGGACCTTCAGCCGTCTGAGCACTTGTGTCAAAAGACAAACACCATCTGGTAGGAGGGGCTGCTGATTGACACATGGTTCATAAGGGCCACACTTTAAGCTCCCTAATCCATCTGAGGCAGGTTCTCCTGCAGCCCATAAGCCGTCTCGGCCCTCTGCATTCTAAGCCAGGTCAGCAGCAGCTAAATCTGGGGCCCCCATTGCTCACGTGGCTTCTGCTGTTATTTATGTTAGTATATTGTGCTTCAGATACAAATAGCTCTTTTAAAAAGATATTTTTGCAGCCCTATAGGACAACCATGACAAGTGTTTATTTTATTAATTAAAATTGTGCCATACCATACTCTCTAGAGTGATCATAATAATAATAGACCAATTAGCAATGTACATGAAATATTTATTCAGAAGAAGCCATGTCCCCTGACCCTAATACAATTCACTGGATTTTATATTTTAATCCATCTGGTAAAGAGTTTGTCAGTAGTTTTCAATAAATAACATGTTTTTTTTGTGGTTTCAAATTCAGAGGAATCGTCATCTCCTTAATGATGTAGAATCAATCTGTCCTGATATCAGGATTTATGTGGGGTGGGGGGGGGGGTATCACAAGAATGAATGTCAACAGAGCTGGACCCTGCCCTCTGTGCAAGGAAGACTGTTACTGCTGAAAGTGTTAAAGGTGAAGTGCCTTTCTAAGGATACTTTTTATAAAATCTGACCCAGAAGAAACTATTTTATGATGTACAGTTGTTTACTGCTGCACCTTAATTAATAGACAGGAAGTAGAGATAAACATGCTTTCTTATAATTTAAATTCTGTAGTCTCATATTTGTTAGTTCCCCACTACTCTTCCCAGCCCTCACTCCTCGAGCACATGGCAGCATTTGGACCAATGAGGATCCAGTTTTCTAAAGGCTACCCTAATGTGCCCCACAATTCTGTCGGTTTGCAATGTCATTTCCTAGCAACGGCACCTTTGCTACGTGGGAAAGCCACTGCAGCTCTGCAGTGCATTTGCACTGGAGGAAAGGCATTGTTAATCCCCCCAGTTCAAGACCTTGAATCATCCAGTATGGCTGATTCGTTTTTCTTTTCTCTAATTGCCAGTGAATTTCATACACATGCTGTAGATTTTAAGGTACAACTGCTATTCCTTCCCAGGCTCTGTAAAACTGCCATTTATCCCCATGTTGGTATTTTGGAAACAGGAAACACTCCTTGGCCAAACGTGTAAATACAAAACAGCCTCTTAAATGTTATTAACCAATCAATTTACGACACTTTCTTTCATCCCAGTAAGGGTAACAACAGTTATGCAACAGCTGCAAACAGAAGCTTACTCATGCGAAGGGAGTGAACGGTTGGTGTTTGTGGCACAGGCAGTTAAGTAAATTTATTAAGCCTTATCTACCACATGCATTCTTGTCTTCCTGCATTGCAGGGGAGGGGAAAAGTCCCAGTGAAACTCCTTGGACTGCAGATATTTGAAGACCTTCAACCTTGCCTTATTTAGGCAATGGCTCTCATGTTTATCAGTAGATACGGGCTTACCTGTTGCTGACACTGGACTGGTCAGCAGGAAGAATAGACTGTCACTGGTTCTGTTGGTCCATAATAAAATAAGCACTCACTGTGGTATTGTCTGGTTTTGCTTTACTATCGGTTTATTGGTTACCTGCATTGACACCTGCCATAAGGTGTCCTGACAGAGCACGCCTCCCTTCCTCCTGCTCATGTTCGGGCCTTGGATTACCTTTTTAGGGCATGCCTGTCAGCACCTTACAGAATACTTCCTTTCCTGTTTTTCATCAGGAAATCAGGATCATTTAGTGTACACTCTCCTTATCATTTCAGTGATATGTCTTCCACTTTGCCTAAAAATCAGGCTAAATGTTGCAAAGTGTTTTCACATTTTAGGATTTTTAAAGCCTCTGTTTACTGCTTTTGAGTGTTCATAGTACCATGTCCATGTGCAAATTATCTATTCTCAACTTGGAAGAGAAGGACTATATAAGATAAACGATACAGAATTGACTTAGGAAGTAACGAATGTGATTAGCTGGAATGTTTTAGATTTTAGATTTTTCTTAGCAGAATGAGGAGCTTCTGCGATGTGAGGGTTAACAAGCTGTCTTGGTGTTCTCCATGAAGCACATGATTGCCAGACACCCTGACGCACCCTGACCCCTCCACCGTTCTCCCTGTGCACTTTCTGCTCTTTTTTACAGCGTGTGAGTTAAAATTCTGGATTCCTCCCGGTTCAGGGAGCAACAGGAAGGAACCATGGGTGATGGGAACTGTGAATAGTAGGTTGCTCTAATTCATGGCGATATAAGTAGGCACAGCCAAATGGCTTGTTTACTATGTGCCTGAATGTATTACGATGATGTGATTATACTGATTTCTATGATTTTTCATTATGTGCACTAAGATTACGGCTCTACAAGTTTGTTGATGACAAGGAAGGTGACGTAGTGTGGGGCAGGGATTTTGCATAAGAGGGGGTGTACTGTGCACATTCAAAAAGTCTGCAAGCTTAATAAACTCCACGGCAACCGACTTAGTTTCAGATTAGTGATGCAATTATTGCCGATGGGGCAGTTCGTAAGACAAAGCTTAAGCTTGCGCTAATTGACATGAGGACCTGGGAATTGCGCTCCGCTCGCAGGAAAGTAACATTCTTGAGAAATACTAGAAAAGAGGAAGTATTGTGAAGCGGAACTCGCTGCCAGATACATTTAAAGTGACAGGAGTTTGCTGGCCCTGGCTTGCATGTCATCCAAACAAGAGAAAGTAAATGCATTCCGCTTTTCAAACCTTGCTTTTATTATTGATTTATTGGCGATTCGGTTGCTCCATCAACCTACCAGGTATAATATGTTTAGAGATCTGGTATATTTTGAGACAACAAATGGGAGTTTTGTTGTGCTGCGTGCTGATGCTGAGTGTGTCAATTAACATTCCTGAGATACATACACAAGCTCAGACAACTGCTCCCATTTTCTGCTGTTTAGCCAGAAATTGCAGACAAGTGTGACTATACTTTTTTGATGCAGATACAGATGTTTCAAATTTGATATGATGGTTTAAGGGTAAGCAGTGATGTCACCATAGGAACTGGGCCAATCCATGACATTCCAGAGTTTCATAAGCTGGGTGTGAGACCTCCACGTCTCGTGATGAAATGTCATTTCAGGGGATTGCTGCTAATCAGCAGGCCATTAGTTTGCCCGAAACAATCTACGCGAGGTCCCAGGAAACAGCATTTCGAGGCCCGTGTGCTTCGCGAATGGAGGAACGTGAAACAGGACACAAACGGTTAAAGAGGCCAGGCTGCGCCTGTCTGCTGTCATGCACACGGTAGAGAAGGAGAAAAAAGAGAAGAAAACAGACAAACACTGCGCTGACATGAGAGGAAATCAGATGCTGACTGAGCAGCGAGTGAATGGCTTTGATGACTAAGTTTGGCAATCAATACCTGCTTTCCTTTCCCATATATGGAGGCAACACAAGACATGAGGCAGAGCTCCGCCCTGTGCAGCTCGTTCTAAGGATGGGTTTGCTGTGTGGAGAGAGAGTGTGCAGGCGAGAGCGAAGTCTGGAAGTGAGTGTTTGTGGGGATGGGGGGGGGGTGGCTGTCAAACAGAATCTAAGATGATGTTTATGTACATTCTATGTATGTACAGATATGAGAAATATCTAGAGAGAAAGATATTCTTATGAACTAGTTATGAACTTCCTTTATTTTATCTCAGTAAGAGTCTGCATCTTATAGCACATGCCCAGATATAACGTCTACATTATACTTGAATTTCGACTGCTGACATACATACATATTATACAAAAAGGTATATACTTGTTGCACATGCATTTATTTTCATTACTTTCATAAAGGAGGCTCCAGCTTCAGTGTTACTCTGACTGGATAAACAACATGGATAGGTTGATATTTGCTGCTGTTAGATCTCCTTTAAAAAATAAAGAAATAAAAAGTCATGTAATTGTTAGCAAAAAGATATGTAACCTTTTAATGTGCTGGAGTACTAAATTATATATTTTCCTCATTTTCCTTTCTAACCTTGAAGAAATTAACTGTCTGGTGCTGATAGCTAACGTTAGATAGCTTGTCTCTGTGCTGTGAAATGTAAGTCACTACAGGTATTTCATGCATGAAAACAAACAGGCTGTGAGAGGATAAGGAAACACGCCAAGGCCATTTTCTGTAACAAAACAGAGGTAAGAATCTTCCCCACTGTATTTTGCATTTCATTTACCCATCCAAACAGTTTCAGTCTGATTTCCTTGAGAAAGGCCCATGTGACAGGGCTCTCACATTCTTGACATTGCTTTCAAGTGACAGTCTGATAGATTTCCATTTATGGTGGGAGAGGTTAAGCGAGTGGGCGAGGCACCCCTTAGCTAACAGAACAAAAGCTGAAAATCCAAAGCCATTAAAGAAATACTGATAAGGAGCAAACCTCTGAATATGAATATGAACTGGAGAAGAGCATCTATTATTCAAACGGTGCTCATGTTCCACTTTAAATGTGGCTCCCTGAGTCACATTCATATTTTCCTATGTGTCCTTATTTTTGTCCATTGCAAACCTGGCAAGTCTATGGCAGTAATAAAGACTAAGCCACAGTGAAAAACGTGCCAGTGCTGAACACAGAGAAGCAGGTGCGCACTGCATTATTTCACCATAAAACTCATAAAATAGTCAGTTATATATAGTTATGAAATAAACCCCGCCCCCTTTATCCACTGGCCGTGTCCCTCCTGGGATTAGTTCACCTGACCCTCCAAGCTTTGCATTTTGCAGTGACATAGCAGACCCTGGCTTTTGATTTCTGTAATTACTCACCTGTTACAGAATGGAGTTTTTTTTGTTTAATCAAGTCTCGCCTCAGGCCCCTGGCCTGTGGTCATATTTGAATCCTTGACAATCCATGATTTAAGTCAAACACACCCTGCCCTCAGGGCAAGCAGGCTCTGCAACTCACAATCAATGGCTGGTTTATGGAGAAATGGAAACCTCTGTACAGAAAAGAGGACAGCCAATAAATAGAGTGGTTATGTGGCTTGTTGGTAAATTAACCTGGATGTGTTCTATTTCAGGTTTGCGGTTCTAAACCATCATAGATATAGTACTGGCCTGAGGTAAGATCATTACTTTACATGCTCTGTATGAGACCTCCTTTCCCTTGTTGAAATCTTAACATATTTGATGCATAATCACGCATCTTTGTTTAGTCTTGTGATTAAACAAATATAATAAAGTGTTTCGCTTTAATATTTAACTAGGTGGTATAAGTACATCCAGACTGCGATTTTCCTCACTAATTTGTCAGGTGGCTAAAGTGAATATTCTGCAGCTTTTTTAACAGGTATGATAAGGGAAGTTAACTGTGTATAAGGATCCTAACTGTACATACATGTTTTAGCCTAGTGTTTCCCCCGGGGCTCAGCAATCTGTGAGCAACTTCCTATGTCAGCTCAAAGAAATGCAGTTCCTGTTCGAACGCCTGTGCCTGGCTGAAAATGCCCTTATTTGGCTACTGGGAATATACATTTGTTTGTAACAATGATCTGTGTCAGCTTCACTGGTAACGAGGAAGTTAAGAGGGTTATGGAATTCTCCAACAAAGACCTCTCAGAGGTAAAAGCATGTAATTAGCTATGTTTGCTTATACTTGCTCATACTAATATTACATTGCAGATTGTGTGGTTTAAAATGTACTGAAATATTAACGGTATTAAGGGGATATTTTGGGCATTGATTTGTACTCCAAAGATCAAGAGTTTCCTCTCTTGGGTATTTATGTAATACATTTTAATGTTATGCTCTGCACAATCTAAGCTATGCTAAGGCAAGTTACTCCAATACACTGCCAAATTCCTGTAAAAAAAAAAAAGGTCTTAACTTCCTCTTTGGTAATTTTATGGCTGTGAATTCAGTGCTTCAGCAATGTAACATGATGGCCACTTCTTATTTGTAGAAAACCTATAGTTTTGTGATACGAAGTATGCAAAATCCTCTGCAGCATGCTCAAGTGATTTATCCAAGTGTCTATGGGCCAACTGTTATTCACTCCTCCATTATAAGCTAGCACAGCAGCAAAAGGGGCCGGTAGCTGTCGGTACTCCTGTGCTAGGCAATGTGGAGACATAAATTCTAATGACCCATCTTGAGAAGGATCTTGGCTAGATACTGACATATACAGTGTACAAGCACACACTCAAAAACAGAAGCAACGACTAATGAGCTACAAAAAGTGAAACCTGACAGAAGAGAACTGCATGTGGTTCAATAACATGAGGTTGTAATGCAGAGCCAAAAGCTTTTAGGGCAACTATGCAACAGAGGGGCGACTATAAGTCTGGGAATACCCCTGGCCCTACTCATCATCAAACACCCAATTAAGCATTTTTGAAACCGAACAGAAAGGTGCCTACTACACTTGTTTCCAAATGTATTTGGCAAAAATTTTATTAATTTATAGGAAATATAGATTGATGTAAAAATAACACATCACACCTCCAGGGTTGTGGATTTGAATCTGGCTTCTGCTCTGTGTGACTGTAGTTTTGCATATCTATCCAAAGTCTCTTGGCATTCCAGTTTCCGCACACAGTCTAAAAACACGCAGGTAAGTAAATTAGGTTCTCTAAATAGCCTATAGTGCATGACCATGTGTGTAATGGACTGGCATCTCATCCAGGGTGTACCCCAGCCTTGTGCCTTGGGATGGACTGGCATCCCGTCCAGGTTGTACCCCAACCTTGTGCCCTGGGATGGACTGGCATCCCGTCCAGGGTGTACCCCAGCCTTGTGCTGTCTGCTCCCTGGGATAGGCTCCAGGCCTCCTCTGACCAGGGCAAGTGGTTAGAAGATATCTACCTAAGCCATGAGGCTTTGGGAGGAGTCCAAACTTGACCATGGGGATGACATACAGCGAGGGAAGAGAAACGAAATCCACAAAGACAAAACCATATGACCAAATAAGCCTACATTTAAACGTAATGACGTATAGAGACTTTTGTTTTTTACAGCCATAAATGACTCAAGCCACTCTAATCACAGTTATCAAATATTTTTAAATTAGAAATACATATTTTTAAAATTCTATAAGAATACTTCGTCAGTTATTTGAATTCAAATAAGCTGGTTATGTTTCTATATTTTCTCAGGTGATTTAGTGTGGTCAGTATGTACTGTCACTATGGGGTATTACTGTAGAGCCATCACTCATCTCTGCTGATCCACCAGCAATAAACTGCACAAACATACCTTTCGATGTTTCTTTGGTGTCATTTAACAGTTAAGATAAATTAGACCCTCTTGTGCTGACAGCCACACAAATCTCAGGCCAATGGTGACAGCCCAAATCCAAAAGTGGCTGCCAACATGATGCAAGAGGTATGGACAACTCAGAACTCAAGTGGTGTATGTGTTAACAGTAGCCTTTCCACACACTGTGAATCCTTGAAAACCATATACAGACATTTTAATGTGCTACAAAGAGGAAGGAGAGTGTGATGACAATAAGGCTACATTTAAGAAATACTTTAGACAAAGTTAGTCTTACTGAGCAGCAGGTCAAATGATTTTCATGAAACTGAGTGAGAATTTTTGAAATTCTTCAAGTCCTGCTCATGGACACGGCAATAGAATAGTTTGCGAAATACTACAATGCATGTCAAAATAACAGTCAGTTGCATACATGTAACTAATTAAGTTACAAATGCCAAAGATATTCGTGTAATGGACAGAATGTAACCTTCTTTGCTAGAACAACTTTCAAGGGGCTCATTTGAAGCAGAAAGTACTCTGATATGTCCACTGTAATTTTGACCATCTGTATGAATTACAAGCTCCACAAAAAGAAAGAAAGAAAGAAAAAACTATTTATGAAGAAGGGATCAACTGTTATATGAAACCAAATAAACCAAATACAACATATTTATAGACAAAGTTGCGTTACCTTAATATAGGTAACTAAGAGTTGTAACTGAAAGATTTCACATCATAAGGTGTGAATATTTAGTATATCGACAACAAGGACATGAATTTATGAATTTTAAAGTCTTCTTTTTGGTCAACGCTGGTTAATGAAGATTCCTACACATCCATCCGTTCTTCAACACAGGGCCTGCAGGCCATCCCAGTTAACAAAGGGCACAAGGTGTGGGAAGACCTTGTCCTGAAAGGCAGTCCATCCCAGGGCACATGCACCCATACACCAGGCACAACACAAAGATGCATGTCTTGAATGAATGCCTTTATTTAATAAACCACAGGAGGAAACATGCACAACACAGTGAGAACATACAGACTCTGCACACACAAGTATGAGTTATCTAACCCCATACTGAAGGCTTACCTGTCAGTAACATGAAACCACCAGGGTAGCTCATCAGTGCAATAATCTAAAAAACCGTTGCCCTTCATATAAAAGGACTACTACGATGGCATGAGCAAACACCTTTGTGAAAATCTTACGCCACACGATACCTGTCACCTACACCCACTGCAGTCAGAGCAACCAAAGCTCCGGCTGTACATTATTAAAGATTGACACACATCCGCTCTTCAAATTGCCCAATCTGCAAGACTGTAAAATGGATTAGGTCTTAAAATGGTGGTTTTAGGTCTTTTAGGGAGGCAAAGAACAAGAGATTCAAGACTTCCTCATGGCCTACTCAGCACTATTCAGTCAAAATAAACCTGACAGTTCCAAATAGGGTGATAACTCCACTGCCCTAAACAGAAAGCAGGGGACAACCAGAATGTCCCTGGGGTTTGTGTGTTCTGCATGTGTTTTATGGGTTTCCTTTGGATGCTCAGGTTTCCCCAGTAGTCCAAAAACATGAGGTTAGGTGAACTGGTGTCATTACATTACCCACTGTGTGTGTGTGTGTGCGTGTGTGTCTGTGCGCGCGTGCACACCTTGGGATGGACCGGCATCGTGTTCAGGGTGTCCGCTGCCTTGTGCCCTGTACTTCCTGGGATAAGTTCCAAGCTCACAGTGACCCCATACTGTTAATCAATATGGAAATTTGATTAATGCTTTAGCAGTTTCAAAATGACTTAAAAATATATGCTGATTTCCCAAGTTCCTACACGTTAAAAGAACTTACTTAACACAATTATGCATGCAAGTTATTTGACTGAAGCATTTACATTCGGTGTCCTTTAAAACCCATCAAGAAAATTTACCCATATAGAACTGGAACCAATTTCTCATGCACCCAGTTCCTTAATATGACACACGTTGTTACTTAAGAGCACAGCAGCAGACTTGATGCTTGGTCACCAGTCTTTTATATTAGCAACTATAAGACAGAGAATGTTTTGTGCAATAATGCCCATCTTTAACTAACACTGATCCTAAGGACGCTGAACGCGCAAAAATGATTCCACCGAGTTATATATGTATAATTTTATAACGCGATCCTTGAAATAAAGAATTAATTAACCAAAGGACATGTCTTACAGGACACCTTTTAAATCCGCGACGTCCTAAGAGGCTTTTATTAGTAAACTGGAAACGTTCAAAATGTGGCCGAAAAGCATCAAAAGAACAGCCCATACCGTGACAGCAAACTTTGCTCGGCTAATAACTTGACTGCCGCAATGAATGAACCGATGGCTGACATTTTTTTTTAATCCCAGGTGCCACGCCCTCCGAGTTAGGAAGTTGACGTTTGCCGGTTTACTACTTTCGATGGCAGCTAACGACCAAAATAATATTAATAACAAGTACAATTCAAAAATGGTTCAAATAGATCAAGCATTTGTGTGCGTCATTTAGAGTTTTCATTACATTTAGGATTGAACTGGGGGAACGTTTTTTCATTTTCACAAAAACTGAATGTCACATCATGACTCCTGTAACTGCATTACATATCCAAATCAGTGTAATGTGAATGAAAAATATGAAGCAAACACATTTTTGCTGCATGGGGGTGCCTCCTTTTAAAATCGTAATTAGATACTGAGTGTGTGCTTATGTTTATTAATAATAATAATAATAATAATAATAATAACGACACTGGGAGGGGTCGTTTGTAAACATGTATCTTTCTATGTAGGACTATAGGCTCCTTGAGACGCGGGTTGCATCCCCAACATATAGTCAGTTTTTGTAATTAAACACACTGCCAATCTTATGTTCACTTGTCCACATTTATCCAACTTCTGTGCACTCATTCTTCGTGGCTGGAACGCATGATATGCCAGCTTCCGCGTGCCAGTTTTTTCGTAATATCGTAATTATTGGAAATGCATGTTTTGTATATATGGCTTGTGCAAATATTGTTATATATAGATTTATGTATCTGTAGCTACTTGTGCGATTATCGTGAAAGGAGCAGGTAGAAAGCAAGTGATCCCCAAGCAGATATGCTCCTGGCTACCTGCCATAGACGGTGAAATAAAACTATACATTACTTAAGTACTATAGTGAATAGATCTCCGGGGTGAATAAGTTATCTGTCGCTATTTCTTTCACTTCGGATTGAATACTTCGCCATTTCTCGCCCTCCCCTACTCTCCTTTCTCGTGTTCTAAGAGACGACGAGGTGCAGCAATGCGCACGCAGCGCGCGGGGTCCATGACGGCCGACCAATCCGATCGCGCGGTGCCGAAAGTTTACCTTATATGGCTAGAGCCGGGCAGGGCACCGGCGATAAAACTGTGCGCCCCGCACTCGTAGCTTTACTTCGGGCTTCTCCAAACGCAGCTAGTGCGGGAAAGACCTGTCTGGTTTCCTTTATCCTATTGGTAAAGTCACCTCCACGCTAGGTAAGTGTTTTATCAAATTTCCCCCCATTTTATTTGAGATTAAATATCTCAATCCTATGTAATTCTTAATTTTTCAAATGTTAATATTTAAATATGTCAATTTATGGTTACAGTAATGTTGTGGCGTGAACTCGAGACTTTCTGCAGTAAATATGAATGGAATTATAAGTGTGTGCTCTTTGCTTTTTATTTAAGTCATATGGATACTAAATATACACAGTATCAATGGTAATTTTACGGTAACCTTGACCGTATCGTTAATTTCCATTGTTCTGAACCTCCATCTAAAGGCAAGCTGAGGGGCCGGCTTGCTTCCGTTTGCATTAATGTTGGAGGTCTTACGTGGTGCTCTTTATTAATTTAAGTGGATTTAAATGTAACGGCCGAAATGAAGCCGGCTTCATCTGGGTTGTTGAAGGGTGTGACCAACCTAATTAACTTAATTCATTTCCATTTCGAGCTACATTGTCTTTCAGCTGGATTTTTTTTTTAATCACCGATATCTTAACCTCTTGTCATTTTATGAACCCCTTTTCATTGTGGTAGAAAACGTGAAAGGCTACCGAGTTGCGAAATGCGTAGGATAATCCTTTGGTCTCTACTGCGCCATTCACCTAATTGCTGAAATGGACACGCTGTCTCCTTTCCTGATAATCTGTAGCTCATGGTCTTTTAGGCGTGTTTCGGCATCTGGAAAATGTCCTCAGATCTTCAAACTTTTTGGCTGAGACTGTAGATAACTGCAGATATCCGAAATGGGAGTGAAATGAACACGATTGCTATACATTGCTTTTTTTTTTTTTCCTCCTTCGGAAACGCCTATTGGGTTACCTGTCCGGAATGTGAGGTTTTAATGAACTTCAGTGTTGGATAGGAGGCGATTGCAGAACCTAGACCCGGTATTGGTAGGTTTCGGCTGCATAGAGGAAGCTAACGCCTACTAACTGCTTGTTTTAAACGGGCATGCCTCCTAAGTCCAATCCAAAGGGGAATCGATGAACTTGAGCGTAAGCTATTGAGCAATGCCACGGCCACTCCCTAACGTCAGATCTATTCGTTGTTGCTCAGCCTTTTTCTCTCTGGCCAAGGGCCACGCTGCCGGCAGATGCAAAGCGGCTCAAACCATTTCCTTTTATGGTAGAGAATGTAGTGGGGCTTCCTTTGTCTCGTCTGCAGCGCCAGCGCTCCCCCTGGCGGCTAAATGAAGACAGGAAATGGTTCTGTCACATGGTGACAGGGAGGCGTATCTTAACTTTTGAATTTTAACGCCTTTTTTCCCCTCCCTCTTCTAGCTTAACAATGGAAGACGAAATTGCTGCACTGGTTGTTGACAATGGCTCTGGTATGTGCAAAGCTGGATTTGCTGGTGATGATGCTCCACGTGCTGTCTTCCCATCCATTGTTGGTCGCCCAAGGCATCAGGTATATAACCTACTATTGTATTGATTGCTTTTTTAAAAAAATATTTTTGTATGTTCTGAATGCCTGGCATAGAATGTGCTTGACGTTAACATTGTGCTCTTTCTCAGGGTGTGATGGTTGGTATGGGACAGAAAGACAGCTATGTTGGTGATGAAGCTCAGAGCAAGAGGGGTATCCTGACCCTGAAGTACCCAATTGAGCATGGCATTGTCACCAACTGGGATGACATGGAGAAGATCTGGCACCACACCTTCTACAATGAGCTGCGTGTTGCCCCAGAGGAGCACCCTGTCCTGCTCACTGAGGCACCTCTGAACCCCAAAGCCAACAGGGAGAAGATGACGCAGGTTAGTTGACTTTCATTTTGACTTCAGATATAATCCTACTGAACACTTGTATGTGAGGGTTTCATTTCTTTCATTTCTTCCAAAATCTTAGGAGTTATTCTCTTCATCACTGAATTTCTCCACTCTTGCTGGAAGCTGCAGGTTTTTTTTTTCCTCCCTTTTGACTGTGTGCTGTTTTCATCCTGCACTGATATTAAGGAATGTTGTGTTGTGCATATGAATAACTGATATAACCCTTCAGGTGTGTGAAAATGCATGCATTAATGAGTTTGTAGTTCTGGATGTGTCCTAATGGCCTCTTCTATGTATTTGCAGATCATGTTCGAGACCTTCAACACCCCAGCTATGTACGTTGCCATCCAGGCTGTGCTGTCCCTGTATGCCTCTGGTCGTACCACTGGTATTGTGATGGACTCTGGTGATGGTGTGACACACACCGTGCCCATCTACGAGGGTTACGCTCTGCCCCATGCCATCCTGCGTCTGGACCTGGCTGGCCGTGACCTGACTGACTACCTCATGAAGATCCTGACCGAGAGGGGCTACAGCTTCACCACCACGGCCGAAAGAGAAATTGTCCGTGACATCAAGGAGAAGCTGTGCTATGTTGCCCTTGACTTTGAGCAGGAGATGGGCACTGCTGCTTCCTCCTCCTCTCTGGAGAAGAGCTATGAACTGCCCGATGGTCAGGTCATCACCATTGGCAATGAGAGGTTCAGATGCCCAGAGGCCCTGTTCCAGCCCTCATTCCTGGGTAAATAGACTTTTTGAAGGCACTGATTCAAATCTTTTCCGTTATGTGATTGCGAAAACTTAATGTGATTTCTCTTCCACAGGTATGGAGTCCTGTGGTATCCATGAAACCACTTTCAACTCCATCATGAAGTGTGACGTCGACATCCGTAAAGACCTGTATGCCAACACTGTACTGTCTGGCGGTACGACCATGTACCCTGGCATTGCAGACAGGATGCAGAAGGAGATCACATCCCTTGCTCCTAGCACAATGAAGATCAAGGTTGGTAGTCATTTACATTTGTATTCTTTTAGCCCTTTTCAGTGTCCTGTTGTTCAAGCAGTGTTTTTTATGCTCCCCGCTTCTGCTCTTTCAGATCATTGCCCCACCTGAGCGCAAATACTCTGTCTGGATTGGAGGCTCCATCCTGGCTTCCCTGTCCACCTTCCAGCAGATGTGGATCAGCAAGCAGGAGTATGATGAGTCTGGACCTTCCATCGTCCACCGCAAATGTTTCTAAATGGACTGTTACCACTTCACACACCAACTCCAATTGTGCAGAGAAAAACCAGAAACGACAAATTGGCATGGCTTATTTTTGGCGCTTGACTCAGGATTTAAAAACTGGAATGGTGAAGGTGTTGGCAAGGTTTGGCAAATAAGCATCCCTGAAAGGTCTACAATGCCTCTGAGGACTTAAAACCATGCATTTTTGTCATTCCAAATGTTGAATGCGTTGTCCAGAAGTTGTTTGCCTCTATGAAGGCTGCCCTGTAGAGGTGGGAGCACATACTTAATTTTGATGTATTGCTTATGTAAATTATATAACCGAAAAAAAAAATGTCTGGGTTTTTGTACTTCTCAGCCTTAAATTCATGGTCTGGTTTGTTATGCAGGAGCTTTACCTTTCAAACAAAGGTTTACATCCACCTTCAACAAACTTGTGGAAAGTGGCAGTGCCAGACTTGGTAGAGCCTACTTGTACACTGACTAAAATTCAATAAAGTGCACACATCTTAAAAGCACCTCTTCAAAATGTTTAATCCTACGCATTTACATCCTTCAACATTCTGAAGATAGCTATTTAACCCTCAAACTATTTCTGCATAAAGCTACCTTAAAGTGCTTTCTTTGACTTTATCTGCACACTACTGATGAATTACGACTGGAAGTATTGAGTTCTTTTGATAATGCTATGGGGAAGGTTAGTTTCTTGGGGTGGGGCAGGGCCCATGAGTAAGCATGCACTGCATATGAGTTTGCACTACTATTGGTTAGTCAGTTCCAGGATACACTACACATGAACATGACAGAATTCCTAATATCTGCATGGAAATGAAGTTGGGTTGCAAGGGACAGCACACCCTGATTACTGAGGTCAAAATAATGCTATATGACTTCCATTTGAAATAAATGGAACACCTGTCAATGAGCTTCATTCAAAACTGAAATCCTAGGTATTTCTGGATTGCTCCACCTTTGGATGTACAGCATGCCAGGCCTCTGAAAATACTGGTTTGTAATGGATTAAGATGATCACAAATTGACTAATGCAAATGTCTTTACAGTAAGAGTAATATACATAACTGACTCACATGAGCACCATCTTTTTATTTGCAAATGTTTTTTTGGAATGGTCATTAAAAATCTGCAGACTTCGACTTTGAGCCAACTTTGAGCCATTTTCCGGTAATTCCACCTAAATTTACATGTATTTCTAAGGATTATTGTCAAAAAATTAATAAGCAATTGCTATGTAATGTCATCAAGTATAGAGGCCTTGAGGTAAAAGTGTTTGGTCAAATTATCTTGTCTATGGGAAGCAAAGGGCAAGTTTTTTTTAGTTTGAAGGAACAAAATTTTATGGAGTATATTACTCGATATAGTGTATTCCATAACTTGAATACCATTAGGATCAATGCTCCTGTAGATTATCTTTCACCCCAAAAATGGATATAAGCTCTATTTGGAAGTTATTCAAGACTGAACAGACAGATGTCCAAATGGCTCCTTTTGGAGTGTCCAGAAAGAACCTAAATAAGCCCATAAAAACACAAAGAAGGCCTCGAACAAGCATTGCAACTTCAGGCATAAGAACATAAGAAATTTACAAACGAGAGGAGGCCATTCGGCCCATCAAGCTCGTGTGGGGAGAACCTAACTAATAGCTCAGAGTTGTTAAAATCTTATCTAACTCAGATTTAAAGGAACCCAGGGTTTTAGCTTGCGCTACACTAACAGGAAGACTATTCCATACTCCAACTACACGCT
>JAODKC010000095.1:22724560-22772672 GCA_026777985.1 Mormyrops attenuatus | reverse complement strand
TATGATCAGGCATTTCAGAACTAGAAAAGTGCATTTCCTGGAGAAAAGAACAGGGGAAAGACAGGAAAACAAAATGGAGCATCAGACTTCAGTGGCATTGCATCTGAGAGCTTTGATGGCCCTCATCTCAGGCTGACTTTCATGGTCTCGCCTTTGATGTCTCCTCGTGATTCAGTGGCTGCTTGCCCCCAATTATAAGACTAATGGAGACCAACTGTACAGCAAAGCTGATAAACGACAGCACATCGCCCCTCCCACCCCACGTTTCTGACAAGCCGGATTTAAAAGATATGCAGTCGATTTTGCACGCATAATCTCATTTCCTAATCAGCATCTGATTGCAGGTTATGAAAGAATGAAAATTTGAATTTGCATTTGAAAGCACAATCAAAATCAATGGCTTTCATTGAAATTATTTACGTAGACAATCGATATCTCCGTCCGCTTGTATTTATCTGCCCAAACGACTGCGGGATCAAGAATTTTCTCCACTGATATCATTAATTAGCTGCGTGAACAGAACATGAAATACATCACTGGCGTTCTGCATTTTCATCAGTCCATTTGCCGTTAAATAATCCCTCCTATCCAGCAGTCCAGCATCCAGCATGGAAACGTCATGGCTGAAGTGGGCGAGACTGCTTGCCTGTTAAGCACATGCTTCCGGGATGGTGGTGATCCGTCGCAGTGCCCTGGTGATCTTCCGGCTCTACTGATGTGCGGGAATGTAAGCTGTATGACTAGTGTGAGAGAAAATTGAACAGAGGGTATATTTTTCTTAATTGGCTTTTAGATAAACTGCTTTTGGAATGTATTTTTATATCGTTGCAAGAACGCCTGGGTGACAGACAGGTGACACTCACGAAATCGGCTAAAAGAGAATTGAGGTTTGAGCTAAGCGTTGCACTCATGTTTTGAACTTTGTGCTCATTAGATTAAGCAGAAATGCAGGAAATGTACGTTTAGAACGGGCTTGATAGATAGGACAGGAAAACCACAAAAGGCTACAGTCGAGCAGGGGCTACTTGGAGATGGCCAGACCCATGAGATGAAGGCTGTACAAAATGCATATGCCTCGTACTTGTAAGATGCAAACTGCATAAAGTGTATATACATGCTTGCAAGATGCGTGCCCTACACTGTAAAAAAAAAAATCGTAAAAACAACAGAGAAATTCTGGCAGCCGGGGTGCCAGAAAAAAAATGTAAAAAAAACAGTGAATCACTGTACAATTGATAACAGTAAAAAAAAAAGTTAAATAACATTTCTTTCCATTACTATGAATACAAATAATTTACGCAAAATAACATAAACTTAGTATTTTCTCAGAAAACTGCTGTCTTTGTTCCACAAAAACGATGCTAAATTTCACCAAAATCTGTTCAGAATTTAAAAGTTATAAATCGCTAGAAATCCAGTATAACTGCTCCTGATTGGTCATGTTCAGATATATGCGCTGTTAACTGAGCTATGACAACTGGTATATCCGCTTATTTCTCCGAAGTAGGCATCGTATTACTAACTACATAATAATATTGCGGCAACTGGTGGACCGAGGTATCCTGGTAGCAGAGGGAGCCACAAAGACTCACCCGCCGGAGAGAATACGCTCTTTATTGGTAATCCCGAAAAACAACTATAGCAGACACCCAACCAGCACCGAACCACTTACACATATGAAACACAAGGTCATCAGACGCCGAACTGTAAGACGCATACACAGTGGGAGACTTAGGCCTACGTAAGCTAATTACACACGAGGATCAGACCGGGTACACGCAAGACACAGGCAAACACACGCGCCACAATAGGAAAATGTAACCATCAACATTAAACAGCAACAATAACAAGGGCTATTTACACTTGCACGCGGGGCATGCTGGGATATGCGCCCCGCCGGTGCTACAATCTAATTATACTTAATATCAGTATATTCCCTATATTATCTAATTTTTAAATACTTTTTGTAATGTGAATAAGTTTAGCTCTACACAAACCATTTAATATGCAACAACACAGTACAAGTGTGTTGAATATCTTAAAGAATGAAACGTGCAACTGATTTTAGGACAGTGAACCAATGTAGATTTTATGTACACTGAATGTAAAATTAAAGTTAATGAAAGAAAATTTATAGAAGACAGCTGCTGCGCTTTAGTAAAACGACAGCACATGTTGGTACAGTAAAACCATTAAAATGTTACAGATCAAGCATGTAAGCATAAGTCTAAGTTCTGTAAAAATACAGAAAAGAAATTTTCAAGTTTCACTGAAGGGATTTCTCTGTTATTTTACAAACTGTGCGTAAATATACATTCATGTAACATAGTTTTAATAAAGCTTTTCTGTCATTTAACATAATAGGACAAAAATGAAAATTACAGTCAAACTGACTGATATAAAACGGTTTAAAACTGTGAGAAAATTGCAGTTAATTGACAGTATGTTGGACTTCAGTGTGTCGTGGAAAGCTTCCTGTTAATGTCTGCTGGGAAGTTGCGGTTATACTGCTCTCTTAAAGTGTTTGTAAACTTGACAAATGCTGAAGGGGGCTGTTTTGCCTTGCCCTGATTCTGTAATGTTCTTCTGGGATGAGATCAGGCCTATAAGCTAACTACAGCTGTGCACCAGTGTTTTTGTAGACGTGTCCTTTTAATGTGCTTGAGTATATTTCTTGGCCATGTATTAATTTCATGATTCCTTAGTAACAAGTATTGTGGTTTTCTATGATTGGCAAATAACGTAACATATTTTTGGTCGTTGGTACCGATGAGAAAGCCCTGCACTTTGTGTGAAATATGTTTCAGTATGATTGAGGGCTAATTTGGCTATTTTGATTTAATTGTAGAATCTTGGGGGGGGGGGTGTGGGTGCTACATTTAATGATGACATGTGACCTTTGTCTCACCGTTGATTATATGACGCCTCTCCTGGGGCTTTTAGGGAATCACCAAACAGATATCATGCTTTTAAAAGGAAGTCCCCTTCTTATTATGGCTCAGTTATTCATTCGGTTGAGTAGTGTTTTGGCTCATTGGATGGAGTCCTGTTGCCCTGATTGAAGTACGAGCAGATCAGGGTGGACAGATAAGCAGATGTGGCTCCCCCTGTGAAAGGATTGGTGTACCGGTCTTCAGAGTATTCCCGCTCCTCTGGGAACACAGCTCTCTAACAGGGCTCTGACAGTCTTCCCTTTATCTCTGTAACAACTTGATTATAAGGAGTTTTTCCTCATAGTAGAAAGCACGGCACACTTAATCACAGCTTGGGATAATGTCCTCCGAGATCTAGGCTGGCGTTCATTAATACCACAGTACTTTGTTATAGTCACTCTTTGTTTTGTCAAGTAAGCAGTCTTGTTTTTAGTCTTTGGTGTTTAACCTTGGTGGCTTGAAAGTGCTACAGAGCTTCACTGTGGGTGTCTGCTTAGAGCCCATTGAAGGTTACCTAGGCCATATTTAAAAAGGTGGATAGACATAATTCATCGTACCTACTGCAATAAGCTTTAGCCCCTACCAGCATGGTTCATTGAATTGTTGTGGAAATGCAGGCAGCTGTTTTTTTTTAAAGGTGGTGGTTTATTGTTGCATCTTTCAGTAGCGGCCCCAGTGCACACCTGTTTTTGTGGTCAATTCATTGGTCAGTCGGAGCTGATTTTAATATAACACTTTTTCCCATGCAGGGTTTCACAAAAGCAATTTAGCATTGATATCCCAATATGATATGGGTCCTTTGCTTCAAATAAGCTCCTCGATAACTGAAGACTTGATCTATGGCCTCAAAAATGGTATAGTACAACAAACACTGGAATAGATTTGCTACTGTCTTCAGATACGAATAGCATGTCATTAAAGACTTTGACAAGTGTTTCAGTGCAGAGATGTTATCTAGGCCCACATGTGCATGCCCACAGACTATTGGACTATAGGAAGGTAGATAACTGTAGGGCAACATTAAAATTTTTGATTAAAATTAAGGAGTTTGGAGAGATGCCTGGAGCTAGACAGACCGTGAGAATCCAGGTTTGCCGTCTTCCAGATTAGTAGGGGCTTGATTACAACATATCCAAAAGCAAGACATGAATTTATTTTATCTAACATGGGCGTTTTAATTACAGTAATTACTTTCCAAGGAGCTGAGCTTCCTTCATCAGCTCTATGGGTACAGGAACACAGGAATGTGACACAACCTGTCTGCAGCTTGCAACACGCCCTTAGATCTGCTGGTTGTTGTTGATATGCTTTGATTCTTTGATTTTGAGAGCACACTGTGAAATTTTAGTCAGTGTTTAGTTCTTGCATGAGGATGGCACAGTGTCTCATTGGATAGTGCTGATCCGACACCTGCAGAAGTGTTGAATGTTTGATCCCTGCCCTTGCACTCTGTATATGGAGTTTGCATGTTCTAGCCATGTTTGTGTGGGTTTACTCTTGGTTCTCTGGCTTCCTCTTAAGGTGGCAACTTTTTGAGCAATGTTGCCGATCAACTGCCAGCCAGGTGTGCCAATGGGCAATCATTTTCGATCTGGATGATCACGAAAAGTTGCTCACTGCCAATGAAAGTTTTTCAATTAGAAATTTGTTGCCTAATATTAACAGGAAAGTACCTAAGCAACACTGGTCAGTAACATTGCTCAGAAAGTTGCCCCGTGTCACCCTCACCATCTTGTAGCTGAGCCGATATCTAAATCATTTTTAGTGTTCTGCTGTGTATGTGTCCCCTCCCTTGTGCTTAGTGGGGTAGGCTCCAGGCTCACTGTCGGCATGCACTGCATTAGTGGTTATGGAAAATGAGTAGATTGGGTTGCATTACCTTTTCATAAGTTGCATTGTTTGTTAGCGGCTGTGTTTTATTTAGTCAGTAGTCAGAGAAATTTTATCCCCTTTTAATTAGGTTTGAGAATTATGTTGACAAAGCTATGAAGTTTTTTTTATTGTTAGTCTGTCTTTCAAAAGATAAGGAGAAAGGCCTGTAACTTCATATTGTGTGATTTGCATTCTAATGTTTGAGAAGGAATGAAATATGCACGTTTCAATAAACAGTAGTCTGCTCTGTGTTTACTTCAGGGATAGGGTGAGCACGTTCTGGACTGTAATCTTTTTCCTATTTCACATACTGACTGGTAATCTGTGATTGTCCCACTTAGACACAAAACTGGGAGCTGTAACGGTACATAAATGGCCATATTTTTCTGTTCTTTTATGCTCTTGTTTTAGTATTTAAGCCAATATACAATCGTTTCAGAGTACTATTTTATGATTATTTCCTACTTTAATTAAATATACAAATATGTAAAATAATATATTTTAACAGTAAAGAATCAAATTGACATTTACTCATTTGTGTATTCTTTTCCTCTTTCCATTCATAAAGCTGTGAAAAATATACTTGGTTATATTGATGATGATTTTCCAAACCTGGCTCGAGTTTAAAATTGCCTGAGGTTAGGAGACCGAAATTAACCGTGACCTACACTGACAAATTCTCCCGGTGCAGCCTAATGACCCAGCTGTTTCTGTTGCCGTGATGTATTGTGTTGACCTAGCAAGGGACGACATTCTGGTCCGGAGTGGGACCGCGCACACAAATGGGCTGAATCGCCGCTCCTCTGTGTGCGTGCTGCTCGCCATGGGAGCCCTTCTCCACGCCCCAGCTCCGAAGAAATAAACCACCCCCTGTCACAGCGGTCAAATATTTACGCGGTTCCTCCGCGTAGCTTTACTTTACAGATGCTTGGAGGTCTTAGAGGTGGTGGGGCGTGAGGGACTAGAGTGGGAGGCTAAAGGGCAACGAAGAGTGGAGAAACATCTGTACGCCGTTACGTCCGGGCGGCCATAAACGTGACTTAGTCATGTCAGCAGACCATTGCTACGACTTCACATTGAACTCTATTCATCATCATCATCATAATAATAAAAAACATATGTTTATTTGTTAGCTGCAGTGTTGTGTAAGGATTTAAAATAATCACAACAGTGGAAGAATGAAAAGGCGGTCGGAGGATCCTGAAAGCCACTCAGGCGTAAGACTGCAGGGTCTTTTCAGACACGGTCGATTACCCTGCGCCGCGATCTCGTCCTCTGCTCAGCAAATTTTTGACTCTGCCGTTTGATACCGGAGAGCCAGGGGAGTAGGACAAAAGGATAACTACCAAATGAAAGACCCCCTCCCCCTTTTTTTGTCCCTGTCCTGAGTGTCACATGCAGTCAGTCCGGGGACTCTTAGCAGCTTGGGGGGAAGAGATGGGTGTAACAGAGCAGAACATAGCTGTCTAGCACCCGTGCCCACTTTTCCAGGCTACCTGAGGAGTGGTGCTTGGGGATGTCTGGACCCTGCCTTAATGTTGAGTGATCCCCTACAGTTTTTCCTTCCCCCGAAGGTTCAGGCTCTAATTTCCCAGAACCGAGGCCATCTCTATTAGTGCCCGATTATGTCTGATTGCCACTTTGCTTTATTCACCCTATTAAACATGGCTCAGCTATTTTTGAAAAGAAATTGAGGGTTGGACGTGTCAGCAGTTGGGGGTATTTTTATGGCAGTCAAAGTGTTCTGCTGTTTATTAGAGGGAGCTGAATTACATCGTTCACAAATCAGATGAGTCATTTCAGCAGAAACTTCTGGGTTTTATAGATGCTCCACTCATCTCTGTTGCCACTGCCATTATCAGATAGCACACCGCCCTGGTGTTTTCTGGTCTTATTTTCACATTCTTGAAAGGACTTTCAAGAGCAAGTGTTATATTTTTTATTAAAGTAAAGACTAGTCTGACATTGTCACATAATGAATGGTGGGGGGGGGGGGGGCATAAAGGTCCATTAGTTTGTTTATTTATGGCAATTGATCATTAATCCATCTCTGGAGACCGCTAGTATATGGAAAACGTAAAGAGGTTTTAGTTAATCAGCTCAAATGAGCTGAGTTAGCTTTGCCGCATTTCATTGACCGTGCGAGGCTGCCACGTCGTCGCGTTACCGGTCCTGTTACTAATGCCGGCAGCTGCAATTTCGAAGTCTTGCGGAATTACATCCCCTCCACTACTCAGAGCATGTTACGGAGGACTGGCTGGCTCTTGACTGATGCGCTGTCTTTGCCTCGCGCGTTGGTTCGTTTTTATGTGTGTAGCGATACATTGAAATTTGTTTCCCTCACCTTCTCTGTGCCCCCTAATGGTTATAAGTCATTACAGAGAACAGAACCTGCCACATGAATAAATAATGTCCAGACAAAAACGGTTAGCTGGAATGTCTACTTGATGTACGCTGAATGTTTCATTCTGATACATGTATCTGTCATCATTGCTTAAACGGTATGGGATGGTCACTGCTGATGGGCAAACTCATCTTGAACGGGTGGAAAGTCCTTTACAGCTCGTATACGAACCTGACCAGGTGCGTGGAAAAGACAGAGAAGCTTTAGAATATCTTTGGATGCCCAACATCAAAGGCTTGTCTCCTTCCTCCAAATATATGTGTGTTCAAAAGGTAACCTATTAAGCATGTTGAATTGGTTTCAAGTGAAGGGTTCTTGAGAACTCGTGATTAGAAGGGCCCGTCGCCTCGGAAAGGTGTGCTCGTGCTTTCATTTGCAAATAAATTCATTCACTCAGTCAAGCTGAAAGTTTTCTATTAGTAGCTTTCTGATATTTACAATGGTTTCATCTCTTTGCTCCCTGCATACTGTTCTCCTTGGGCTTTTAAAACATTAATTGAAAATAGCTTTACGGCCAGTGCCATTTTAAAATACCGTTATTTAAGTAAATGGATAATGATGGGTCCTGTATGTTGGCGGGATTTTGTAGTGAATCTTGGAGTGAATTTTCATGTCATCTTAGGGTTTTAAAGTATGTCACAGATTTAGCTATTCCTAAACATAACTCGGTGTCCATGAAATGGAGGCTTTTGTCCTTGAGTACCATTGAAGAGTATGGTCAACCAATTACTTTTTTACTTCCAGAGAATAGTCTTGCCCTATTTCTGAGATGCCCTCTACTGACCATCTCTTTCATTGTCCATCTCACTCTCTCTGGATATGAAGGTTTTCGTCGGAGCGTCCCGCACTCAACGTCGTCATCTACCCCTTGCTACATGAAGACCTGGCTCTAATCATCAGAGAGATGCCCCTCCTGCACCTGGACGAGATCACGCTGTTCAAGAGCCGCGTGGCTGAGGACCCGCTGCACCTGTGGTGGTAGCAGTCACTGCTTGTCCCTCGTCTCCATTTGTTAGCACAAAGGAGTGATTTCAAGGGACTTAACCACCAGTTGACGATGTGCTCCAACCTCAAAGTCAAAATGCTCAAGTGAGGTTCTGCATAGGAATTGTTCAGGAAAAGGGGCAAACCCTTGCAAATCTCTGTATAAATCAGTTATTTAAAGTGTATTTAGTATAGTCTTAAGTTCTGCAAGCTCTGACCCCATTTTCAGACACTCTGTACCTATTCTCTTTCTCTCTTTGAAGTCTCTATTTGAGTAGTTGCGTCACCTTTGCATTTCCATCTGTGATATTGTCAGCTCTTTGACGGTGATGTTTACAGTGTGGCCCAATCACAGTTAAATGACCCAGTTTTAGGAGCGTATCCCCCCCAGTGCTTTTTCTTGCAGAGGAAATAGAGAGCTCCTGCTGACTGTGAATTTGTGCTGCCAGTCTGGTCTCTGTGGAGGTCTGCTATTACAGTCTCATTACTTCTCATCCTCTGGCCCGGGCACATCAGTCGTCTTGAAAGGGCCGTGACTGAGGGAAAGTGAGGACCTTTCCTGATCAGAGCTGCCACCTTTTGATTTCTCCCCCGCAGCAAATGGAACCGATTGTCGATTTTTCTATTGAACAGCTGTAATTGTTGAATAGCAACCTAATGGTGGAAGGGCGGGAGGGGAAAAAAATATGTTGAGATTCCATTCCCATTCCGTCTTCTCTCAGCTGGTGCTCTTTTGCAATCATGGAGGATTTTATAAGCTATAGATGATCATAGACTCTGCTAATGTCACGGCAATCACCAGGCCCTCAAAATATTTCCTCGCATGGAGCTGGAGATCTCGTTCTCTCTTTGATTTTACTTTTACCTTGCACATTAATGCCTGTGGATTGAAGCACTTCTCCTTTTGGCTTTCCAGGTCCTTGGCATGAGTTGTTTTCTGTGTTTCCTACTGCTCTGTACCCATGATTTTTAGTCAGTGCCAATGTAAGACTGCAGAACTTCTGTAACACAGCAAATGCCAGCAAATCAGTGGCTTGTGTCGGGCAATAGAAACTTACCTGGATGCATGATAAAGACGGGGATTGTGCCGCGTCACTCTTGCTCATGAATGCCTCAGCACTGAGTACCCTTTGAGGAGTACGTTGTCATGTTCTGACTATGTTTGGTGCAGTAGACGGATCTGCCGTCTCAGTGAAGTAAACTTATCTGTCTCTGAGAGTGTTCCTTGTGGGAGTTGAGAAAAGAAAGGAGAAAGAGCCTAATCCAGTGAGGCTGAATCCATCATGCTGTGAGTTTAATTAACTGCTTCAGTGATCAGATCCATTTTTTTTCTTTCTCTTTATGTTTTTTTTCTAAAATGTACTATCCTCTTGGTCTTAGCACTTCAAACAGCTATTATTTCTGTTGATTTTCTGATTTTGACTGTTGAACATCTGTGTTCTTGCAGTGTGCTGAATGAATGGGCGGATGACTGGATTTTCAGTCGTACTCTGTTTCATTAATTCTTTTCCAACTGTATGGGGTTTGTTGTATGGCGTTGCATAGTTATTGGATGAATGGAGATGTGTGCGTAATATGTGGAAATTTGACAATCACTATTTTTATTCTTTTTTTTTATTTTTACAAATTTCCCAGTGGGATTATGTGGGGAATTTTTATTTCACTGTACATATGTAGCACTGTTAGCCAAAATAAATTTGTTTGTGGTTTAATTTTTGAAACCGTTATCCACATACTTCTAATGAACATCAAGCCAATTACGTCAAAATACTTCACACACTAGCATCATTTAAATATGTGATAGCATGTTTTCAGAAAATGTTTTAATGTGGCACGTAAAGTTTAGCTGTTTCTATCCATCTGGTTCTCCATAAATTTTCTTTTTTGGTCGAGTTACAAAATATATTTGAAGTATCAGTCTGTCATTTTGTATGATGATTCTAGTCCAAAAGCATATTAAGTTAATGGTAATATTTTTATAATGTTTAGTAAATAGGTCATGTACATTAAGCTTTAAAGAATGTGCATATGATATCCATAATGGAATACTGTGAAGTTTATAGTGTAGTTCTTAGTCTCTGGAATAATATGGGAAAAAATTCAGTGGTGATAAAAAAGAGCAGCTAGTTTTTAAGCAGGTGTCCTTTGTACAGTATGAACTTATAAAAACACAAAACAGCTTTACTCGGTTGCTTACCATAGCTATTAAATACTTTACTTATGAGTCAGCGATTCAAGTAAACGTGTCTGTATTTCCTTACATCTAAGCATTACTATACTGTAGCTGTGAGTTTCTCTATTCAAAATAAGGAAAACTTCCATTGACATTGTTGTTTTTGTACGATGCGAAAATCCAGAAAATTTCAACGGGAAAACGAATTGCACACTTATCTGACTCAAGGTTTCAAGGTTAGTGTGCTATTTCCAGTGTCCTCCATCCAGTACCGTAAGGTGCCTTGTGACCTGTACACCATAAAAAAAATAGTACAAAAACTTTTCCTGTCCCCCACCCTCACATCAGTGTCATGCTCAATATGTTAAACATGTAGCGAGTCCACAGAAATGCCAGTGAAGTAACAAGTTACACTGTGTAGCTTAATGGCTTAGGGATCAAATCACTGTTGGGCCTTTAACCTAAGTGCTCCAAGGGTGTTGGAATCTGGCTGTCTCTGCCCTCGATCCCCAACCATTCCTCATTTGCAAATCGTTTTAGAAAAAAAAGTATTTGCTAAATAAAAAATAAAATAAAAATCATTGTAGGTCTACCTTAAATATAGCTTTGAGCATTATCTAGCTATCAATAAATACAATTCAATAAATTTGTCAATATAAGTTGTTGAAAACATTGAAACTTTGTTAAAGCCATGACAACTTGCGCATAAAATGTATGTATGGTACATAAAGCAAAGCCTTTTTGTGTGTTTTTTTATTTGCTTGACTCTTTATACACATGGGTAAATGTTTGTATAAAGTAACAAAAAAAAACATTCCTTCTGAAATGACTCTACAAAACACCTAAGTTGATTTAGATTTTCACAATAAGCCTTTTTACAATTGTCTTGTAACAGTCCTCTGTGCAGCACTTTGACACTGAAAGAACAATGGATCGAAGACCAGTGAAGGACCAGCCTCCAGTCTACATCCTTTTACACATTCTTACATCCTTCCATGCCTTTCCACTAGTAGCCACTTCCGGGGACCCAGTCAGCAGTATTGCACATTAATACGTTACAATGAAAACTATTTTTCTGTGTGGGTGTAAAGTAAAATAGATACTAAAAATGGGGGGGGGGGGGGAATAAATAAAAAAAAAAAACCATTTAATAAAATGAAATCCAACTCATGTACAAACAAGATATCAAATACATTGAAAGGCAATGGAATAAAAACAAATGCATGTTGAAAATGAAAAGTAAAAACATTTAAGTGGTAACATTTTGGCTACCCTTTTCTTATGTATTGTCTTGGATTTATAAGATTATAGAAATGTACCATGCCCAGAGTTCTTTTTATTATTAGTTAGATTGGGCTGGATGTGTGTTTGAGTAAGGAAAATATCATGGCTAATAGGGGAACTCTTCAAATGCTTGGACCCACATGAAAAGCCCCCAGAAACCCGCAGTGAAGCTGCACCCAGATAGAGCAACTATTTACATGCTTGGGAATGGAGTTACTGGGGCTCCCTATCTGTGGCGTTAGTGCCCGATACTGCAACTTCTAAAAAGTCCCTTTAATTTCCAGGATGGTTGCTGTTCTGTTTTAATGTGATTACAATTACAGCTGGCCTCTGTCTTTCAGCAATCGTCTTCCAGGAGAACTTAAGCTGGGGAAAAAAAAATCAAGAAAAAAGGAGCTATATGTAAAGATTACGTAAGTGCTGCACCTCATGGCTAGTGTGATGGCAGTTTAAATTATTGCTGCATTTCGATCTCTGAGGTATCCCCTTATGAATCCTAAATAAATATGCAGTGTCTATGGTCCAAGCATTTAAAGTGGATTTACTGCTCTATATCAACTCCTAAGACTTGCATTTTGATTTGGAAAATGTTACAATCAAATCACCATCGAAACAATTCCATACAACCAGGCACAATGGAAAAACGCATAACTAAAAGACACTCTACTGTGAAGAGTTGAAAAATAAAATGATTGGTCTTCATTTGAAGTGCAGTATTTAAAGAAACTGAGTATTACACACGTTTCTGGGGAGTGAGGCCTTTGGGTCTTTGGATTGAAATACAACTTACAAATAAGGGGAACATTTACAATAAGCAACATTTAGCAATATGTTTACACCGTTATAGGCTCTCACAGGAAAGGCTTTTATATAGCAATATATCTGGTTCACCTTGCTTATGACAAAATCTAAGATAGTCTTTGAAGTGCTCCGGAACATGCACAAGGCAACAGAATTTTACATTTTACAAAAAAAAAGATGGAATTGACCAAGTTCCCAGTTCAACGTCATGCATTATGTTTTTAGTCTTAAACACCAGGGATTTTGGTATTTCTGAATGCTACTCAGGTTCCTGAGCTGTTATTCAAAAGTGCCATTAAACACCAAATAGAATGTATTGGTGGCATTGTGTAATACTAATAGGGAAACCAAGTCATGTAGGACTGTAGCAGACTCTGCCAGTGAAGACAGGGCAGATGCCCAAAGCGTGAATCCCATCTTACTAATAACAGCTTCCACAGAAGATAACAGACGCCACACATTCAATGTTCCTCCGCTCCCGATTGTCAGATGAACTGTCATTGACAAAAGCCATGGGCAATGAATAAGTGCTCTTTGTTGTACATTCTTGTCATTCAAAGCAGACTCCAACACTGTTTAAGGATTCCGGAACATTCTTTCTTGTGCCCCGTTGTTCTGTGAAACAATTAGCTAGCACATACAATGTGTGTGCTGTCAATGCAAACTCTGGCAACAAAGTTAGAATAGTATATTCCACAGTTTCATATTAAATTTTTTTCCAGACCATATTCACAGTTTTATAAAGCTTTTCCATTCTAAAAACAGTTAAAAAAATTACAAGAATGCATTTAATAAATGCATTCCATTTATAGCTATAACATGAAGTATACACAAAATGTTGGGATCCCTTAAACTATTTAAGCCTTAGGATTTGGGAAGCTGTTGGTGTCCTCCCATTTTTAATTAAGTTGCTTAATAGACCAGCATTTGCTTACTGACAAAGCTGGATAAGCCAGTGTAGAAATTCTTGTAAATGTACATCTCAAAGAATATAAGGAACAAACCATGCATGACTCAGAAACGTCTGCCCAGCTGCATGGTACTCAAAGGTTAAAAGAAGCCTAACACTTCTCTTTGTATTTCATGCTTGTTTCAAGAGTCTTGCCCTGGCTTCAAATGTCAGACTAATGTTGTGACACAGAAAAGTGGTCGGTGGCAGAAAGTCAAGGTGAGGCATCTTGTCAACATGGGTGAGAAACCCCTTATTTGTTAAAGCACCACGTTATGTTCCCAGCAGGATGAGAGACGACGACGATAGCTGATAGGTCTGTTTTCCCAGTTGAATGCATACTGTCATCTCTGAATGGTTGGTTTCTGTGCTGGATACTGGGATACAGATATGCCTGAGGATTATTATAAGCAAAACTTCCAGTGGTATCATCTATAATTTAAGTCCTGCTGGTAGGAGCCAATGGTGGCGATGATGTCTTTGGCTGGCGGTGCCATACTGCGGCAGTCATAACAATCCCAGCTGTGAAACTTACTTTGCCCCACAGACATTTCTGACACTCGATCCACGACGCCAAGTTTCACGCTCATTGGAAGATCACGGCTTTCCAGGAAGGCTACTAATCAATGTCTTCTTCACTTCTTAAAATGGTTAAAGACATCTTCCTTGACAAGTTTCCAGATTCGGCACCTGAATATCAGTATGCCCTCAAAATCATCCAAGTCAATATATTTACATTATGAGCTGCCATTGAATTAATTTTCTTTCAGCCGTCGAAGTTCCAAGTCTCTCGGGATTAGTTTTTAACCTAGAGGAAGATATGTCCTCAGGGCATGTCAGATACACTGAAGCACTTGACACCATCATCTGAGAGGGAGCATACTCACTGTGCTTCTGCTCGCTGTCACCGATCATCTGCAGCGTTTGAATTTAACTATGACCTTTAACAGGCAGCTGGTCTGAATTGTGTTTACTGCAGTGTGGAAGATCAGAAATTAGGGCACTCTGAGGCATGAGACAGAGGGGTCTTCAGCAGATGATTGGAACACCATTTGTGTTGAAGATCATGCCAGTAGTGGGCTCATAGGTACCAGCCAGGTAGTAGAGATCCTCGCGGTCTTGGTACTTCTTCGTTTTAATCATCTGTTCATATTGTTCCAAACTGACTACTAGACACTTGTGAGAAACAGTCTGTACATCATTTTCATCAATGTGGGAGGACTGGTAGAGGGCACGCTGAAGAAGAAAAAGAACGATTTAAATTCTTAATACACAAATTCATCTTTAAGTGGATATCATGTTGTAATGAAACACTACATTTCTCACCTCCATAAAATCCTTCCTCTGGTTGGAGGCTTGTAGAGTGGCTGGTAGTCCCTTTGCAGATTTCTGATTCCAGTTCTGGCAAGATATGGTAACAGTAAAATGTTATGTTTATATTGATATGACAAATTACAAAAGCCATAACAGCAGTCAACAGGCCCTCTCTCTATATATATATGCCCTATAAAATCACACATGCAGGAGGTATTTACAGCTACAACATAAGCAGAGATACTCATCTCGAATTTCATTTCCATAAGATTATTTTTAAGGGTTTACCCTATAATTCAGTATGACTAAACCTCATAAACAGATTGAGATTATATTAGGCAGCAAACCTTTCTATCATGAAACTTCTTGCCAGGGTTTGTTTCTTCTGGATGGTAAAACCATTTCACTCTGACGACCATGTTATTTCCCCAGGATTCCCACATGCTCTGGATGCAGCCTATATACGGCAGATTGGGACGTCCTGCAGACAGGAACACTGCGCAGTCTCCAATTTGAATCATCTCCTTCCCACGCATGATAGCTTTGTAAAATAACTTCTTGGCTTTTCCCTTCATGCCTCGCCTCTGAAAAACAGGTGTTGCGGATTTAAGATGTCATTGTTAAATTTTTTCCCCCATGAGTCATTAATGGAGGAATAAAGCGATTTCTGCCTTTGAAAATGATTCTCACCTGTGTGGGTTTGCCAAACCACTTCCACAGTTGTCTTGCTGGGAGAAAAGCAGCGATTTTGGGCCGGTTCTCTACCGAAGGCAGCCTCTGCCGCTTTGCCAGCTCCTTGGTGGTAGGCAAATGTATGCCCTCTCTTTTTTTGGGACGCCTCTTTCCTTGAGGCTGCTTCTGCTGCTGCTGCTTCTTCTCCTCCTGGCCCTTGTGTGGAGTAAGAGTTGACTCCTGGAACTGTTTGGGCAGCTTGTCCTTTGATTTTTGGTGAGATCTTTGGGTTGTGGGAGACATCTGTGGCGAGACAGCAGTCTCCTCATCAGAGCTGCAAGAGGAATCATCTGATGTTGTGGATGAGGAGGACGAGGAAGAGGACGAGGAGGAGGAGGAAGAAGAAGAGCAGGAAGATGAGGTAGAGGAGGATGATGAACTGCTGGTGGAGGAGTGGGAGGATTTGGAGGAGACTGGACTGGATGCCCTGGAGCTGGTGGATCTTTCTTGTTCTTGACTTCCCCTTTCTCGGACCTGCTCATCTAATTCCGAGCCGCTCATGGTGCTGTTTGGCATGGCCTCCCCTTTTAGCTGGGAGTTCTTAACTTTAGCCAGCATGTCCTCATTGTTTCCCAGCACAGCAGTGTTACAGGTGCCCACTGAATCTGTCTTTAGGCTCTCCTTCTCTGAAGTTTTGGTACTAAGTGTTCGCTGTATGCCATCTCCCGGCAGACCTGTTGAGTAAGCTACACCCATGACAGCCTTGTTGTCCCGGCCAGAGAGAGCAGCGTCTTCCATCATCATCAAGGCTTTTGTCTTTTTCGTTTTAGGCGACGTCACCCCTTCGTGATCCAGCTTGATGAGAATCTCTGAAGATTCTCTCTGCATTTTTGCTTCTAGACCCGTTTCTTGGTGTTCCCCACTTTTCTTTCCTTTCTTTCCTAGTTTCACATTTCCTGGGTTGCTGCTGTCATTCAAAGTGACCGAACTCTGCGACCCAGATGGCTCATTGTAGATGTCGACCGAAAGAACTTTACCATAGAGTGGACATGTGTAGGGCAACTTCACCTGAGAGGTGACTTTAGCTGAGGTCTTCATGCTTTTATTCTGAGTGTCATTAGCCCCTGCAATAGAGGAGCCAGTGGAGCTGACCTGCTGGAATTTTCTTTCAAGCAATGGCCCTGTTCTTGAGGAGGAAAGGGGACTCTCAGTGGATGTCTGAGGAGAGGTAGGAGTTTCCTGCTCTGTATGATCCTCTTGAATGTTGTCAGGTGCTGTAAGCATGCATGGGTTTATATATTAAGTATCGATGATTCCGCAATAAATTCCTTTTCTATCATGAATGTGTTTATTAACTAACATTATTGGAAGTGCACTGATCAGCCACAACATTAAATCCAACTCTCTAATACTGAGTAAGTCCCCAAGGTGACGCCAAAACAGCTCTGACGCATCGAGGCATGGACTCCACAAGACCTTTTACAGTGCATGGGCACTCACGGTCTGTGGCTACACAGTCCCTACCACAACCTGAGATGCACTGTATGTTCTGACACCTTTCTATCAGAGCCAGCATTAACTCAGCGATATGTGCTACAGTAGCTCTCCTGTGGGATTGGACCAGACAGGCTAGCCTTCGCTCCTCACATGCATCAGTGAGCTTTTTAGCACCTATAACCCCATGGCAGGTTCACCAGTTAGCCTTCCTTGGACCACTTTTGGTAAGTATTGATCACTGCATACCCAGAACACCCCACATGACCTGCCATTTTTGGAATGTTCTGACCCAGTCATCTAGTCAAAAGCGGGTGTTGGTGGGCTAGTGGTTAGGATGCTTGTCTCTGGACCAAGAGATTGCGGGTTTGAGTCCCACCTCTGCCACTACCATCATTGGGTCCCTGAGCACGACCCTTAACCCCAACTTGCTCCAGGGGGACTGTCCCTGAACTTAGAAAAATATAAGTTGCTCTGGATAAGAGTGTCCCCTAAATGCTGTAAATGTAAATGTAGGCATCACAACGTAGCCCTTGTCAAAGTCACTCAGATCTTCATGCTTGCCCATTTTTCCACTTCTAACTCATCAACTTCAAGAACTGACTGTTCACTTGGCTAATACATAACAGTACCCTTGACAAGTTCCACTGTAGTTAGATAGTGGTTTTAATGTTATGGCTGTGGAGTATGTAAAAAGCATAAAAAATTCAGACTATGGCATAGAAAACAATGCTGAACGGGTCCACAGAACCTCGTAATTAGTGACCTAATTGGGCGGGCATGTTAAATTACCAGGTTTTAGTTTGGGTTTTCGGCCCCGGGGTTTTGGAGCACGCTCCTCAGGGGTCTGTGGGGTTGACTCCTGGTTCTCAGACACATCCTTACTGGACTTCCTGCCTCGCTTTTTTGTGCTGGGCACAAGGAGAGCAGGAGAGGGCTCAGCACCTGTGGAGGGTTAACCATTCAGGGTTTAGAACAGGCCATTTTACGTGCTCATAATCGGACTGATTCACCTCAGATTGATAAATAATCTTGGGGCATTTAAACTTTAAATTATTAAACAAACAATATGTTTGCAGTATAGGTATCTTTTGATTTGGGTCCGCATTTGGGAATGGGACTACCAGACGCAAGTCAACTTGGGCATATCTTGTTAGTTATAAAGGAGAGATAGAAATTGACAGATACCTGTCAGATAATGTTCATTATCCAATGCGAATTTCACAAAACAGAATATCACCTGGACATAATCTAAATTTTTGATTCAAACTTTTACTATTCTCCTATTAAATCCTAATTAGTATTCCTTGACATAATACCCACATTGTATCTTGTAGTTGGGAGGAAGCAACCTGATGTGCGACAAGGGAATCCGTCCTGTATCCCCATCATCAAACTCAACTGTTATCAAGTCATCCTCTGCATCTATATCAGAATTTCCTGAAATCACAAAACGGGAAAAGGCTTAGAATCAATCAATCAATCAATCATTCATTCATTCATTCATTCATTCATTCATTCATTCATCCATCCATCCATCCATCCATCCATCCATCCATCCATCCAGCCAGCCAGCCAGCCAGCACCACATATGGCAGAAGGCAGAGGTGCACTCTGGATAGGACACAAGTTCATCACAGGGCCCACAGATACCATCATATATCATACTCTCTGCACAATTTAGAGATTCCAATTAGTCCAAATGCTCTCATTCTTACAACACAAGGAGAACATGCTAACTGCACATACACACTGAACCAATGTGTCACCTACCTTAGAGAGAAACCATCACTTTTGCCAGCTTGTCTGCAATTTCACCTCTGCAGTATAATAGCATTCATTTACTAAACTTGCTTATTATAGGATCTTGATTTTGAAGGCTGACTTTGCCCCATTCTGTCGAAAAAGCGAGGCAGGGGCCACAGAGGATCTCAACAGAGTCTGTTTCATGTCAGATGCTGTCCCAGTGGAGAGTTTTAACTGATTTTCCAAAAGAAGCTTTTGCAGCCCAGTTTCCTCTCTGATCCCAAGGAGTTCCTGTCCAATCAGCATTAGTTCTAGTCCCATGACCACAGTAAGAGACGATCTTTTGGAAACACCATCCTCATTAGGAGGAAAAGCTCACTTCCCCTCCTAATGGTGCCATAGATAAAGTGCCCAACGGTGACTTACAGAGCCCATTGTATTAAGGAATTCATTTACCCTTTTTCTTCCCTGTAGTCTAAAATAATACAATGCATGGCCTTTGGAACAACTAAAATGTAATCAACCAGTTTTAATAATTAGTTTACACAAAAATCCATGGGGTGCTAACAAATATTATTCCAACCACACGTTACCCTGCCTAGCTAATGAGGTTTCATTTCTGGATCATAATACAGTTTTAGTTTTTCATAAATGACAGATCAATTTATGTCCAACCACTGGTCAAGTAAGAATATTGTAGCAACATTCATTTTAAAAGAGCTGTTATGTAATTTATTAATATGGCTCAACCTTTCTCTGCAAGATGTTTTTTTACCCTCTTCATGTGCCCCCAGCCACCCCCCGCACCCCCAATAATACATTTGTTTTTTGTAATGTTTGCTGTTTAATACACTTACTGCAATCTGGATAGCCTGTGGTGGCTTTTTAAGCTGTGATTGCTGGGTAACTTATATGTTCAAATAAAATTATTTTTCTTTATAAAGGTAAGATTTGGTATTCCAAAAACATTTTTTTCAAAAAATAGTGGGGGGGTCAAAAAGTGGGGGGTGTCTTATATTCATGCCAATATGGTAACAATGCTGTCACATTGTAACAGGATGAAGCAGCAAACACCATCAATGTTTAGAACAACTTTAATTAGTGTTAAATCTAATCTCAGAATTAACTATGGATATTTAAATGTTAAACTAGACTGAAGGTTCAGTACAAGTTCACTGTGGATGACCTTTAAACAATTTGAGCCCTGAAGATGCACCACCCACCAGCTGCTACTGTTTTATATATTAACTAGTGCTAAGCATATCCTTCTATCCATTTTCTGTAACTGCTTGTCCTTTCAGGGTTGTGGGAAGTCTGGAGCCTATGGGCACAAGGCAGGGAACAACCCAGGATGGGGCAGCAACCCATCACAGGGCTCACTCACATGCACAATTTAGTAACGACAATTATCCTCAGCATGTTTCTGGACTGTGGGGGGAAACCGGAGTACCTGGAGGAAACCCCACGGTGACATGGGGAGAGCATGCAAACTCCACACATGGAACCCTGGCAGAGACTCGAACCCTGGTCCCAGGGATGTGACGCTATAGCACTAACCCCTACACAACCATGCTAAGCACATACAGGTGATAATAAAAGTGAGGACATTCTCACTTTTTAAACGTCCACGGTGTCCTACATGGTGGGGCTGTGTAACATTACAGTGAGACAATGAGAAAGGGGACGTTACCTCGGACGACTGTGCCAGGGTACAGACACCGGTACTGCTGGCTCCAATAGGCGGCGATCCTTGTGCCCTCGGGAAGGTGTCTCACAGAGGGAGGCTTCACATCAATAATCTGCACATGCAATACATTTTGTGAAATAGCTCTTCAGTCAAATGCACGTAAATTTAACGCATTAGAGGGATTCGTGGATAAAAATATGGTGCACTGGAATACACAAAAACTGCATTTTTTAAATAAATGCATATTATAACCATGCATATAGGCATCCCTATGCAATCCCATCATGGAGGAAATAAAAATCACTTTGGAGTGATACTGCACTGCATCCAGCTGCCCTTGCAGTTCCCCTAGTCAGCAGAAAGCAGTTCCTCACCGCCTCCTGCAGCAGCTGCTCCAAACAGTAGATGTGTGGCCTGTTTCCTCGCTCGCCCTCCACCATCACTCTGTATCTGCAAGGCATGGCCCACAACGCTTAGTTCACCCAGAGGGTACGCAGGCATGTAAACAAACCCCCTCTCTCATAGACCCTCACCTCTGCACGCCATTGAGAATCTCTACATGCAGACCCATGGCTGCGGAAAGAGACGCCATCAGCGAGAAAAGGTCATAACTGCACTTTCTTAGGGGCGATATTTCCTCTCATTCGATCTTGTTATTCGAGACAGTAACCCCCAGACAGCTAGAAGAAGCTGCGAGCATTAATTCAAGGCTCCCTTGAGGAGCAAATGCAGTCTTGAACAGGCGTTCAGACAAAATATCCACCAGCGCCTGACCTCAGCAGGTAGCCCTGGTTCAGGGTGTCTCCTCAGGGAGGAAGAGTCTTACATAGTGCATAGATAACAACTTTAAGGTGATGCACTAAAATGGAAAAACAAACAGAGATAAGAGGAAAAAAAAGTTCTCAACTGACCCCTCTATTTTAAATTGACTTTTTTGGCAAACTGAGCAAAATTATGAATACTGTAAAAATAACATAAAAAAGACTGCTGATAAAAGACTGCATCCTGGCATTTTACTTTAAATAAGAAGCATTTCAAAGTGAGAGCTTAAGAACATTAATATGCACAACTTCCCAAAGTTTTAGAATGTCCAGCTTAAAATGATTAGTGAAACTCAGAAACTATGAAACATCACAGGCACTCAAGCATAATATATTGCCCCAGTTCCTAGCTGATCTGTTTAATAAAATGCATGTAACGGCAGCAGCTACTCTCATCGTATCCCACTGAGCTGCCGGTCCTTCAGACCACTGGAGCGCCAACCGGAGGGACCGAAAGCAAATGCTATGGCGCTTCGCTCCAGCGAGTCGGGCTCCTTGTGGACCAATTGGCTCACATAGAGGTTATTTACCTTGCTGTTCTCCGTGGCCCGAGCTTCTGTCTAAGGGAAGGTCATGTCAGTTTGCAGTGCGGCTAAGTCAGAAGAGAATACTCAGACGTGTATCCTCAGCAGCTCTTACGCACCACAAGCACTGACACACTTGGGGGCGGGGTGTGTTTGTAATGCTACCTCCTTTACCCAAAGCAGGTCTCTGGAGTTCTCCTGCCAGACATTCAATAAAGCTGTCTACCGTAACAATCCACAGAGAAACCACGGGAAAAGCCAGAGCGGTCCTTAAGTAGAGCCTCCGCTCATGTTTAACAGGTACTGAAAGATCCACATGATCCATACGGTAAAAAAAAAGAATCAGTGAGGTGTGTGATATTTAACACACTGGTTTAGCTTTACAAATACAGCTCCATTGTCTTTGCTCTGTACAGACATCTCTTTATCAAAAGCAGCTGACACGATATATCTTAAGCTCTCCTGCACATTCCTTTGCTGATTGTGGCCACTGTACCAGGCATGTCTGATGTCCTCTGGAGAAGAGGAGAATCCTCAACAGGGTCTCACAACCCGAAATGTACAGAGATTACGGACATGGGAAATCCCTGAGACACGTTATATGGACTCTAATAATGATAAGAGAACTAAACAACGAACAAAGGCAGATGGGCTAACATTCCGAACACAGCCCTGAAAGATACCACCTGCCTCTTGCAAAGATTGTCCAAGCAAGTCTGCTACAAAATATATCAAAGCACGTGGATTGCCAAACAAAGAACTATCCAAACAAATTCCTCTGACAAGATTATAACATAAGAGAGCAAGTCACTGCAAAGAAGGCAACAAGTATGGTGATTAGTCCACAGCACTAATTCCAGTACTACAAAGTGATCCTGCCGTTTTAATATATTATACGGAAACAGTTCTTGCCAATGCAAAAATTACAGTACAACACAAAAATCAAGAAGTGTTCGTAAAATTTTGCGTCTACCTTTGAGTTAAGCACCATAATTAGTAGTAATTTTCTGGGAGCGCGCGGATAACCACAAACACCATATTGCAGATGACTGACACTCATATTAAGATTAATGCTCACTTTTATTGGAAAAGTGAAGGGAAAGAAAAAAAAACGTAAAACCATCTGAACATCATGCGCATAAAAAAGAAAACCACAGCAAAACGTGAAAGGAGAAAGAAGGAGTGCTGCTACTCATTAACAACCCATGAAGTGTTAGCACAGCCCATGACTCCGGTCACGAGTGATACATAACTAAAGCCTATCCTGTTCCTCCCTCTGAATCACCCAATAAACCATAATGACAGCGGCCACTAAAGACAAGGTAGGGATTTTACCCCCTAGAGTTCCAGGGTTTTCGCTTTTCTCCACCCTTTTAAAAGCTGCCCTGCGGATGACTAACAGGACAGCAATTTGTATATATTTACTCCTTTATCCCTTTCTATAGCTTGAAGAGTAATTCATTCACCCCTACAGGATCATTCCGATTAATCAAGGCGATGCCTGGGCAAACATATACCACTGTGCATTATCATAATAATTCACCAGACTGTGTTGTACTACTGAACAGATTTTCCCTCCTTTGAATGCATTTAGGTGTTGTGTACAACATGGATTTGAATTTGAATGTGAGAATAGATAGGGAACAATCAATCTGTTCCATTCGGCCGTCCATATAGACTGGAGTCTGTATTTCCCCCCCTCGGCACGGATATTTAAAAATCTTTTCAAAACTGGTTTTCACTGTGATGCTAAAGCTTCCATCGCAAAGCTTTGGGGTTAGGGACTGGGAAACCAATACATCCTTAGACAAAGGACCCTTACAGGGTGGGAGAAGGCCTTTATGCCACAACAAAATGAGAAATGGTGTGGAAATCACAGTGGCCAACAATGGGGAGTGCCGCACAATTTAATCCTCTGCAAACAAAAAGCCTCGCGAGATATGCCGTTCTGAACGGAACCGTATGTTTATCAGCGAAATGAGACGACTGTGTTGGTCAAAACTTAAATTTCCAAGTGTGAATATCAACAAGAACTGTTTGCCATGATGCTTTAAAACTTTCTGTTGCATATAACAATTAATTATGTCCAAAATTTACTGAACCCATGATATAATGTAAACGTTGCCAAAAGCATAAACTAGATACCTCCTGCTGAAAATTCTGGTGTTGACTGCTTCAGGACAGCATATTGTCAAAAAAATTCCAGTTTTCAAGCCACCTTGCAGCCCCTTTCGGACTGACTTTGAGATAAATTGCTTTATTCTGAACTGCACAAATGTGGTTTTAGTAGCTTGTGAACATTAAAGCCATCTATACTTTCTTGGACGAGTTCTGAGACCACTCACATAGTCTCTTTTTTTTAGCTAGCGCTAACAGAAGCCAAGACAGACTCTCCAAATGTTGGTTATAACAGCAGCGTCCCCAACGCGAGCCAAAAGCTAAGCTGAACCTGGGCCAGGAAGCCGCTGTGAGAAGCCATCCTACCGGAGCTGCTGACTGAAAAGCGCAGACCGCTCCACAGTTCACCAGGGGGACATTGTGTTTAGCAGCGAACAGGGAGGCGAGTCAAGGTGAAGGTGGATCAGAGGCACTGGCCGCACGCTTTCCACAAGCGTTTCGGGGGAAATAAAATATATATTTCATCCCAGCATGACTATAACTAAATAATCGCACCAAAGAAATCTTTCTGCATTTTGCTATCTTAAAGAATATGTAAAGTGTGTTGATCATTTTGTGTGTCTGTGTTCAAAATCATACAGCGACAAAGCAAATGGCAGTATTTCCTCCCGGACGTCTGATTAATATGCAAGGGCCTTTCGCTTCTTTTAACTTTCACATGATCAAAGGCCGAAGTTTTTTCTCTCCCCCTTTTCCTTTCCCCTCGGTTTCAGCACAAAAGCCCACAGTTAGAGTGTAAGAGTATCACGCCGCTGCTTTTCCTGGCAGCCTGAAGCCGTCTTGCTAACACAATGTCAGACGCGGTGAAAGAGGAAGACGGCTAACAAGCTGCTTTGACGTTTGTGGCAATTTGTGGAGGCCTTACATGTCTGGGGAGTGAACAGTGTTGACATGGCCGGCATAGAGCAGCTTGTCGTCCATGGGGATGAGGACCCTCAGTCCATCTTTGAGTTCGTCCTTGTCAATCACACAGCTCCGGGGGGCTGCAACACAAGGCCACGTTCCCACAGTCAGGCAGAGAAACAGGGGCGCGGTGGTCAGCGCTTAAGCCCACAAATGTGCCCCTAGAATTCCCATCTTCCTTGGGAAGAATTTGTGGAAAAAAGAAGACTTCTATGGCTTTTTTTGTGCGTTCATCAGGGCAGCACTATGTCCATTGTGTAGGTTGCTGTTAAGAAACTCTCTAAAAGGGAGAGCAGGTCACTGTGAATCGGAAAGATGAGGGCAAGGTAGATTTGCACAAACCACGTTGTTGTATGTTTAGCGTGGAACGTGGCCTGGGTGGTAGCTATGGGATAGCTGAGGATGACAGAAAATCTGCTCTCTTTGCACTGTAATTTCTTTGATCAGTTCTTACGTGAAAATCAGATTAGTCCCTTTAAGATATTTAAGGTAACAGAGGACACAATGGGTAAGAAACAGAACATGGTCTTATTTGGCTACATACCCTCTGTGAAAGTGAGACGAAATCTGATGATCCATACATATGTTTTTTAAACTGATAACCATTAAATATCATTCACTGCAAAATGAGAGGCAGACTACACCAGATGAATTTCAGGTCAGATGAATTTGAATGATTCTGCTAAATAATAATAATAATAATAATTCAGCATATTTGAAATGATTAGAAATTTCTTACATAAACAGTAATAAAATGCATCTATTAATGATGAATCCCTGCTGAATGATTCATTGTGTGGCTTACATGGCGTGCCAGGTCGCTGGCAATGGGCGGGGCTGTCATCCTCAGAGAAGCTGCTGTCCTGATTGGGCTCGAAGTCCTCGTCCGCTGCCATGCTCTCCATGAGCTTGCTGACTGCCCCACCCTTGCCGCGTGTCTGAGGTGCAACACAAATATTAATAGGCTAATTCTGTATATTAGCATGGTACAGCATTAAAAAAGTATCCACAGAAATTTGTGGCTACAAGAGCTCCTGTGGGAGAGGTGTAACAAGCACAAAATATTTTACAAATACAAAAGACCTCATTTTGTGGGTAAAACATATGACAAATGACCATCTCATTATCCCTTACAGCATTAGTTCTCCACTGGTTTTGTGTCAGACCCCACATTTCCTCGGTCATTAATTTACGACCCAAATTTGAACAATTTTGAATGAAAATTTACCGGGTAAAAAAAGAAAAAAAATAGTGCAGTTACTCCAAAGACAAAATGAGAGAAAATAATTATATACGTGTATATATGTGTGTGTGTGTGTGGGCATTATATTTATATACATATAATGCCCACACACACTCCACAACCCACCATTTGAGAGATGGTCCCTTACGGCCTGGCCACTGGATTACTTTATTCTGCTTCCCCCAGTATGTATCAAAAAAAAGACCATTTAATAAATGTGAACTGTGACCAGAGCTGAAAAGCAGATCAACCCTAAGTCTAGCCATGTATTTTACTCTCAAGTGTGCTTACCTCCTTCCTGGCCCCCCCAGGCCTGGGCTTGGTCTTGACCCTTTGCCCTGGGGAGGTGGGTGAATGGGCGGGGGCCCTCCGACTCCCAAAAATGGGCTCCGACATTGGCAGAGAAGGCGGGCACCTTGGCGCCTCTTTACCCTTCTTCTTCTGAAAAACAACCCAACAGCCACACCATCAGTTAGCATTCCTAACACTCCTAACATGTCCCCTAGGGAAGAGACGCACACCAAATGTCGAGTGCTCTATTTGCATGCCTTTTATAGGAGGCTGAATAGGACACTCAGGTGTCACAACCACAGCCTGTAATCTCTGTGTCTCACAGAGGGGTGGGGATGAGGCAGGAGAGGGGGAAAGACAGAGATGTAGATGGAGAGAGAGAGCGAGAGATCAGGCAGCGATCACTAAGAGTCTTGGGTCATGCATTAGTGTCCCCCAACACGGCGAGCTCAGCGGGAGGCTGAGGCTTGCACTAGAAACGCTCCAGAACACCCGCTGTGTGAACACCGTAAGCTCGTGCCCCACGTCTGCTCTGTGGGCACGGCTGGCGGGGACGAGCTATGTGCTGTACAATAGGGGTCAGCGTGACTCGGTTTACGTAAATAGAGGGACAGGTCGCAGCCTGGCAACGCTTCTCACCTCCCTGGATACGGCAGCAGCTTTTTTGGAGCTGCACGGCATGGCCTTAGAGCAGCGGCCGGGCTTGGGCTCAGTGGCTGGGGGGCTCCTAGTGGAGGGGGAGAGGGGGGCGGGCGCGGCGGCGTCGTGGAGGAAGATCCGCTCGCTCCTCCTGCGGGTCCAGCGCTCCTCGTCGTTCGCCTCCGCCTTGAAATCAAAGCCGAGCTCCTCAGCTGCCTTCACCTTCCTGGGCTTCCTGGGGAACTCCGAGGCCGCCATGGGCTTGCTGGGGCCAGACTCCTCCGGTGGGCTGCCCTCACGCCGCGGGGGGCCGAACGTCCTCCCGGGCGCTGCGTCGCTCTCGGAATCCCTGCACCCCACCTCCGTGCCTGGACGAGATAGTTTGAAAGGAAACATAAAAGCCCCCCGCCCCAAATAAGGACGATTTCACAAAATTATAAATACGAAAGCTGGACTATCCGTCAATAAGTATGAGCTGTGGTCTGCATCTGGCTTTGACTTCTGAAAATAATGGCAGAACAAAAGACGGCTAACAGTTGTGACCAGTCCTCTTCAAGAGATACACACGCGTGCAGCTCAATACGTGCACACACACTGTCAGGCGTTGCACCTCATGGCTTTAAAGACCCACTGCTAAAATCCCCTTTGCCAAACCAGGTTCAGGTTTCAGGCAAACAGATTAACCGCCACGATAAGGCTTTTAACCTGTGTAATTGTGTACCATAGGGGAACAGATAAAAGACTGTACTGGCTCTGAGGATGGAATGATGATGAATAATCAACATGACAATCCCTGCATGTGAAATATGAAAATTATGAGGGAATGATTTTATTGAAGTTGGAATAATCCTGCAGGGACAAGGCCTGTGATCTCTTAGTGGATGAAAGAGGACAATCTGTTTTGTGTCACATAATGCATTCTTTATTAAAAGGGCAAATAATATATTTCTTAAACAAAGACCAATAATTTAGCCTTAGTCTGAATTATTCATGAAAGCAGACTTCGTAATAGGCCTGCACTTTTATTTCCTGATCTAAGACCAGAATTTGCCAACATTAAAAATCTGTAATGATGAGCATAAAATCAATAAAGTCGCACTCGCTTTTGTCCGAGAATGACGGCAGATCTGTAATGAAAGGTCACCAATTGGCATGCAAGTATTCTGCATGGTGAGCCAAGAGACATCAAGCTCCCTCTATGAACTGTCAACTCCCTACATTTTCATTCTCAGTCTAAAGTAGCTACTCCTATTGTTACCACCAGTTCATTGTAGGTTATTCCTGCTGTCTCTATTATTCTAACAATACCAAGGCTAACAATGCTGTCTACACTCAGTAAGACTACTATCAGAACCGGATGTGCGTGGGAACAGACTATGAACACATACTTATAACACAGCATCTGGGGTATTAATTAGGGAGACGGCTCCACATATTCCTCAATCGAGCACTTGTCAGCAGCACACGAGTAGTGCGGTATGCGCAGCAACAAACCAGCCAGGGAGAATGCACAACCAGATTTACCGAGGAGAAAAGCAAAAGGACTCTCGGGGTAGAACGAATGTGCGGAAAGCTATTTTTAAACTGTTGTTTATTCTACCTTATTCATTCTGCACGAGTCGTGCACACGCATGGGGCACTCGCAGATGACATTCAAAACCAGACAGTGGCAACACACCAAATGATTGCATTTGCTTATAGGTCCCGCTTCATTTGATTTGCAAAGGACAGAAACTGCTCACTTCAGATGAAGCAGACTGCGTTTTTTATGACTGATCGTTACGAGAACGTGCACTGTTTACCACGTCTGCAGATAAAGGGTTATGAGACTGACAGAAAGAGGCAAGTGCCAAGGCCATTACCCAGAAGGCTTTGTTTGTCCTCTTTGTTTCTGGCTTTCTGCTTTGCTTTCGGCTTGACGGTGGAGAGCGGGGTGGACGTGACTGGGCTTGGCACAACTCTGGCTGCAAAGAGGGCCAGGAGGCCCAGGCCACTTTCCTCCGGAGAGGAGGCGCACAGCCCAACACTTTCGTCCAGCACAAATCCATAGCCGTCCTCCTCCTCCATTTCTTTTATGTCATTTCCTTTCTTCCTGGAGAAATCTGCGAGGGAAAACAAAGCACTATTCTGAAATGATCCCATTTAAACCCAACGTTAAATCTATAAGGCTTAAGATATTTAACACTTATCCTAAACAGAGGCCAAAATGTCCCTTCTAGGACAAGTTATATATCAACAAGACCAATAATTCATATGAGACATGCAGGCAAAAAAAAAAAGGTATGCTATTGCTCACCCTCATTGTCATCTGTCACAGTACTGTGGCAAAGGCTAAATTTATTGGAGATAATAGATATGTCCTTTAAATTTGCTCATAGGTCTGCTCACCAATAAAAATGATTAAAGCATGAGAAACAAGCATGATTTACTGTGGGCACAGTGCAGGGCAGCACACTGCTCATAAATACAACGAAATTAAAACAATTTAAAGCTGGATTCCCATTCAGGCAGCTCAAGGTGAAAGGCTGGGTATGCAAAGCCACAGATAGCAGCAGACCTAACGAGAGACAGCGTTCCCATGCTGATACAGCTCAGCACAACAATGAGCAGGCGAGCGGGTTTGCTGCTACAAGCAGAAATCCCGAATAAAGACAACATAAATTATTAACTCTTCATTCTGTGAGGATCTCGTCATGAGGCAAAAAAAAAAAAAACGGGCTGTCAAAGAACACACTCAACAGCTAATTAGGGAGGACAAGTGACAACGTTGAGGGTTTGCTTAATCAAAAACGAGGACATGTTAACACAGGACGGCTGCTGGGGCCCAAGTTCACGTTTGAAATTGAGAAACCACCCTAGCCGATGTATGCAACTACGGCAAACGACCAGAAAACGGTGTTAACGTGCAGCTGCTGTAGGAGTTTGATGAAGCACTTTGTAATTTGGAAGAGATGAAAAAATAAAACGAAGTCACACTGACAAAAACAGGCTAGCCACGTTTCTCTCGACACTATTTACAGTACATGCAGTCGCTTCTGTTTTGGGTCCCCTGTGTAAAAAGCTGACATAAACAATGAAAGAAAACTCAGGCAGGACCCATCCTCTTCAGCCAAGGCTGAACCTCATCTAAAGCTGTATGCTATCAAAGAGTCTTACATTCCCCACCAGTTCCACATTCTGTAGAATAGTAATGTGACAGAGTATCTGAGATATTTTTTTGGATAAAAGTAGTAAATGTTTCTCCTTTTATCAAAAAAAAAAAAAACTCAGTAGAACTGTAATCTGGATATAAATACCTTAACAGCCTGCATGGGCATACTCACAAACTTGAATATCACATACCACACAGCAAAATGTATAAGCAGAGCAAAGATATATTACAAAGGTTGGGTTACTCTTTAAAATATATATATATATATATTAATATAAATGTAGCAATAATGAAGCAGTCTGCATGGCTACCACAGAATGACTGACTAATTGCATTTATCCCAGGTGTTGCACTAAAATACAAAAACAGCTTACTCTGCAAAGAGCAAGTTGAGGGAGGCATAAAGACAATTTCCCCACGGGGATTAATAAAGTATCGATTACTATATTGCACAGTTCAGTTTTAATTCAGGATCCACACAAGCTTCATTTCCATATGGTACTCTTACAAAATATAGTGCACTCTGAGGATGGTGAGGTCACGAACCAGGAATACTGATCTTTTACATATCAGATATTCAAATGAAATTAGTGTAGTTCAACCTAGTAGGTAAGACTATTAAGTGGACAATGTTACTGGCTGCACCGACCATTGTACACAAACACACACACAATATATGTATGTATGTATGTATGTATGTCGCTCTCTCAGCTATGACAAACTTAACCCCTATCCAGCCCTAACTTTAACAACAAGTAACCAAACGAAATATGACACTTTTGCCATTTTTACTTTTTGATTGCATTCACAGATCTTTGTGGGGACCTGCTGTAAAAAACAGGTTTTTATTACAAAAAATAAATTTATTTATAAAAAAACAGGTTTTTATTACATTGTGGAGGACATTTGGTCCCCACAATGTAATGTAAACCTAATCCACCATACACACACACACACACACACTAGAAAAATAAACATCTCTATGAACAAGTCTGTTTCATTAAATACAGTAGGGTGAGGAAAGGTTAAGCCTGTACTTAGTCTAGTTTAATGCATGAACCAGTTTATACAAATAACTATATCTCTTCCTGCTACTAATTTACCAATATGAACTATGATTTAAATTTAAACTGCTGCGTTTAATGGTAAAAATATTGCCTCACACAGGAAAAGTGAATGTGTAATAAAAACAGCCAAGTAAAACGGTTTTGTTTAAGAGGGGATAGCCAGAAGAGAAGCAACAGTCTGGTGGTTGCAAGGAAAAATTAAATAGTATCAAAGAGCAGGTTAATGATTAGTGAACAGGGCATCAGTCAGTAAAACAAGCTACGGAACTTCAACAAAGCCAGCCACACTGGCCAAAACCTGCATAAGGGCTCAGACATTTTCCTGTTATACTAGCTGTGCTGAGCATTCAGTTTGCCTTCCGGTTAAAAGTTAAAATAAAAATTATTTCTAAACTGAATTCATGGATATTGGTTTTTAAAGAATGTTTGCATATGCACACAAACACGTCTCTATTCAAGGCAAATGTAGAGTATTTTTGGAAGGGATATTTTAATCACAGCCAGAGATTGAGCCCGCCTAATGAATTAATAGAAATAACAGCAGGGGTTAGGTCAAAATAAATTCAGCATGTTTCACAGAAATGCAATAAACCTACCAACACACTTTGCAAACACTCTTGCATCGCAATTCCAGTACAGATGTTGCAAATAAAGCTGAGAGCGTGCCAGTAAACAGGATTTTAAAGGGGCTCAAAGAAAGCCAGTTGTTTTACACCCAATCACACAAACCACACAGCAGTGGTCTTTAGTGCATGGTCACCAGTGGTAGGAGCATTGATGGCATGTAAACACAGGAATAACTATGTTTATATTATTATGAACAAAGCAAGGCCTTGGCCAGGGAACCTTGATCAAACGAGTCCTCCGAGGATTCGCTGAAGGATCGCAGCAGAGGAGGCAAGCGCCTGTGTTTCGTCTGGTTGACTTGCGCAGATTTCAGGACTCCGGAAACCGCGGTCCTCTTTAACGGCGACTCGCCTCTCCTGGACCCGGAGCTTTGTGGGCTGGAACACTGGCTGCGTAGTTCTGGTCGGCCCAGTATCGTATGTGTCGGCCAGCCGTCTTTTACAGAATCGCCGTCCTCTTCAGAATCGGTGTCTGCGGCAAATCAGGAGGCAAGTGTTTTTTAAAGCCTAACAACTGGGCTCCCATACTGCTGTTCAACTTACAGTGATGTATTACAAATAAATACCAAAATTCTAATTACCCAGTGTACAGAGTAATGAGCAAAACCCCAAGCTATGTACAAAGCGGCTTAACATTAAAAACAAAAGTTGGAATATTTAATAAATCACAGATCTTGCCACTAGCCTCTCTTTCAAATTAAGTGCGATCTATAACTTTATATTAATATCCCCTGTGGTCATCTGTTAACACAAAAAACATTTGCTATTTAACTGTTATTTAATGAAAAGAAGGAAAATCCCATAAAAGTCTGGCAATCCTCTACAGCTCCTGTTGTATGAGTGGCCACTCATTTTGTAGTGCACAGCTGACCTTTCCCTTTCAATTTCTCCTTGTCTTGTGGGGGAGGGCAATAAGGGTCTCTTATTTCATTACTCACCTCTCATCTCAAAACCCGGGAGCATAAACAGTGTGCCGCAACTTCCAGAATTAGTTTTGTAATGATCCAGTGAGGCTTCTGCGTGCTTGTTCAGTTCGGTCAGGGAGAGGGCCTTGTCAAGCTTTGTGGCCAACTGTTCATGCGTGGCTACCTTCTGGCACTTCCTTTTCGATGGTATCTATAAGGTGACATTTAAAAAATTTGACATTCGTATTAAAGGCAGTACCCAGGTCACGAACGAGATCCATTCTCTGTCGAATTTGTAGGTAAGTTAGAAAAATAATAATAGAGTACACGTGACATGAGTCACAGAGTAGTGTGTGCGTTCCATATTATGAACCACCGTATTTAACCAAAATTTTGAATGTAACAGACTTTATGGCAGGCCGTTCATATGTACGAGTTGTCTGTATGTCAGACGTTCTTAACCCTCTGGAGTCTGAGGCCTCTCAGCCACTTTTGGGGTAGTCTGACATGCCTTGACATTTTAAAATATTTCACCTATCTAAAAAACATTTATCCCAAAGTGCTACATGTGCTTTTATTCAGCACAAGCTCAGCACCAATAATCTGAGATCACTTAGAATGTTATTATTCTATTTTCTGTTAAAATCAACTTTAAACATATACTTTTCAAAAACCTAAATTTCTGTCATAAACCTCCAGAGGGTTAACCTGGGGACTGCCTGTGTAATGCCTGAAAAATTTAGCTAATGTTATTCAGGTGATGACTGTACCTGAAGGCAAATATAGCACATGAAGACCTCACCTGTTGAAAATATCTTATTGTAGTTTCCTTGCTGTCCCAGTCCTGATTCCTCCTATGGAGGCAGACAACCCCACTATCTGTCTCCTCTTCATCGTCAAGGCTGGGGCCTCGTAATCGCTTCCTGACTGCTTCTCCAGCTTCAGAGTCTTCAGACAGGAGTAAGCTCTGGCTGAAGCTGAGGGAAGGCCATGCATCAGTCTGAGTGTGCGACGGCTTCAGCTTTATGCTTCAGGGTGACGGTCTCCACTGGCACTTACCTTCCACACTTGGCCTCAGCTTTGTCTGCTGGTGATGAGAGTGCAAAGCTGATGCCATGTTTCCTCTTCCTGGGTCGCCCTGGACCTCTTTTTATTGAGATGCTGTTTGTGTCCTCTTGCTGTTTTTCTCTGTCAAATAAAACAAAGTATGGTCATAAATACCTATACCTACTACTACTAATAATGAAAACTATAAAAAATTTAAAATACACATGAGTAAATGTACAGTACTGTGCAAAAGTCTTAAGCAGTGAAAGAAACTGATGTTTAAATGATCTTCATGTTGCGGTAAATCTATGATATTATGCCTGTAAAAGTGTGTCAGCATAGCCATTCCAAAACTTCTGCTAAAATCACCCCAATATATGAAGCCACCATGCAATACTCACATGGAGTTTTTGACTCAACCACTACACCACCTTGCCTGACTAATCAATACTTCAATGACGTTTTAAAATAATTCAATTAATTAATTGATTAAGTGAGCTGATTGTGAAATATAACAAATACATCGAACAGGTGGTTCCACTGAGGAAAGCGAAGCAGTGTTCTTCTAGCCATCCAAGATATCAGTAGCTTCTTGTATAACAAAAGAAATACTTTCTAATCTACAGTAATTGTATCTCTTAATTTGCATGTTCTCTAAAGCTAAATTGTTTTTTTGTACTGAGCAAATATACACACACTGCCTAGATAAATAGCTTTATACATTTCCTTTGACTGCCTAAGACTTTTGCACAGTGCTGTATATACACAAATATATGACTGACGTAGATTCGTGTCGTCTGTGTAACTTGAGCAGCTCCCTCTGCTTGGCCTTGTAGCGCCTCTGCAGCTCAGCTAGCTTCATGCGGTAATCCACCTCCAGGACACCCATACCCTCTACGCCTGACTTTATGGAGAGCAGCTGTAGGGCAAAGTATAAAAGCAATATTTTTTAGGAAGGACACCCAATGAGTTTTCCAGAAGGGAAAAATAGGTTAGAGGTGGAGGATGACTTGACCTTCAAGTCTAAAGAAAAACTATAGAGGGCTTTTTAAACTTTTCCCAAACTCTACAATTCAACACGGAAAAACTTTACTTCACTGACTTTGGAATTCAGATAAGTGCAGGAAGTCAGTTCCTACAAACAGACATGTATATTCAACTTTTATGGTCTATAGCCTGGACAGCATTATAATGAAGTATCAAGATTTTTTCCAGATGTTGACAGTTTTTCATAAAAATGAAAAACATGATTTTAAAATACATAAAAGTATAACAACTATTTAGCTGGGGTTGTGAGTGTAGTCAGAAGGTCAAAATATCAGTGGAAAACCAGCCCCTCTGCTCAAAGTATAAAGGTCAGTTACTCAACAGCTGAGAGTGTGAACCTGTTGTTGCAAAATGAACAATAACCAAGCCGGTTTGAAGAACTGAATTCAGAACATCCTCAATCCACTTACAGCGTCCTCCTTCTTCTGCATCCAGCTATACTTTCTGTTTGGGTTGAGCTCTCTGGGAAGACGTATGCTGATGACTGGATCACACTCCAGCCCTTCCAGCAGCACTTGTCTACCAGCCAGTAGGAGGCTCTCCAAACGGTACTGTATCATACCTGCATGCAAAAGTACAATGTATTAGCTACAGTGGCAAGGAACCTTTCACTAACCAACAAAAATAAACGATCTTGCTCTTACTTCGTTACCAATTATGGTAGTTTTATCAGTCATAAGACTGGTAAATTGCCATGGCTTTCTTCGGTGGGCAGGGGTGGCTTAATAGTTAGGGACGTGCACTTGTAATTGAAAGATTGCAGGTTCAAATCCCCGACCAACAAGGCACCACTGAGGTACCCTGAGCAAGGTACTGATCCCTGGGTGCTGAATTAGCTGCCCCCTGCTATGTCACATATGGGTTAAATGCAGAGAACACATTTCGTTGTGGTGCACTGTGTGCTGTGGTGTGTCAACAATGACAATTAATGACTAAATTCTAAATATATAGGTAAAGATACCACTGATCATTTCCATAGGTAGGTCCTAGGCTTAATTTGTGCTGGATCTTGCAGGACCTCTGGCTCAGAGCACCCTGCGCTCTGCCACCTCACATGCTACACTCAATATAATTAAACTTAAAATTAATTTGAAATAAATCTTAATTGAACTATAGAAAACCATCTGATTTATAAAATCAGATGAAAATTTTGATGTAGTTAGCAGGTGTCGGTAGAAAATACTGCATCGTTACATGTAAGTAATTATTGTAGTTAAAGACCGATTTGTGTGTATGACATCATCATGGTCTTTATGAGCTCCAGCACCTCAGAGTTTACAAATGAAGACCTGGGAGGTCCATAATAAGAATAATTTCCCATTTGCTACATGGGAAGAATTGGCCGATACAAAGTAGCAGAAATGGATTCTCAAATTAATAAAAGTGCATCTTACAGCGGCGCTTCTCCAGTTCCATCTCAGCAATTTCACTCAGGAGAGCAATTCCCTCGAAGGCTGATGATTCCAGGGGCACTGCGTTTGAGGCGTTTGGCAGCTCCGCATGAAGGGTGTCAGTTACCGATGGTGAGGAACAAGCCTGAGGCGCCACACTGGCAACTGCCAGTGCGATCATGCCTGTCTCGGGGCCCTGAGGCGGAACAGGGGGCGGGCATCTTGGAAGGGGATCCTCACCCGAAAACCGGTTCTCACACTGAGAGAGCTGGAGGACAAAGTCTTTCTTAGCAGCCCTTAAACCTGCTTTCACAGGCAGCAAAAATGCATTGTCTGGTCCCTGGCTCTGAAAGATGGGCACTGTGCTGCTTTGCGGGGAGTGGTCAGACTTTGTGGCCTCTCCTGGACCCGGAGCTTGGTGGGCTGCTGGGCAGGTTGACCCATCCTGGACTCCCTTCAGTACCAGCTTGGAGCTGGAGTCAGTAACTTGGGGTAAAATCTGACAGCTCTGGACTAAGGACTCCACAGGCTTCACTGCTTCGAAATCCTCCACTTCCTTCTCCACCTTATCCATGCAGACCCTGAACGATGAATGGTGCTTTTGCTCAAGGTTCAGTTGAAGGTCTTGGCTCCTCATTTCTGACTTACTTAATTGATGTGGCCCTTGACTCTCCTGGTTCTCATCCTCCTCTCCTCTCCTCAGGAAGCTTTCCTCCTTCAGTTTATTGTGGTATGCTGTGAGTGAATGCAGAGGCTGCACGACACCAGGGGAATCGACGGGCTTTTCCTCAACCGAAGAAGCCTCACGTTCCAAACTTTTAGCTGCCAACGTCACATCTGGTGGCCGTCGGTCCGTGTCAGTCCTAGTGGCCGGCTGCTGGAGGTAGGGATATGGGCTGTCGAACGGAGCATTCATCGATCGGTATGGATAACCAGGAGAAACATCTGCCAAAAGAGATGAGAGAGATGTCTGAGAAGCTCACAAAATGTATCCATTAAGCAAAGGTTATTAGTGAGCTATGTGACAAGAGTGACAAAATGATTAATCACAGCCTTACACTCGAAAACCTGGGCTTCATGAAACTTTCATGAACCAGATCTCTTCAGAGCAAAGCTGCACTACACACACTCACATACAAGTGCGCACACAACCAAAAAGAAATCGATAAATTTTCTTAGAAACATAGTGTCTAACCAAAGTCTTTCTCCTCTGATGGTTGAATGGCTTCCTTTTTGGGGAATCCAGTTGGAAGCAGTATAGGTGGGTCAGAGGCAGGACTTGGTGAAGGACGAGCTCTAGCGGACAGGTGGATGTAGGAGGACTGCCGATGTTTGGACTCCTCTGCCTCCTGTCCGGTTTCAGACTTAAGGCCAACAGTGGGAGAATGTACCATCACAATGGGCATAGGGGTCAGAGCTTTGTTGTGGCTAGATGTGGGAGTTGTGGAGCGTTCACGGGGTCTCTGAGAAACCGCGTTGACGCCTGGGACCCCCGGCTTTACATTATCACTGGTTCTTTTGGTGGCGTTGTCGTCTACCTCAGCCCTATAATCATTTTCTTTTAGCCTATCCTGTGGGGAGAAAAAACACTTTTGGTAAAACCACTAACCAATAAACACCAAACATATCATGTAGAGATGCACCGGCCATCGGTATGAGCCGATGGTTAAGAACGAGCCGATATTTACCGCCAATAATGCCCTTTAAAATGGTGGCCCATATTGCTTTGCACACCCGCGTATTAAACAGTTAGAAAAATGTCTGCTGTGTAGAATTATTTTAACATTAGCAGAAACACCATCAGAAATACATTTTGCAAACATCGCTTTGCGAAAATTTCATGAGAAAGAGCTACTAATGAACATTTCATCACAACACATATGATTGCTCACTTCAAGGTGAGACAGGGAAGAGTATGCAGAGTTTCTGAAAAACAAATTCTTTCCAACAAAAATGCAACACTGCTAAATAGCACTAGTCCCTCAATAACAGAAGCATTTGATAGCAAAAGAAAATTCAGTGCAATCAAGATATTACTAGGAAAATTATGGACTTTAAACTGCTTTAGTAATGTTACAGCCAGTGTTGGGGCGTGACTAGTTACATGTAACTGCATTACATGATGAAGTGACAAAATAAATATAAGTGTTTTGTAATGTAATTGCTACAGTTTCTAAGGGCAAAAATAGAATTAAAATTACAGTTACTAATCAAAATGTTGTTGATTACAAAGGGGTTACATCTGAATGTATCCTTTTTGGTAAAAAGCTTATATGTAGAATGCAATATTTTGTAGCTCTGCATCTTTATGCTGTTCAGAAATCCCTTCTTTTGGCATATTTCCAGACCATGCGGGTCAGCAAAATCACTGGGACTTTATTGCCCATTTTTAAATACTTGTTAGAAAAGTAACCAAAAAGTTGCACACTTTAATATTGTGTTAGTCTGCCTTTAGCTTGATTGTGGTGCATTGTTTCGACATACTTATGCAACATCTCAACATTTTATTTAACCAGATTTGCATTCATATCTTGTTGAGATCATGTATTGATGATAGGTGAGTTGAAACATCTGTATTGGTTAGAGCAATAAGTCTTCTTCAGCACATCTCAAAGACTTTCAATGGGGTTAAAGTCAAGACTCTATGGTGGCCAATTCATGTTTGAAAATGATTCCTTATGTTCCCTGAACCACTCTTTGACAATTCAAGCCCAATGAGTCTTGGCATTTTCGTCTTGGAATATGCCCACACCATTCAGAAAGAAAAAAACCATTGATGGGATAACCTGGCCAGTAGATTCAGGTACTCAGCTAATTTCACTTTATTGCTGCATAACGTTGCTGAGCTGTAATAATGATCCAGTCGTTGATTCTTAAGTACATGCTAATTTAAATTCAAATGGTTACTTCTTTTGGCCAGGCAGTGTAGTAATCTGTAACCTATTACATTTGGAAAGTAACCTTTCCAACACTGTTTATAGCAATATATTAAATAATATATGGATATAATAACCATGGATGGATCTCATGTCAATAGCTAAGCATCATGTTACAAAAGATTTCTTTATCTTTTTTTAAATTAACATAATTTAATGGTCTTTACATGACCATTGTTCATACACATAAATGTTTGTACTCATGCATGAAAATGTACTTCTGGCTAAAAGGCCAGGAACAATATGGCAAGCATTGGTGGATCAATCAAGTGTAGCAATACTGCCTAATGTACTGTTTATTGCTAAGTCTTTTAAACCTTCTAGAATAAAAGGGCCAAAAAAGCTCACCACCAGCTGGGGGCTCCTCTGAAGCTCCATGGCCTGTGAGGCTTGCTGGATCATGGAGAGCTCATGCTGCTGTATCAACTGCTGGTGGGAAAGGAGCTGCAGCTGGTGGGCATGCTGGAGAGAGCTGTCTGTCAGGGGGTACATGTATGGCCACACGGGGGGACCTCGCTCCATCAGGTTGGCTGCTGCTGCTGGGGGTGGAGGTGAGCTTGATTAAAAATGTGAAAGAGGCTTGGCATCAACTGGTTTGCAAGGGATGGGAGATGGTACACGTACCAAAGTGAGCAAGGTGCTCTGTAGGGACTACCAACAGTTGTCCTGACTGGGGATCTCGTGCAATGTGGTATGGGGAACTGATGGACCCAGGAAGATTGGTGGAATACCCTGAAGGCAAGCCTTGATGGAGAGAGTGATCCAAGCCTGTCCAGATGGATAGGTCAGGAAATAATGTTCATAAAGCCATCAAGAATACTAGATTTCCACCTTCATGTTTTACTGTTCATCTTCAGGTTGTACTGTCTACCATGCCAAGGACCGAGCTTGAGAAGGTTCAGATCAATCCGTCAGTATGACAGGTTTCAAAACACTGCGGTGACTTGTTTTTTGTTTAACTTTCTGTCTAGACTGAAGTACATGAAGCAATTCTGATGTGATTGTTTTGTTTGCTGTTATTTCTGGCTGAAGAGGTATGTCAGCGCCGAGTTAGATAGAGTTCAAATCCCAGCTATTTCCTTATACGTCTCTGCAACATGGCCACATAAACAACTAACAGATTGGCAGGTCTTGAAAACCTTGACTGACATAGCCTTATAAGACTTAATAAGAATTAAGACCTAATAATACAGCCGTGTACCTAATAATTCACATTCCAAAATACGTCACGCATAGTAGTTAAATGTTATAAATGTTGTGTACATAATGTACTTTCCTTTAGCTGGCCTAATTATCTTAATGAAATAAGTGCCATTATCCCTGTGATACAATTCCAGTCACTTGTGAGTCATGCTTACTTGACACAGACATTATGCTTTTTGACAGAACATATAACTACTGTCTCTTAGAAGCAACTGTTTCCCTTCGTAAATAGCCATAAAAATGCTGGAGGAAAAAAAAGTGGGAAACCAGTATGGAAGCACTGTTTATTACACTTGGGCGTTGTCCAGCATGAGAATGAGAGCAGTGAGGCAGGATTTCAGCAGCCTACCGTAGGGAGATCTGGGAAGCCACATTGCAGGGCTGTTGGCACGGGGCATCCAGGAATAAGTGGCAAGTTGGACACCAGCCTCAACAGGCCATCGCCCAGATCCCGCCACGACTGGGCCCCCGGTCAGCATCAAATTGGCATATAAGCCAGCAGAAGCCCCCGGGGGTGGGTGAATATGCGTGTACTCTGCCAGTTCCTTATTCTCTCTGTGAGCAAAAACAAAAAAATCCGGGGGGGGATATCAGGAAACGTAAACAAAGAAAGGCTGAACTATAACTAGCACATTTTAGGAAGAGAGAGAACTGCAACGACAAAAAAAGTGGCCAAACCTTATTTCAAATGTACAACTCACTTCAAATGTATAATTAACCAAAATAAACACACATAACAGCCTGAAACAGACTGAAAGTTAATGTTCTAATAAATATCAGCTTCATAAATTACACATTAGTAATAACAATGTTAAAAACGATTCTGTAGTCTGTTGTCTGTGAACAAATTTACACTCAACATTTTGATGGAAATTGATTTAAAGTAGAAAATATTTCTGTAACTCATTAGTAAAAGTAACTGAGGTGAAACATCTAGTTATAAATTTAAAGGCAAAGTGAACTACAGAATACAGTATCGTTTCTGGACCACATGTGAGAGACACTCAGCTTCATACATTTATACCATTACTTTTAAGTTTCAGAGCAGTTGTGACATGAAAACTGACTAGTACACAAAGTAATCTTGCTATTAGTAGTTTAGCCAACACAGTAGTCACACAGCATGTTTATTCATTTGCACAAAAAGCTCATTAAACGCGATACACAGTACACAACACCAGCTTGCCTCACTTTGAATCGCTCTACTTCAGTATGCTGCATGTTAAAAGCAGACATGCTGAGAAGGATTCAGACTTTTATTATTCCCAATTTCCACAAGACTTCTGGTACGTCTTCAACACTTTGAAAAGTTCATATGAGCTGCGAAAGTACTTAAAAATCCATCTTCCCTTTAGATAAATATGTGCTATGAGAGCTGAAAAAAAGCTCCTGTCTGAACTTGAGAAATGTAGCTCATTTTAGAATAAAAAAAGTATTTGAGACAATTTACATACAATATAATTCATTACCACATTTTTCATTTTAATGATCAGTTTTTTTTAATCATCTTGTTCTTCTTGCTTGAGATAAGCCAGTTTCGTTTTTCACCAGCCTTGACGTTCTTTTTTGACTTCACAGAATAGTTAGTCATTATTGAGCCTTGCCACAAAAATCCAAGCACTTGTTTGTGCTGCCAAGACCTGCCTACGCTACTCTAAGCTTGTGTTACTCATAGGAAATGCTCTACTAACAAATAACCTTCAGAGGACAAACATCCTCGCCCTTTACCCGCCCTTATCTCCACAAGACAAGAAGGAAAAAGAAATCACCATCCTAGACCCACACCTTTTTGAGAAAACTGGGAAAACTGGACCTTTATATTCAGTTCATCATTCTTCCACATACATGTCCAAAGACAGACATCAGGGACACGATCGCAGCATACGAAGGTAATTCTGAGAACATTTTAAATGCCGTCCTTTTGTTTCCATAATTTAGAAAACTCAGAAGCACAAGAGCAACAAATCTTATAAAACAAAGCCACTGGAGATTTAAAGAGGAGAAAACAAAGTAAGAATAATTCAATGGGATTTTTATACCAAGGTTTTGATCTTTTCATTTCTTCTTGCGTTAAAAAAAGTTTTTCATTCTCAGAAACAATATCATGGGACTGCATCCCGATGTCAGGTTACCGAATAAATAAAAAAAGTATATTTTTTTACCCCAAATACTGTACAGCACAAGCTTTCATGTTGCTTACTGATGCACATAAAAGTGAAATTGTTTTCATATTAAAGCAGAATGTTTGGTACAAGTGCAGTAAGTACAGAATAGCGTTGTGCTCCATCATCAATGAAGTGATGTAAATCAATGACATATAGAGGACTTCCAGCCTCTTCTTACCTCAGTAGCTTCTCCTGGTCGTGTCCCCGATGACGAGCTTGGACACACTCCTCACGACGGTGGACTCGCTCATCCCTGTGATCGTCCTGTGCATGGTTTGCTGCTGGAAACAATATGATGGCATTACTCATTTGTGACACCTAACAGAGCAGGGTTAACCAGTCCCAGAAGCAATCAGGGTTAAGGGGGCTAATGGGGAAATCGCTCTGCCTTCCCTGGGATTTGAACTGGCGACCTTCTGATCACATATAGTCCTAACCCACTGAGCCACACACTGCCCCAAAATACCAAAATATCACCCACTATAGGTACACTTGGATTCTGTACCGGTTTGAATGTTCAAAATTTCAAGTTACTTCAGATCCAAGATAATATGAATCTAACAATAATTCTTCATATCTCTCCTTTTCATAATTTAGACAAAACCCATTATTTAATAATTGATTGAACTCATCATTCATTTGCATCTTCATGAATGTCTAAAAGCCATAATGTGTGCAGGTCTGTGTTTCAGTGATGCAGCTATTGTGGGTGTAAAGTGAGGTCCTCATCCAATGACCACGCAACTGTTGCAACTGCACTCAGTGACAAGCCAAGACCACGAATGAGAAGGGGGGACGTATCTCTACACTGAACTTTTATGTGAGTTACAAACAAACCTGTGTTATGAGAATACAATGGCAACCCTAACCCAACCGAGTCAAGACAACAGAGGCATATTCTTCGAAAAATTGACGCTTATGGCTATCTGAAAATAAACCAAAGAGAAAGACAAAAATAAGTTAGATCTATTACATGATTTCTTAGAAACACGAAAAGAATATAACACAAATCCCAAGAAAACATTGCTATTTATTAAAGGAATAACCTGATGAAGAGAAAGACATTTTACAAAAATGTGCTTCTAAGAAAACCTGGTGCTTCCATCCAGAGGAAACCATACAGACCTCACTCACAGCACCCCTGAAGGAAGTCTCCGTTGCTACAAAAATTTAGCTCTAAATACAAACATTCCTTCATAAACACCAACATCATGGGTCAGGGAAAACTGTGCCATCAGTACAGGCCTCCTGACATTTTCCTCTCTGGTTCTGTGTTGGCTAGAAAGAAAAATCAGTCTACTGTACCTTGGATGATATTTGCAGCTTTTAGCTTAGCGCAATAAATTATGTCGAAAGCAATATGGCTGAGCTGTATACAAATGAAGGCAAACCATTTCCCTAGCTGTAGAATCAGCACTATGAATGAGGGGTACCATTGCTGAAACTGGAGTCACAGACAAAGGTTTCAAGCAGTGCATCCTAAATGAGCTCTGGCCTGATGGATGGCTACACAGCTGCTCGGACTAAGGAAAAAACTGTGTTAGTCTTTCTCCACTCCCGTGGTGTTGCCAATCAAGCTTTTTACTGCAAATGATCCAATGATCCAAGAGAGGAACAGCAGATTTATAGAACCAGCATGCTGAACAGAAACCAATTTAGAAAATTATAAAATGAGAAAAACAACAATGTATCAATTAACATAACAGTATCTAGCTGCAACTGAGAAAACTCTGCTGATAGGCTGGCATGAAGGTTGTAGTCCCTTACCTTTGCTACACAGCGACAGGGGCCTGTCCTGGTCAGACCCATCGGAGGTTAGCTTCTTGCTGCATTGCCTTTGTCGAGCCACTGCCACTGCAATCCCCACTGGTGGATGCCTGATCTCCACGTCCCCCTGGGAGGTGACACCCTCGCGGGCGAAAGACCTGGCAATTTCAGTTTGATCTGGCTCCCTCTTCTGCTGCTTCAAAGATTGCTGGATTTTGGGTTTCTCAAAATGGCTCGTTTCTAGCTTCAAGTTCCCCAAACCTCCAAAGGGAATCCTGCTGTCAGAATCATGTCTGGAATTGTACTCCTTGGTAAAGTCACCACTGTATTTTATTAGGCTTTGCATAGCAGACAGGTCTCTCTCAGTGCCCAAGGGTCGAGCCTCAGAGCTAAAACTGGTGTCCTTGCTCACTTGAGGCCTTTGGAAGCAAAAGGGATCCGAGTACATTTTCTTACTCTCCTCTTCTGCTCCATTTCCATGTTGAGTAACAAGTGCTGCTATGTGGCTTGTGGCATAATTTCCCATTTCAAAAGGCTTCCATTTGGGCTCAGGGCAGACTGAGCTGTTAGCTGACTGCTGTTCCTGGTGGATCCTGGCAGAGTCAGTTCCATTGTTAATTTTGCCAGGATCTTTAACACATTCCCTTTGGATTATTCTACACTCGTTACTGCAGGATTCAGCATCCAGCCTCGTGTTGACCATTTCTTTGGATGAGGCACTGCTTAGGACTGATTTTAACGAGTCTGGGCTGTGTCCTGATTTGCTCCGGTATGTTTCTGCAGTTTGCGGCCTTTTTAGACTTAAACAGTTTGGCCTGATAACAGAACCTTCTTCCCTTAACATTCTGGTTCTTTTAAAATCCCCATGGAACCGAGACTCTCCCTCATGAGTATTCCTCTCACTGATGGACTGCAAACCGCCAAACTGATTTCCCTTTTTATCATCTTTATTGATCTCCATATTTTTGTCATTCTTACTCTCCCAAGTCTTTGAAGCCATTTGGGTTGTTCTGTTTCGCTCATCGTACACCTCAACAGAAGGCACAAACGTGGGCGCAGACACTCTGTGTTCTCTTGCAGGTTCCATTACCGTGGAATACATGCCGGAATAAAGGCTGGATGGGATGTGGTGAGGAGGAGCGTACATCCCAAAAGGGACCAGTCGTGGAGGCAGTTGAGAAGAGCCATCATGAGGGGAGGGACCACTATGAGGTACCTGTAAAGTGCCAATAGACGTAACAACTGAGTCACTTTTTTTCGGCTGATCTACGAAGATATGCGCCCCTGGCCGCATGTTTTCATCATGATGAGCCAAGTCCTTGGGGCCCCTGTCCTGTTCTGCTTCCTTGTATCTCAGGGAGGTTTTATCATAGCCACTAATACAATTGCTGAGCGAGGACGTTTTCAAGGGGTTCTTTGATTTTGTCTCTAGGGTCTTATGCCCAGGTGATTGCTCATGAAAGACAGACAAGGTTTGCTCTCCACTCCTAAATGGACGGTCAACGGCGCTCAGTTTCCTCTCCCTCTCCCCTTCCACCTTCACGTGTTGGGTTAGGTCCATGACGTTATGTGATCGGGACGCTTCCTTGGCTCTATCCCTCTCCTTGCGAGAATGAGATTGGCTCAGGTCACTTTTTAAATGTTTGTCCTTCCCCTCTTCCCTGCCTGAATCTTTTTCTCCCTTGAGATGTGCTGGGGTCTCCTTCTCCTTAGAGAACGAACTGGATGTAGGGGTAGTTGGTGTTCTGGAGATGACAGACTGGGAGTGCAGAGCTGGGTGTCTGGTATGGCTTGGCAGGTAAAAACTATCTACAAGGCAAAAACATTGATAGTAATAAGCACAGTGACCATAAAGCCTAAAGCAATGCATTCCTTCATGCATTTTACAAATTTTAGACCAGTTTGTTACATGCAAGCTGCTGTTCAGGAGTAGTTTTATCTTGCTATTCTCTAGGGTATTACTATCCATGAAATATTGCAGTTTTGCAGAGCTTTCGTTTGGGTCATAAATATGATGTCATTGGGGGAAAATTCCATACAAGCTAAAACTTGCATGACATAGACTGCAAAAACAAATAGGAATAACCACAACATCAGCAAAATCTAATGTGTAAACACTGCAGGTTATCAGTGCTCAGCTGGTTTTAGGCCCAGGGAGATATTAAACAACATGTCAAGAGGCCAAGAATGATAATGAGTACATAATTATTAAACAAGACAGTGGTATATTGCCACCTTACAATGAACAACAAGCATGTTTGACTACATCATATGCCCCAGTTGTTTTCAATGAAAGTGTACATTTCCTTTGCTCTTCTGCCTGGCTAATAGAGGCACCTTAGGAATTACAGTGAACCACACTGCACAGGCATCAGGGTAGTATTTGTTCTGACAGAGGGAAGATCAATTACTCTTCTTCTTAAATGACTACCATCTGCCTTCTGTTTCACCTCAGTCGTAATTAAAGGCTAGTAGCTAATTTTAGGGGGGGGGGGGGGACCAAGACAGCCCGGGAACTTAATGTTGCGTAACTTCTTGGATCTATGACAATCGCTCCCAGCTGAACCTACTGAAAAAGATCTTGGTTGTGATTCTAAAATGTATCCTACACACTGGCTCTGTCGTAAACCAGCATCTGATTTCCAGGTGACTACAGCAGGAATGGTATACGACAGAAATACGAGGAGACGAGGGACACTTACCTTTCTGGGAATCAAAAGGGGTGTTCTGGCTCAAATGGGCAAGAAGGGAGCTGCTGCCAGTCGTGTGATTGATATGTCTCAGTGGAATGTAGGTGCTGGGGTACAAACTGTTTGGCAAATGTGCAAACCCTGGAAATGCAAAAAACACTTTCAGTCGTCAATACAGATTGACAAACCGTCCACCTGCACAATCGACCACATGACACAGACGTGAATTATGCGTACACCTGTATGACAAGGAAAGAATGTAAAGGACCTTGATAAATAGCTCATAAAAAGCTATTTATCAAATATATTAAAATATAATATATTATATATTCTAAAATATAGAATGTAAAATAATATAAAATATATTAGCATAAGGAACTGATTTGAATATGCCCTCATTGACCCATCCACAGTCCTGGTCTTAGGGTCAGCAAATGGACATCAAGCCTTTATTTCTGTGCAGTAATGTGAGACCTGATGTCGTACATACTTTAGCTTAACCCAGCAAATTCCACAATCCATTGAAAAATAGAATATATTTCATAACGGCTAGGGATAGTAGTATGTGTAGTATTGCTATAAGATTCTTATGTTAAGTTACTCAGAAACCTTCCGTTTCCAGCAATCAGTGGAATTTTCTTAATTGTTTTTATGTGGAACTTTGACCAGCAAGTTTGTAGTTATTTTTCTATGGCTGGTTACAATAACCAGCAAATGTAAATAGGGTCTAATAAGTCTTAGACTTATCTTACAGATTTCAAATCAATGTAAAGAAAAATGAGTCATTTGTTTTTCCAACAGAATTATAATCGGTTCAGAGAGAAAAAAACTGCAAGTACTTGGTAATCTCACTCAAATTTAGATGATTTGCTTACTGAAAACTTACTGAAAAGAGCTACACAATTAAAAGCACATGCACACACACACACGCACGCACGCACGCGCGCACACACACACACCTTTTCTGCACATCATTTAAAACACTAACCCAATCTGAATACAGTAAGAATCACTGAGAAAACCTCCTGTGTTATATTGTCGCCCAGTACAAATCACATCACCTGCCCAAATTTTAAAAATGCTGATATAGCGAATAGTGGCAAGGTCCTGGGAGGGTAGCAGGTCAAGCAATTTAAATTAATGTCACAAAAATTTTGTATAGGCACTTCCCTCCAAGAGTAAAAGAAAAAAAAGCTCTATATATA
>JAODKC010000095.1:22698702-22718732 GCA_026777985.1 Mormyrops attenuatus | reverse complement strand
CCCCCCCCCCCCCCCCCCCCCCCCCCCCCCCCCCCCCCCCCCCCCCCCCCCACCCCAGACAGATCCACAGGCCTCGCAGCTGTCGTTGGCCCCCAACTCCAGCTGCACCTCCGAGCACCGGTCAGCAACAACGCTGGCCGTTTTTACAAGAGCAGAGCAGAAAGGCTGCCCTACAATCGCAGGAGGACTGATTACAGAATCGAGCAGAAGTGAGTTACAGATGATGACCAGGGAGCCATTCATTAAACCCACTGAGCCATTCAGGCAGCTTCACAATGAAAGGTACAATGGGTGAAGAGCACAGCGCTTTACCCTGCTTCGGGACAGCAAAACTTCTGTTTTCTCTTAGGTACAACTCAGGATTTTTTTTTTTTTTTAATTCATACACAGGGGCTGCCTTGACTGGCTGATATTTTTGCGGCACTATTCTTAACCAAAAGAGCTTCGGGGTAAATGAGAAACAGCACAGCCTGCAGTTCTGCGATTCTGGCTGCGCCGTCTGCAAGTTTCAGGACACTGGGGCTTACAGTTATACATGTACCATACAGTATTAACTTCAAATTACGTCAGTTACAGTTTGCATCAGTATAAATAGATATGAACACCTTTGTTATAAATATACTTTGCAATCTGTGCAGCGAAGGATTTTATCCATAGTTGGGCACAGACAGTGATGAGTTCAGAAAAAGGTATTTTCCCAGGTCCATAAAATATTTAATATATAAATATAAAATATAATTTTGGCACTGCTAGGCAGTTTATTTTGGAAGTATTTTGTGTTCTCAAGTTATTTATTAGACTACTTCTTAAAATGTAGCTCATGAAAAAGGTGTTGTGCCTTCATTTATGATTCATACCATGTATACATTCTGGTTCCTATTTTATTTTATTTTTTATTTTCATTACACTCTTTTTGCTATATCCTTATGGTTGGACTACAGTATCCCCCAGGAGGATCAATAAAGTTATCTTCATATTATATTATACATTCTGCAAAATCCTGTGTTCTCATTTGAATATCTGAATGAGCAAACCTTAACCCTTCTCCATTTCCTGCACTTCACCCTAGCTTCTTCCGATGACTGGACATCTTACAACACTCGACACCCCCGTTTCACAAGCTCCAACATCCATCCATCTTCATGGGCCAAACATTCTCCAAAGAAACAAGCTGAAATGTTTCTGCTACGCGTCAGACGGACACCTCACCACATTTCACCTTAGGAGACATACGGACTCAGAAGCAGGGTCTGGATATTACCTTCAGGAGGGCGGGAGGCCCAAGGCTCGACCATCTGGAGGCTGGATGTGGTTGGAGATCGGAAGGAGGGGTCAGGGGTCATGTGGGTGTGGGCCCTGTGATGAGTGGAAGAGCCAGCCAGCCCACTGCTAACATAGAGGAAGGAGCTAGAGCTGGCTGTGAAGGCATCGTCTGAGGAAGAGAAAAAGGGGAAAACCGACAGCATTACATAAATCTTGCACAAAGTGAGTTTCGCGAGCGAGGCTGTTTGCGTTTCACGATGTACAAAATGTATTACAGGAACGAGAAGCACGTTTCAGAGGTACTCCTGACACTTAAGACCAACTACAGATAATGGATTCCAAAGAAGGGCCACCATAAGAGCACTTAATTCAGAATAATGTAAATAAAGAAAAATCCCACTGTATTCACTACTGGAGGCAAAGGCTGGCCGTTCAGAAGATATAGTCCTTTGATAAACAATGTTTTCACCAGGGGAAATTTAGAAAACATTTTTAAAAGCCCTTGCCATTCTAAGCAAACCCGTTTGTGTGTTCATTTTTAGTAAATTATAGGTAATAATTCTAACCTAAAGGAATGCATTCCTCTCTCTGCATGGTCACGTTTATGTCTTTTTATTATACGTATCTTAGAGGAGGAATATGAAGGAACAAAGTAAAGAACCTGAATGCTGATGACTGGCTTTGTGCTGTTGTTTTGTCTTGTTATATTTGAATGCTGCACAGTAGTAGTATAAGGATGCCCCATACTAAATCTAAACCTTAGCCCCAAATGTAAACGCAGGCTTTGGAAAATTAAAAAGAGCACACAACCAGGCTGTACTTCAAACCATCACAGAGACACATATACACACACACAGATTAATCATATACAGTATTTCTTTGTGGGGACTCTCCATTCATTTCTATGGGGAGAACTCTAATCCCAACATGACGACATTATTCCCTACGCAGCGCTAAACTTAAACATAACCAGACAAAATACAAGACTTTTGTCATTTTTAGTTTGTTGATTGTAGTCACATATTTTTCCTCGTGTGGCAACCATAAAGGTGGTCCCCACAATGTCAAAATAACAGGTTTTTATCACATTGTGGGGAACATTTATTCCCCACAATGTAATACATACATGGCCCACACAGCCATACAGACACATACACAGCCACGCATTATGCAGTTAGCTTTTGTGACCTCCTATGTGAAGCAGTGCATGAAAAACCTTTCCAGTGAAATGCTAGAAGGTCTCATGTCTAACATATGTAAGGCCAAAACACCCGGTAATGGAGGGGGGACTCTGAACAAACTGGCTGCGTTGTTGTATTGGTCCAGTGGCTTTTCTGCACTGGAGGCGCTAGAGAAACTGCCATGCCTCTCACCTGCCCCAGACACCCCCAGGACTAGCAAAACCTGCAAATTAATGACATGCATTTCCTCTCCTTCCACCAGTGATATACCCAGGCCCCCATCGCATGCATGCCAACCCCCCGCCTCCTCCCCGTCACTGCATGCCAGGGTTTGGCCCAAGAAACACCCTTATTTGGCCCGCTAACGTTCCTGCAGTTCCAACCTGGAATATAAATAATGTGTCTCAGTAACCTTTATTATGAAATCAAGGGTATGGAGAACACTACGTAACGTTTAATAAAAATACCAGGGGAAAAGGACACAGGAGAAATACATGTTATTAAACAGAGCCATCTATCACTTCTATATGCTTCTTTTTAATGGGTCACCCAGCGAAACGCAAAGCAACTATACCAGATGGAAAGGCAGAACTGGCTAAAATTTACACTAAAAATGGGTATTCGGGTAAAATATTGTGCCTGGGGAGAACATTATTGAAGCTAATTTTTGTTTTTGCTTTTTTTCCTTAAGGGACACTAACCCAAACACAGAAACCATTAGTATTTACTGAAGTAGACAATCTTGAGAATGTATTTCTTAGGAAGCTGCTTACAATCTTGTTATTGCTGCTAATACTTTTGAAGATTTTTTTTATGGCACATAAGGAGGATTACCTGGCAGACAACTGGTTTCGATCTCCGGCAAATTAGTGCAAAAACACAACAAGATTGTAAACAATTTTGGGAAGACATTTCAAGAAAATATAAAAGGGCATCCGCAACTAATTAGCCACGCAGTCTCTCTTAAAATTTCCCTGATCTCCAAAGTTTATAAAAGGCACAACATGTGACATTTGTAAGGAGGACATTTCTGGGCTCCATCACACAGATTGTAGTCCTTTCTAGAGCCATTTTCAAATTCATTGAGATCAGCAGGTCAGATGGTTTAGGGCTAAAATGGAATTTCTTTTACTGTGTTTCTTTTCATTCCGGCCACAGGGCGTAATCACTGACAAACTGGGTGGTGGGGAAGGGGGGGGGGGGGTGTCATAATTGCTGACAGTGTTCACCTCAACAGCAATCCAGAGGCCCGAAATTGACGTTTCCCAAAACCCCTGCAACTCCCCCATAATTAAACACAGACAACTACAGAACTCACTTCAGAAAGAGCAGTTGTAAATTAGCGAGTGTGTCTGTGTGTGTGTGTGTATGTGTGTGTGTGGGGGGGTCTAATTAGCATTCAAGGTCTTTAAGGAAACCAAAGAAAAATGAGGCCATTAAAACACTCAAGCACTCTGTCTTCATCTGTCGTACAAAGCAGCCCTTCTGCTACAGCACGTATAAAAATCCTCTTAATTAACCTGTTATTCATGCACGCGCAACATAACATCTTCATTTGCTTAACCACTCAAATTCAGCAAATATTCAAACTTAGACAAGAGCGGGGGAAGAATCATGAATGTCAAGACCCGGCTCAAATGAGCTCAGAATAGATTTTAAAAAGGGCTACTGTTTCAGACTGTTATATGAATACTGGTATACAGCATTTTATTGAAACTCAAATACTATGGACAAGAAACATCTCCAAGGAATCCTTAATACAACATAACTAGGTTAAAGGGACTACAATAAACCTGTATGGTGCCGTTTTTATATTAAGTAAAGGAATGTATGTTGTAAATCTTGTTAATCGCATGCAATGTGAAAATTAGACATTTATAAGTAGAGCAAAACCTCCTGAACAGATTACACTGAAACTGTGCCAAGACACAATATACAATGCATTTCAGGAAAAAACTGCACATATTAGTTTCAGTTCATTTCTTGTTTTTTAATCTAATTTTGTCAGATGTAGTGCATTTGCGGTTCATTATTAATGAAATAACATTCTGGATTTTATTTAGGCCACTGCTGGTTTCCATAAGTCAAAAGATAAACCTCATATAAACAAAAAGTGCCACTTTTGAATGAAAATAAACAGGGTTTTAATGGCAGGCTCTCTTGTGTACCACTGCCTTAATGAACCAAAACAGAATAAAGACATATTTTCTCAGATCAGGGATGCTATAAGCACACAAATACACAAACACCTAAGCTGATTCCTGATAGCAACCACAGGACAAAACACACATAGCATGATTTTCCTGCTCTGACAAGTCAACTCGGATGGGCTAAATTCCATTGCCATGACAGCTTGACAGGGCTCAATCCAGGACAGTATGCAGAAATTCTGTTTAATCACTTTAAAAGGCCTGAGACACCCTCAGTCAACATAGCTGCATGTTAAAACATGTTTTTTACTGTTACTATGCTTCCTGATAGGTACTTATATCTTCTTGTTAGCTATTCGGTTTGCCCCGCCTTCCTGACAGCTACATGTCACTTCCTCCCACGTACACATCTGTGTTTTTTAATTTTTTTATTTACTCCTGTTCAAAACACGACCCTGCTCTCTGAGCTCACTCATGCTGCACCAGTATTCATAATTACAGCTCCATTCTTGTATTTGTTGGGAAACATCTCACTTGCGCTGATTTCAGCAACCACCAGCTGCAGGACTTCCTCGCTGTACAGTGGAGCAGAGGACACTTTGAAGGGTGTTTCTCTTTCCTATGCTTCACATTGCTTTTCTTCATTCTGCTTTTATCAACAATCTTCGTCTGAGCTTGACAGTTTATATATTATTTTTCTCTCATCCCATATATTAGCTCAGCCTGGTTTGCTGGGTCGGTAGCAGGGAACAACAGTGACTAGGAGTGAGTTACTGATGACAGAGAGAACAAAAACGAATGATTCCTAAAATGAATAAACAGTGCTAAACACTAGGGAAAGAGAAAAAGGGGACAACATAGGATCGTTCACTTAGAAGGTCAACCACATGTGCAGACATCAGCATAAACCTCCCTTGCAGTGAGTGTGACGTCTCGGTGTGCATTAACAAGAAACATTTATTATGTGACCTTCGTCTTTCAAAGCCTGACTGATGTATTTATGTTGGGCCTGGTGTTTTACAGGTCACCGGACATTGTTTAAATAATGCAAGTGAGCCCCGGATTGCGTTGTTGCAATTTTCTGTGCCCGGCTGCAATTACACAACCTGGCTTAATGACGTGTGACACAGAGACATATGCCGACACAGGGGCACTTCATCCTTCATGCGTTCATCTCGGTGGAAGGGAGAGAAACGCACAGGGATTCAATCCGACATAATCTGCATAGCATAATACATCCATTATTAAACAAACGTCCCTCAGTATTACAAAATGGATGCGTAAAACAAAGCAAGGGGTTGCCACACCCTCCCCCAGGCACCCAGAGACCTTTGCCCTGTCTGCATGGTCCAGAGTTTCCATCTGTTACTTCAACTACACTCAAAGCTCCCTTAGGTTAACAAAATAACACCAGACATCTATTTTTGCAGACTCCAAGGTGTGGCCTTCGACACACGAATAGCGAAAATTAGGACAACACAACATCTTGCCTGTAACTGTTCCAGAACATCTTTTTTCCCTTTTATATTACCATTTAAAAAAAAAAACTAAACAAAACTGGTTTTCCATGGGAATAAGCACACAGGCAGGGTAAATTTAGTGGACAGTGCGATGAAAACAGCTTGCCTTTTCATTACGCTTCTTCTGAAAACATGTGAAGGTCAAGTTACTCAAGGATAAAGAAACAATATACACCGTTTATTCATAATGAGGTTTCGTGGAAGCTAAGAGGACACTGGAGGCCTTTCACAAAGGGATATCCCAGATATAAAATGACATGGTAGATGGGTGTTTACAGTTCTTTCCAAAGAGACAATGCTCAGAATGAAATGGAATTTCAGCATAAACAACCACACTTGCAATGATTAGTACACTGATAATTACAATAAATTCCATCTAATTAGCATGAATTTGCATTGCCGCCAATTCAAATAAGAGAAAATTAGAATTCATTACGCCTACAACATTAAATTGTATTTCCCATGTGATTGCATCTATTGTGGTACAGCTTATCGAACACATAAAGTAGCTCTCATCCTACTGCTTGTAAAGGGTCGAGGGAGAACGGGCTTATATAAATTCAAAAATGAATTAAACCTGAGGAATGCTTAATAGCCAAAATACACTCGTGTGTTCCCTTTAAAAATAATTGTTAGAAGTAGTTATATATCTTATTCTACTGAAATCCAGATCTCCCTAGTTTATTACTAATATTGCCCTTTGTCATTCATGATTGCAAGTATGTTATTTCCAGCATTTACATTTTAAAAAGCAAGACTTTCGGTGTTTCCTTTACAAAGACAAATAAGCGTTCACCCATTTTTGTTGCTTTAAGGTGGCAACTTAGGCTTTAAGTGAACATGAATTCATGCAGAAGATTTCTGGCAAGGTTAATCTGGGATTGACACAAAAATAATCAACGTTGTTACCCCTAGTGAAAACTAAAGAAAACTACATCTGTTTTATGTTAGTTGTATCCTACTTTTTAATAGATTATTTAATAGCTGGCGTCTGTAGACATTACTACTCCTAAGGATAACTCCTTAGTTAAAGTTTAATTTCTTTCCTTGCAGTATAATATTAAATAAAATAACTAATGAATGAAAAGTGATGAATAACTAGGTAAGCTAGTAATTCACTAGGTATAATTAGGTGTAAAATCCATGTAAGGCTGACATGTTACTGGAAAATACTGCAAAAGCATCCAAAAATACCGTACAGACACACCCTGAATGTGAATAAATGACCAGAAATTTTACATAAACACACTCCAGCAGGGTTAACCGCCAAAAAGAATTTCTGCAAACACATGAGCATGTAGCTGAAATCTGAAATTAACAAGTCAGTCTGAGAGCTGAGTCAGTGTGGCCGGTCAGCGTCTTTATTTACTAAGCACTGCATTAACCTGTTATTCCCCTCAGTTCCTGCTACTTCACAGCAACTGCACGCTGACAGAAGACATAACGGCCAAGGGTGTATGTCCACACAGAAGTCTGATACTTGAGAGAGAATGAGAAAAAAAATACACATTTTCCAAATAATTCCTCTCCCATGAGCCTTTACTGAGTAAAATTTTCAGCCAGCTCTTTTTCACAAAGTTACTAAAATTTCAAGTACGGATGAAGGAAATGGCACAGAGGCTAAGCCAGAATGCGAAAGCGGAAACCAAGCTCCCCCGACACAGAATGAAGAAATTAAACTACAGCCTTGTTTGCTAAGCCATAGGGCTTTATGTCTGAGAAACTCAATCTCATCAGCTTTCAAATCACTTATCACCAAATTACAATTTAATAAGTTTCTCCTGCTGCTGTTCATAAGCAGACGTCAAATAAGGCATTTATCAAAAGCCGTTGCCATTTCTAGTCCTTTGTAGTTACAGATATAATTCTGCAGAGCACGAGTACGGTATCTTTATGGCGGACTTAATGGAGAATACAGGACAAAAAAAAATAAATAAATAAAACATACATTAAAACGGGGAAAAAAGATTAACAAGTACAGCCAGCAATTGGAATCTGTAGCTATATCCTAGAAGATGTAATTTGAGAACTTTCAATTGGCAATTATGCACAGACTTATAGAAATACAGAAATATTTCTTATAATAATCTGATAATTTACCCAAGGATTTCAACATTCAATTGTACCATGTTAGGAAAAGATACTGGCAATGTTAAAAAAAATCTTCCTTTGTTCCAGATGAAAAACAACACTGGGGTTTTTGAGCATAGGAATGAGTGATGCTGCTTGTAAATAGCATGGCCTGGGCAACCGGAAATTAAACACTAAGAATATTCAGAGAATAACCAAGACCAAATCTTAAGGCTGGCCATCGCACAAAGACTCAGTCAGAGCAGCTCCTGTGCCGTGTAGCAGTGATTCACGGCTCAGAGATACAATGGGGACTTCCCGAGACATCTGCCTTCCAGCACCGGTCCATTATCACGGGCCTCTTGGTCCAAACTTACCGGGAAGGTTGGCTCTCACAAGCTAGAACAGGTCTGAACACTCTGATCCTATGTCTGATCCTAAGATGGGAGCCAGAACCAGAGGCCAGGATACAGTGAACTGTGATGTGCAACACCATTATAATCCTAGTGTGCATGTCCAGTATACTATTGCCAGTACAGCTCTGCATATGAACTCCCGCTCTGTGATTGAAATAGCACCTCAGAAGACATACCTCGACATCCTACCATACCGACAACGGTAAGAAGTCTTGTGACCACCGTCTACAAACCCAAACAGAAAGCACCTCAAAAACGACCAAAAACCATCTGATCCAAAAGGCGTGTTTTATCTGCTCTCTGATTGTAAAAAACAAGCAGCAGGGCGTATTAGTATTCACAGCAGAGAGGGGGAATATCCGCAAGTCATAACATATGCTAATTTTGCCAGATAAGTGACAGACCTTGCATTGAGACAACGTCAGTCTGTACCAGCTCGCTTAGATTTGAGAGGTTTGTTTATTTAAGGTTATCAGTTGATTATGTGGAATGAGCTTTTTGACAAGCAGCCGGGTCCTAACAGGACAGAGCTCATTCCCCTACTCAAACACACACACACAACCACACACACACACACACACACACACACACACACATCCCCCCCCACCCCTTGAACCCCTGAGCAGGATCTTATATGGAGAGGATCTTATCCTAGGAGATTGCAGGGCCTGCAGCCCATGCCATAATGACACAAGGGAGTTGTCCAGCAAAGCTGTGCTCCGATGAACACGGATCAGTAAGTCCTTTCAGATTGAAAAGTCTGCCTTTTCAGCCTTCATGTGTGCTCGATCATCTCCAACCTCGCCCTGCGCTGTTCCCACCAACCCCCTACAAAGACTACCCCGGCAACACATCTGCACGCTGTTCCTGCTGACAGACAGGCGAAGACGCAAAAACAGTTAATATCATCAATAATAATACGTAGAAAATGTTGAAAATAGCTTTTCGCAAATTAGCGCACTGCTCCTGAAACCAAGAGATCCTTCTCAGTTGGTACCGTCAGGTAATGCACTTCATCCTCGACCAAGATCCGGTTCAATTTTTAACCAGAGTCATTTTGTAGGATTCGCTTTGTTTGACAGCGATTTAATAATCCACCACTCCCCCAAGGTGGACTCATCTCGCCATTTCTTAGACAGGAAAAAAAAAAACAATCTAGAAAATGGACCTACCCTGGCATAGAACACACGGACAAACTTGCATATCTATCATTTCTATTTGCAGTTATTGTCACTGCAGGGACATGTTCTCTAAAGATAGAAAATCCATGCACACAAACAAACAACTATTTCAGTAATCTGTAAACATGATGGCTGAATCTAAAATAAAAGAGAGGAAACAAAAACAACAAGCGAGAATAAAAACCTATTTTTCCACGTCAGCAGCAGGCGACACAAACGGCGCGGACCTGCCGCAGTTAAAAGCATATCGCTGATTTTACTGAACAAGGGAAATCATTTGATCGTCCTGGAATTAATGAAGTTCCTCAGAAGTGAGATGAGATCTACTCTTTTTTTCTGCACAGCAATATAAGTTTGGCTGTGGAGATCTGAGAGAGGAAAAAAAGCAATTGAAAGAACGGGGAGATTAGCTGGTAAACTGTATACTTTATTTACTTTTAGCCTTAGTGGTCATATTCATTTTCCATAGATTCCATAGACGCATTTAGTAAAACTTAATGGGGGGGGGGGGAAAAGCCAGCAACAACTGTTGTTCAAATCAAAATCCTGAACACGAGGCGGACATTACTTGGTACAGCACTATTCTGGAGTGTAACTACTAGAAATACCATACTACTGTTATTGTTATTAATATTTTTTTCGATGGGGATATAAGTGTCATGCAGTCTCAGAAAAGAATACTTTCCACGCACTCCTGTTATCCATTTCATGGAAATAATCAGCAGACAGAATGGAGACTAACAATACATAGACAAAATACACACATGGACGTAGATACATACACGCTAAATGCCCCTTATCAAGTTATCATTACTTGCCATATTTATCCTGTCAAATTTATATATAGGAGGTAGCATTTACTTGGTGTTTAGTTAGCGTTTAAGGTTTAGTACAGCCCAAACCACTCTCAGGAATGCAGTTCACTACCGGTGACTCGAATTCAATTCTGGACAAAAAAAAGAATTGTGTAAACACTTGATTTAACACAATAAAAATCCCTAACATCTCTAAATTCAGGGAATCTTTTTAGAATTGTCTACTTGCATGGAATGATACCGTGTGGAACAATACTGAGTCGGAACCTAAGGCCATCTCTGATACTTACTGAAGGAGCTTAAAATTTGAGCACAGGCCAGAGTGCTAACGTCAAGACTTGATAAACCACTTGGATGTTGAACTCTGAAGTACATTTACATTGGCAAGCAGAACAGGAAAATGCAATTCCTCACTCCCCAAATCTGATACTGACATCTTGCACAATTGTTTGTTTTTGATTAGTCATTCAAAAGATAATGCGAGTAAAGATAAGAGAGCACTACCCACACGACTGCTCCGTCCCAAGTATCCCTTGAAGCTCCACATGAAAGTTCAGTTGCTGCTTGAGAAAGTACAGTGAGTTTGTCTCGAGTCCAAATAAAACAAATTCATAGAACATGGTGGTTTGTCACAAAGGGTCAGCATTTCAAATAACCTTGCTGTTGTAACTGCAGTGGGCCGTGTAAAGTTCTTTGTTCATTTATCCGCTCTGTCAGACCTGAGCTACACCCACTCTGTCACCAACTAGGCCACTACTGTGACCATTTGCACAACCTCCTGTCCCTGACCCACATAGCCTAACCAATAAAACCACATTCATTTGTCACTTAAGGAAGGTGCTCGTCTCATAACGATACCGCTGCTTCCCTTTAGGGCACTAAATATTTCCAACATGGAGAATGGATTTCCCAGTCTCTGCTTGATAAAATAACTTTTAACAGTCTTTTTTTTTTATACATACTACAATTATTTACCCAAGCCTATTTTGGAGTGATTACCAGTGAAATGACAGAAACAGTAAGTGCACGAAGTGCCACACTGCTGGTGATATTCTAATTATAAAAATTATTCTGATTGAATAAAATTTTGCATGTACCATGTTCTCTTACCGCAAACTTAAACAAGCCACAAACATTTTCCACGAACCCAAGCAGAACCAAAGAAATCCGAATGCCTAAAAAAAGGTAAAACAAATATCACAGACAAGACACACACTAAAAAAAAACTTTATTTACCAAACAATTTCGACCAAAGTGAAGTACACGTGAGACAAACAGTACATTTACCAGCAGAACACTTTGAATTTATAATGGTTAATTATTGTAATCTTTCACAAAACCGGGTGGCAATATCTCCCAGTGGAATTTAAATGGCAAATGTTTAATTTAAGCAGTAAACAGAGGTACATCTCATCAACATACTTACAGTACAACAGCACTGTTTGTTTTTATATAAACGGACACAGAAGTGTATTGTGCATACATATACATATTCATGATGTTCGCCACTTTTTAAATTATTATTAGACAGTGTTACCGTGCATGTTTAAATTCAGAGAAGGCCATTATATCTGCCATTAAGTATCACTGTAAACGTTTCTTCATTAAATTTTAACTTAATGGATTGACAGTCCAACAGAAAATAAAGAAAAAGCTTTTTCCAAATCATTTGTTTTGTAGGTGCATCATTGTGTGAAAATGAAGACATTAATGAGCTCTTGCTTAATAGTTTTCAAGGGCAAAAGGGAAACTTTGTACATAATGACTGGGTGCGTAATTCCCTTAAACCCTTAACAGAAAATACAGAAAGATTAAAAGGCTTATAAAAAGACAACAGCTATACCCACTACTTTAAAAAGACATCTTTCTAAATTCAGTGCATTGCCTTTACATCTACATTCATGAAAGCAGTGTATTTATTTGGTTTTTATTGCCTGACGTCACACTTAAAAATCGCAACATCTGACTATAAACCAGCAGGAGAGAAGCTGAAAAACAAGTCTGCTGTATGCCAACAACAACACCTGTAAATCAGGAACCATTAATAGTATTTTTTTTTTTAATTAGTTACACCCCTCTCCCCACCTGCACACACAAACGCACCCACACCACTATACTTAAGTACATTTTATTAGTGCATTTCTACTAATAAGATTATAAACTCTGGTGTAACAGGGGAACCTCACTAGGAACATCACTGTCAGCAGACAAGCCTACAAAAGTCAAATTCACTGGCTTGGGACGTTTTAATACGGCAGAATAAACAATGTGCAGCTGTTGTCGTATAATATCAGGATGTAGCACCGTGCATGAAAGGTCTTGTTTCATTTACGTAACTTTCATATCTGACAACATATGCCATGATTCTAATCCAAGCTGTATTACTCATAAATGCTGGGGCCACAATCCCAGATCCAAAACAACCACAGATATATATTTCCAGAGTGTTGCCAAGACTAAACACATACACATATACATACATACATACATACATACATATACACACCATTCATACACAATCAGTACTTGACTGTGCAACTGGCTTTAGAACACCACATGATGTAAGGGATTCTAAACATCGTGTGATTGTTGATTATAGAAATGGGGGTTTCTGTATCTCAGAAACAGTCACCCTCCTGGGATATTCAGGCCTCACAGTGTCTAGAGTTTACAGAGAACGGTATGATAAACAAAACAAAATCAACATCAAGTCAAGGGCAGATATGTAGCTGAACACACCTTACTAATGGTCATAGGAGAATGGCCAAACAAAGTTAACGGGAAGGCCACAAGAGAATAAGGGTTCAGTTCAGGGGTTTGCAGAACGGCTTCTCTGAATGTAGAACTCATCAGCTCTGAAAGTGGTTCTGTAGACAAAAGGGCATAGGTGTACCTAACGAAAGGGCAGCTGAGTGTATAGTTTAAAGGAATTCCATAACCAAATACCACTATTGGCAATTCACTTAAATTACAGTACTTTAAAGCCAAGTTTGAATGGGGAATTCTTCAACACTTGATAGTTTACTCATTCCTACCACATTTCAAAGATCTCTTTTCACAATTCAGCTTTAATAAATAAATGCACTAAATAATTCAGGCCCATTAAACTGTCAAGGGCTTTATAGTTGGAAGGAGGTCTGAGACAGCGTTTTTGTAAGCGTAAATAGCTGTTCTTTAATTAGGTTTTTCTCCGCTGGGCACCGAGCGGAACAGACACGCAACACTCCAGAATGCAGAAACTGTCAGAAACATCGTTCTACAGCTCGTGTCAGCTGTCCTCAACCAGTACTGCTGCTATTCATCCACCGTGACCTCTGATCTGTTTGTATCACACCGGTTTTTTTATCAAAAGCGGCTGAAAAGGAAAGGAAAGAGGGGAAAAAAAGAGAGAAAAATGCATATGACGAGAAAGGAAACCACATATCAGCACTTGGGTTCTTAAAGCCCATCTCTTGCTATATTAATACTGTATGTAAGATAGAGTGAGTTAACGAGCCAGATGTTTCTAAATGAATATGACAGCCTGGCAAGCAGGATTTTTGGTGGAGAGTAGTAGTTTTGCATTAATAGGGAAATCAGATGCAGGTCTGCTAGTTAACATGTATATGTAATGTTTTTCGTAAGGGAGCTTAAAATGCTCAGAGACACTTTCACCAACAGGCCCATGCAAGCAGTTCACTAAAACCCTCAGTCTTAAAATTGCGAAACAGAATCTTGACCAATACAGCTTTCGGATAATGTTACACACATTTTTTCCCCTTCAAAGGGCAAACATAATCAGTATGCATACAGCACGCCAAAGGAAATGTAATTAAGGTTGCAGATTCAAATCTGAAGTAAGAAACACAACAAACCAGTAGCTGCTAACACTTCAATAACCACAAGCAGCCTAAATTGCTTCCGATAATATCATGTCAAGAAAATAATGTAATGATGAAATGCGACATATTTGTGGGTTTGCCTTAACTGGTATTACTCTTGCTTCCGAGGGGATTTTAGACTGTCAGGGAAGCTTTCCGAGAATGTCTCGGGAAATAACACAGAATCACAACCCCTCGAACTGTTTCAGTTCCGAGATGAGGAAAAGAACTTAAGAGGTCAAGAACTGCGGTGCAGCATACGGATTAGTAACCTCACCTGAAATACCTGGTTACCGCAACCAGTCACTTAAAACAAACAAAACTGCTGAAACGGGAAAAAAAAACAGGCAGGACCCGCAAGTATTTTTACTTTAAAATGCATATACTGTCGTGAAGGTTAATTTGTTATTCCAGCTAGCTGTCCTAAAATAAAATAAGGTTTGCTAGCAGTTTCGTTTTATTATCCATCTTTTCTGACCTTTTAGGTCACACCTAGCAGACAAAGCGCATAGCACCTGGTAATTCTTGAGACAAGGGAAGCAAAATTCCAAATATCTTGAACAACTGTGTCATGTTATTGCTTTTAATCATTAAGTGCCATCAATTTTTTCCTGGATGGAGAAAAATGTTTAACAGTTGGTGCCAGTCTCCAGACTGGTGCACAGTCTATACACACTGGTGAACAGTTGTATATCTATAAGACATAGATCAAAATCAATGTACTGCTTAATTTTCGGGGTGCCCCAGCCCAAAGCAAACAGTCAAAAAAAATTCTTCAAAGCATACGATTGCTTGATCGGTTTTCCCCTGCTCTCCATTTGAGGCCTCTCCTGGAACTATGCTAGCTGTCAGTCAGTAGGCATGCCATTTCTAAACAGAAAACCTCTTCAGCCGGTAAGGGTATCTTTTATCCCCATCCTCTACCTCTTTATTACGCTCTGTTGATGGGACCAGAACAGAGGCTGCCAAGAGAAAAAAAAAAAAAAAAAAAAAGACACTTTTCTTGGTTTCTCCCCCACTTCCCCTCACCACCCTGAAGAGGGCATCTGGAGTGATTTCACCTCTCGCACACTGTGACATTCTTCACAAGCAGGTGGCTTTCAAAAGAGGTTCCCTGAAAGGTAAACAATCAGCTTTTTTTTCCTTTTGCCAATCAGAAAACTGGCAAAGATTCTCGATAAAGAGTTCCAAGGAATTCAACAGGCTAGAATGTGAATGAACATCACTGCTTCTCCTGCCCCCCATGTGTGACAGAGCCCTTTTCAAGAAAAACTGAAATGTCATTAGACTTTTCAAAATATGTTTCTGACAATCTTCCTATTTACCTTTCTCCTATAAGAAAAGGTAAGAAAAGAAACCTAACCACCATTTTACCACACATATTACATATTTCATCATTTTTCCCCAAAGTTAACTTACTGAAAAAGAAAAATGATGTGCACACCATGGATCTTCAGAACATTCGCATGTTGCTTACATCATGCAATAAGTCCAACACAGAGAGAGTCAAACCGTTAAAAGATTTTCTGGTTATTTTTAAAATTCACAGCTTGGTTCGCATTTCCAAAGTAGAAATGCAGAATTTAGGGCTATATCATTAAACTTTGGGAAAACCATGTACAGGGCATAAATATGTCTTTTCAACCAGGACAAAACATTTTCTGCACTTAAACCTGAGCACTGGAAGCATGAAAAACCCATTAGGTTAGAAACATACACTGGCATACATATTCCTTACTGGGTTGACAACCTCCAATGACTTTAATTCCAAAAACTTTCCAGTATGTATAAACAGAACTGAACTTGCATGGATCACTCCAGTGATACTTGCAGCTAAGCAGAATTTATGACATTATGGTGCTCATGAACTATAATTGGGCATCTCTAGAGCTGCACACTTCTGCAGAGGAACCTTAAGATTTGCAAGCCAGTGATATCAGCCTGGACAAATGTCTAATAAAAATAAAAATCACTGCAGCATCAAGCTTCTTTCAACGGGCAACAAGGACGCATATATAAAATTCAGCCAGCTGGGTTTCTGGAAAATGAGCAATTTACTCAGCAGTTCACATATAGAATTCTTTTTTGAGAACTTCATCAAAAAGCAAAAATGTAGACCAAGATTTTTTTAACCAGGTTCTGCCTGGTATAAATTAGATATTGTGCACAGTATGGCATTTAGGCATGACTCAAGCTCAGTTAAAAGAAACATCAAAAATGACTGGGTTTGTAAGATGATCATCATTTATAGAAATGTACACAGAAATCTACAAATATAGAGTTTCAAACATGAAATGTGAGATCTATATAAAGGCAGACAACTGTTTACTGTTCCCACCAAACTGTCTGCCAATGAGGACTATATACCCTCCAAAGTTCAAAATTTGCAAGAGTGTTTAATGATTGAATTTCAGCCAAAATTTTCCCACAGTGTAAGAAGTGATTTAGTGATACAGTTAAATATATTCTTCAAAGGTTTTAAATCACAAGTGCTTTCTCTGGGTGTCCATTTCCACACTGTGTAATAATACACATACAATACTGTTTATGATATTGATAATAATGAATTGATATCCCTAAATAGTGACACATGATGCCTACACAAGGTTGCTCATATTGTCAGTGGATAGAACTGAAGTTTAAAATATAAACCACCAGCATTACAAAACTTTTCAAGATCACTTTGCAGTAATAACACTACCAGTCAGAGGAGAGGTTTCTAATGGGACAGGGAAAACAATATTTATTTGATACTAAGAAACTGAAACTTGCAATTACTGCACATTCCTGTCAATGGAATACATACAGATAATATCAGGGTCTGTATCACAAACAACCATTTTCTCTCATTTCACACGCCATACAATTTCTGCTTGAAGGCCTACAACATTATGCGAAACACACCCTTTTTTCACCACATCTATTACTTTTTATGATAATTCTGAGGATCAAAGCATAACTTAGGCCTATTGATATTTTCACTGTAGATAAGAATGCGCCTGATATCTATCTCTAAACGCAACGGTAAGTGGAGGACTTTATTATACATAATGCGTAAACATACAGGGGAAAAAAGAGTAGTACGTGAAAGACTGCACACAAATCAGGGAATGGGGCAGTACAAACCCCATCCGCTCATTCATTGTCAGCTGCCTGGTGAATTATACGACATTTTCTAGACACGTTTAACATTTTATTCAATTTTAAAAACTAATTATTTAATAATTTACTCGTGCATCTTCTATGCATCAAAATGTATTAAAACTTTTGGTTTGTATAAAATAGGCCTATATACAATTTTTGTTAACGTTTGAGTGCTATATACTCCAGAGTCTCTCATTTAATCTATTACAAGGCAGCTGAGATAAATATGTAAGTCACGTTCTCCTTCGCTAAGACGAATTACTTCCTACTAAGAAGACCCGCAAACTATCCAAACTGTCGGTGAAGGACACCACAACAGATTACAAAGTAACTGATTGCTATTTCTGAATGGTCTCGGCATGCGATCGCGTTTTCTTTACGTTTATGAAAAAAGCAAACACTTACTGTGATGAGAATGGAGATTAATAGCCGATGAAAGATATTTGCCTGTATGAAGAAGTAGCGGGTGGCTCGTTCCCAGCTGCCCCGGGGACTGGGGTATTCGTTCGGGAATGGTGGTTGCTCCGAATCGGTGCGACTCCATACCCACCCCAGAAAGCAATGGTGGGGGTACATGTACAGATCGAGAGGGTCCGAAATCTCGGCCATCCATCATCCAAAACGGATCAAGACCAACGGTCCAAAAGGCAATTCCAGGCAATACTAGTGTGTCAGACAATCCTTTCTTTCGTGAAAAGTAGTCTCCTCGTCAGGCATTCCTGCTTATCTAAAAAGTACAAAGAATATATATATATATATTATATATATATATATATTCAGAACATAATTAGCAACCACAAAAATCTTAAAGCCAGTAATGCCATTAAAAGGTATACAGAATCTAACCACGTATATCCTAGCTCAGTATCGTTGCATTCACCAAAATTACCATCTTCTCAAAGGAGAACCCGCAGTTTATATATAAGATTATATTACAGCTAAACTGCTGCTGTATGCAAGAAGGGTATCGATAACGCTGGCGTAAACTTTCCGCGTCCTACTGACTAAACGTTGGCACTAAGTTGCATAATGTTATGTCACTGCTGAACTGTTTGCTTTGCAAATAACGTAAAAAAGCTCGGAGAGGCTTACACGGCTGCATCTCCATTTAGTCTGAGACACATTTTAAACTTCTTTCTCTTTAGATAGGGATTTCAAGTAATTATAAGAACATTTGTCAGTTACCGTTTCCGAATATATATATATTAACGCGCGGTCACATGTTAAAAATACATTGAAATTACAGATTGTTACGAAACGCTCGTATCAAATACCAAGACTTGTGAATGAATCGCTTCTCGTAAAGGCAAAGCAAAAAGCCGTTTCAATCTGAATCGAAACTTAACAGCAACGTTAGGTTATAACTGATTTGCTGTAATAGCGAACACATAATATATCCCTTCTTCCTTTCACATCTAAAATATAAGCACGCTATTCTAGGCTGTGTCCTCATTTGTTATGCTTACACTATTCATTTTGCATGCATCAGTTAATCATGAAACTGGAAGATAACCACGTTCCAGCAGCCAAGATAAATTCGGTACTGCTAATTAACTTGGATTACATTCTTAAATGTAAAAATATGTGCAGATTGTTACATTAAGAAAACTCAGTTATTGCTACTTTAACTGCAATTGTGTATATAATTTACTTTTCAGTCTCATGAAATAGACTTGTATTGGTGGGATAAAGGTCTGCTATATGCCTGTAAGTCAAGTTCGTCTCATGTGCAGCTGTAGCCCAAAGGTACATGCAAAAATAGCGTAGATCACATCGGGGACTTTTTTATTGACAATCTCTATTTGTTTTTAAAACACTATGTCACGCAATCACTCCAAATACCAGATGTCATACAACGAAACGAAAGACGAAATTCTAACAAGCTATTTATGTCGATTCACTGAAACTAAAATCTCCTATTGCGACAACATAAAACGCCTTTGACTTTAATTTAATTTCATTATCATCTTTCCATATTTACTAATATTCTACATTACTTAATCGGACGCCTGAATTTCAATGTTCGGCAATACGCTTTTGAACGTTTATTAACTTTCACACGCTAAACGTAGAATACACTTGCAACACTGTAATGAATTTGGTTTCTTTGCACAAGTAGGCTACATCAAAATACCAAGTCCTTACTCGAATTGAAGTCCCATAAAATCCGACAAATCCTAAAGTTTGGAAACAGATTTAGGATATTCCATGAGCACACCATCCGTGGACATGCTGCAAGCTGACATCGGCGCAAAAAGCCCGTTTACAGTCCCGCACAGTATTTCGCGAAGAAGTCCACAGCAATGAAACAAGCATTGTTTTTTTTTCCAACCCCGCCCACATTAAATCTGGGGGGGGGGGGGGGGACAGCGTAAAAAAAAATTGGGCAATTGGGTAATATTTGTGGGAGTCAATTTAATGTAACAAGGC
>JAODKC010000095.1:22687746-22698602 GCA_026777985.1 Mormyrops attenuatus | reverse complement strand
AAAACATCATATTATTAATAAATAAAAAAAAAAAAAAAAAAAATTATTTAACTTGGTCTAAAAAAAAAACAAACCCCCCCCCCCCCCCCCCCCAACCCCTAACCACCCCCCCCTTCTTTTTTTGTGGGGGGGGGGGGGGGGAAATCGTAAACAAAAATTCTGCAATTGGATAATCTATGTGTCAGTCAATTTAATGAAAACATGCTGGCTCTTTGCCAGTCTTACAAAGCCAATTACGAATCAAGGAGATTGGTGGGTTTTCTGGACTCTTTTCTCCTCAAGACTGAGTGATCAAAACGGGCTACGGAGATATTTGGGTACCACCTCTGTAAGGAGCTACTTAATCCATTCTTTGTACTGGTAATCAACACGGCAGGAGAAAACCGAAGTGGGAGAGAACCAATGAGCTGTTCAGAATAATTTAAAACCAGGTTTAGTAAAACATGTTGACATGTTCTGGAGCATGTATAAAAACGCATCCCTATTTTTAACATCTACAATTATTACACATATACTCATTTGTATTTTGTTTGCAATTTTTTAGATGAGCGTGTCCTCAAATATATATTACACAGAAACACCTTTAGCAGAGTGACCGTAAATCACAAAAGGAGAAACGTGATCGCTAATGCATAGATGTGGGTAGTGTATCAATGGGGCGGTAATTAGAGACTATTTAGGTGACATGGGAAATGTTTTCTCGAGCTTCAAAATGGGGATTCTACTGCCACTCAGCGGGCGATCTGCAGCCAGTTCGGTCTGGTAAAACGAAATACACGCTTAAGTATATGTGACTTGGGAGTTTAAATAATGGCAAATAATGGCAACTACATCTTAAGGCCACGCACAATTAGTGTTTATTATGCTATAATCAGCTAGTTAACTTCATAGCAGTAGATCCGCGGATTAATAATTGCAAATTATTAATTTCAGCAATGTCATTTACACTGGCCAGTTGTCATTTCATGTTGTCCCATTACATGAAAGTCCCAAAATATGTCATAGGGTGTATCATGCATGGTATAAACGGGTAATTATTGTAAAAGTGATATGAGAAGTTTCACTTTAATAAATTGATATAATATCACATATTAACTTATGGTTTAAAGATTTATAATGAGAATTGTCAATCTATCCATCTTCACCCACTCACCCTGGACTGGAAGCCGTGGCGTCTGGTGCCCGTGCGAGGCAGCACAGGGACAGGATGCCAGGCAATGGCAGGGCACCAACACACTAACAAACTAAAGACACTAACACAATAAGGACAACTGCAAGATGCCACCTAACCTTACAACTGTGGAAGGAAACTGTAGAATTCAGCAGAAACCTGAGAATGTGTAACATGGGAATGCACAAGCTGCACAGATACAGAGATCATGGAGGAATCCGATTCAAACATTTTAGAAAAAAAAAAAAAACAACTACAGTAAAAATCCATATATCTTCAATCTTAAGCCCAGAAGTGTGAGTTTCGTGTCATGAACAATAACTATTTCTGAACTACTTTCATTACGTAGCCTTGTAGCCCTTATTTATAGCACAATTGATTACAACTGATAAAATATGAATGCTGCAGTTTTTTTGTTAATAAAAAATGTAGCCCTATATCATGTGAATGGTTAATAGTACCAAAACATCATATGACAAAGAAAAATTGGACTTATGTAGCCTCACAGTCTTGTAATATCCATCTCAAACTGTGGTGGTTTCAGAGCAGTGGACGGTGGTTTAAACACACTTGTAGTACAAGACCATTGATTGCAAAGATCAAGGCTTGTCCTAATAGGAGATTGTCAAAGAATACCTCTCAGTAATTTTTATACAGAATCATTTTTCCTTTAAGATGTAACTTGGTCAGCTGACTGGTGTTGTTTAAGCTTGTTGAAACTGCAATTTTGTCTTATTTGCGTTAGTGTCAGGCAATATGGCAGAATGCTCTGACAATGTAATTCACTCATGTAAATTGTTCTACTAGAGTTTGTTGTGACATACACTCACTTGTCTGACATTGCATCACATGGAACTGATACATAACTGAAATTCTCAAGATAGTTAATTTGAACTTATTTGAACTTTTTTTTTTTTTTAACAGCACATTGCCAAAAGTGATCCCTGCTTGGCAGATTTATGCTAGATTCTGTCAATAGGAAGGCAAGTAAGCTTACATCTAGCTTTAAAGAGAATACTTTCTAAAGCTGAGTAGGTTTCAGTTACAGAAGTGCACGAAAAACCCTCAAATGGATGAGATAAAATGTTTTTGTGTGGAGGTGGTGGTGTTGGGGGGGACATTTATTTAGTATTGATTTTAACTCCTACAAGCAGAAGGGACCAGTACATGCTCTAGTGCTTGGTGTCAAAGGCTGTGTATGCAATATATTTTTTGATTCAATGTATGAACATTTAAATATACATACTCAGAACACAACAGGGGTGAGCAATCTGTAAAATATATGCCACTTCTTTTTTATGATTCTATGACCCCCACAAGTCAGGCAAGAGAAGCTGTGATTTATTTAAAAGGGTATGCTGAAATTGATCCAATATAGTCAACATAATCTACCCAAATGTGCAGATACATGAAGTTATTCCTTTCATCCATCCATCCATCCATCCATCCATCCATCTTCTCTACCTGCTTGTCCTATGCAGGGTTAAAAGGGGTTCAGTGCCTATTCCAAAAAACATTTGTTGTGTGGAATCATAATACCTATACATAATGCTGGTTTTCCACTGTACACATTGCTGAATTTCAGTGGATTTCTATATACTGAACATTCTAATCTTTTTTCTATTGACACTGTGCAGGGATTCTGTCTTTATTCTTTGGTGGTCTAAAACCATAACTCTTAATTAACAATGCAGATAGTGATTAAACGATTTGTACCAGGATGGATAAACTTCTCGTCATTAGTAATTTTTCTGAGTTTATACTGTAAATGAAACACAATGTAATCAACATCACAAACGACACCCTCTTTGGCCTATGAACTGTAGTCAGAAGTCCCAGATTCTACATACCGGTTTAGATAAAACCATCAATGTAGAAATAAGCACTGCTTACATCACCTGAACCACGAACTCAAACATGAATCTGCATTTTTTTTAAATCATCACTCATAATCACAGACACTATAAAATGATAATTTCTTTATCTTGGCACCAACATCAACTTCCACTGAAACAAGGCAGGCTTGTCTGTATTTCACCCTCAAACATTGCGTTTTCTTCTTGAAATTCTCTCAAAGAAATGTACATATTGTACACTTATTCTTATTTTCTGTGTAGTCAGAAAGTTTATTTGAAAGCTAAATACCAAAAGCAGGCAAAGTAAACATATATTTAAGCAAATCACAAAAGTTGTCATCACTTGGATGCAAAAGAGTATTTTAGATAACGGCAAAATAGGCAAAAGAGGATTTTAGATTTTTAGAACTGGATTAGATAATGAGAGGTAGACTGATTTGCACACCTTTATAGTCAAGTTGGATTTTGAAATTTTATTTGAATTTCAAGTCAATTCTTGATTGAAAAGTGCTGCTAAAGATATTTTATTATATTAGGCCTGCACATTACATGGTGCTCACTTTTTGCAAAAGTAATGTTTACTGAACTAAATCTTTAGTCATTCAATGCTGATTTTATAGCAATTAATTTACTCATTTCAAGTTGCTTGATTTTATAAGCTTTTCATATCTTTGATACAAATATGTAAACATTTACAAGGAAATAGTCAGATCCATAATCTGAATCTTTCAGTAAGTGAAATGAAACAATATTAAAAGTAGTAACAGAATCAGTAAAAATTGCACCCGTTTGTTTTTCTCCCTAGTATTTGTAGTATTAGGTAAATCATTTAGAGAATCATATAGTGTACATCACAACACAGTTGTACACGTAATCGTATTAATCACGATTAATCATTAATCCAAATCTTATCACTATTATATATATATATATATATATATACATACATACATATATGGAGTCTTCACTCGACGCCAGTGATAAATATATTACACATATGTCAAAACATTTTTATAATAGTACGTTATACATAGAAGGCTTTTGGCAACATTGAGTAATACACCTTACAACCGTTAATAAAACAGGAGTTAATGCGCGGTTTCAAACTACCCCTTTGTCAAGGTCCACGTTGCGGTTTCAAGTCACCCACCTCCATTTTGGAGGCAGCTGAAAGAATACTAAAATAGTAATGAGTCAAGGGAAAAGGCAATGCCTGAATGTTACAGCCAAAGGATTTCTAATTTAAATATCAGCCGGGCACCATTTCAACTCCAATGAAAGGAGAACAACTTTTGAAAGACCTAGCATTGGATAGCTCCCAATTTAGCCAAAGGATAACCAAGAAAGAATGCGGATTTATTTATATATATACATATATATATATATATTTTATGGAGGGTTTGTGGCGAGGGAAAGGACTCAAATGCCAATGCTTATGACCGTCTACAAAACGCGAACATATGTACAGTATATTGCATCACTAATGGAGTAGCACTGGGCGACAATCTTTACTTTAATCTTTATGCCGTCAATTCATATGAAGCTAAAGTTATAATTCATAGCATGACTGTACCGTTCCTGTCATGTAAACGAAGGGAAATGCCAAATACATTTTTTTTCGTATTTCAAATAAAAATCGCCAACTGCGTCCAACATTGTTCCCAGATGATCCACGAACGGTTAACTTAATGGTATGTATAACGATTTTGCGGATAATCAGACAGTAACGGTTCCGTGTGTCGTTTTCTGAAGGTTTTGCCATCACCAGACATTCCCAAGTATGCACATACCCGATTAACGTATTCGAATAAATAGTAGTTTGTCTTTAGTAGGCGTATATAATTTAATTTAAAAATGTACACAACTGATTACAAGGCGGTATTACAAGCGTGTTACGTGTTCACTGACGGAGTAGTACAGGGAAGACGCGTATAATTATATATATAACCTTTTTGGAGACAGAGTGAAATCCAAAAATAAAATGAATGCGGGTAGATTAATATAATTCATTTGAATGCTCAGATCTATTTCGTAAAATGATATCCAGCGATATAGGACACTATGCATGCAACTTTTATTAAAATTGCGAAACACGCAGTTAATAACGTTCGATTAAATTTGAAAATAAATGTTCTCGTCGGAATTGAGAATGTAGTGTCAAAATGTAAGGTTTAAAAATATAATATACCTGGACCATATGCGTAAATATTTAGCCTGTTCTGTGAAACACATGCATTTGTTAAGCGTTTAAATAAATTAGTTTAAACGTAAACTTTTAACAGCGATTAATGGACATGGTCGGTCTATAAATTAATATGTAGCTGGTTTTTTAGCTATAACCATTTTTTAGCTATAACTGGTCAATTTAACACCTTTATTTCGTCGAGCACAGTTTCACTGATATCGGACTTAAGTGTTGCTCTATTTATACGGTCTATAACCACAAGTGGGTGTGTAGGCCTAGTTATTTGGTATGATGTAGTATTACTATAATTGTATTAGACCGCTTCTGTTCATTCATGTTTTTCTCTTTAATTCTTTGTGCCTTAATACTTTAACCCCGCACCAAGTTGAAAGGTCGGCTGTAGGCCCACATCTTCAGTGACAGTTTTGGAATCAAGTCAACATTATCTCAGTTGTAGGCATAGTCGATTTCAGTTCATTTAATGGACTTCAGATCAAAAATTTCATTCCATTTCTACAGCGTTTTAATAGGTCTAGAAATCACTGTAACATACAACATAATTTTCTCTACTGCCATATTTAGGTGTCTGAATAGGCCTACAGAATAAACATAATGGGAACTCATTTAATATATGACAAATATTTAGTAACCATCACATTTATTGGCAGTTTCTCAGTAAGAAATTGGTATTTTACAATGTGATTGCAGTTGCGGTTTAACTTATTTTAATTAAGTATATGTCTAAGTACTTATAGGAATTATACAATGTGCAAATATGCTTGGGTTGTACTCTACACAGTTTGTCACATTTACTATCTGTGCAATTTGTTTAGACTGATTAGTTCAAATGAGTTTTGGCACTAATAAACACTTAATTTGTGTCATGATGGCTGAGAGGCGTTTTTCTGCACCGTTTGGTTTTTTGATGTACATCCCAATGACGTATTTCGCTTAATTATAAAATGTGATTTTGTGCCTGTATGGAGTGCACACTAACATACAATGGCATATAGTACACATTTATGAACTAGTTCACTGAAGTTAACTGTAAATGCAATAATAGTTATTGCCATTACTAAAAAAGAAATAATTCATTATAATTCTGAAAACACAACCAGGATGTCTGTTTATTTTCCATTATTGACATGAAAAACACTTAAAAGTAAAAAAAAAAAAAAAAAAAAAAAAAATCTACATTTGTACTGTTAAGCAGTTATACATACTGATATGAAAAATATAAATTGTAGTCCTTTAAAATACTGTATGTACAATTTGGAAATACAATAGTAAAGCTATTGATGATCGCACAAAAGTAAAAAAAAAAAAAAAATTGCTTAAAAACTGCACATCTTTTCTATTCTCATATTGGAATTACAAATCCATCATCTGAAATGATAAAGTATTCTAAGAATTAACATGCAAGCAGAGTACACGGATCTGTACTCATCTCCAGTTCTCTGTGACACGTGTCAATTAAGCTTTATTTTTTCAGGCGATGATATAATTAAAAGCCTGGGAAATATAAAAAAAGTTTTACATTAAGTGTTTTATTACAAAAACTATTAATTTTCATTATTTTAAGTTCTTTACATAAACATTAATAAAAACATAATTAAAACAACTTCTTTTAACATGCAGAACTACATATCTGTGTGAGTATTAATCAACTCTCCACTCCCTAACTTGTTTACTAAACCATCACCTGGTGACACAGCTACAAAGCATCACTCCTGGGAAATAAAAATGCTCCCAGGAATCCAGCTCATTGAACCTAAAAAGTAGCCTAAAGGTGCCAGTAATACCAATACTACTGATCTTCCAAACCACTTAGCCAAGCCCAGCATCACTTTCGGGGTGAATTTTTAGGTGTTACTTGTAGTTGAGATGAAGCATGTAAATTGAAAGCTGAATAACAGGTAAATACCTTGAGGGTGTGTGCTCTTGTCTTCCATATGCTGTGGATTCACTGTTTTGCTTAGCAAGGATTGAAAAAAGGCCAAGGACTTTGACATTTAAACTGCTGCACCAGTGAATAGCTAGTGATTTCTGCCACCACCTAAATGTACAAAATATGCAGGTGAACAACCAGTTCAGTTTTAAGATCATGTGACATGATCACCCCTCACTGTATATGCCTGAACCATAATAGCAATTTCTATAGCAAATCTTTGGAAATTTGTGGACTGGCCATTGGATTCACAACAAATACGCCATTATAACACTGCTTGGGCGTAGTATTAGTCAAATACAACTTAGTACACCTCAAAGGGCCAATACCCAAGCTCTGCAATATTACATGCTCTCTCAACAACAATCATGATTACAATGAACTTGTTAAATATACTTTGAATGCATCAAAGAATTTTGATGTGCATGCAGTTTCAGTGATGCCATGCCAAAGTGTAATCTGCATTGCTTAATCTATTAGTTTACAAATTATCAATGGTCAAGGCTGGTTCTATGAAAAATGCTGAAGGCTGTATGGTTTCCTATTGCCATTAAAATATCATTTACATACACAAGCAGCATAAAGATAAAATATACATGGAACAGTAAGGCATTGTAAATTTCCCAAAAATAACTCACCACTGAGACAGTAAATATATCGCTTAATTCGGATTGTTATTCTTTGCATTTCACTCACCAGCAAACACTCTTTTATACATGCAGGTATATTTTTCTTTAATTTCACTTCTCATAAAATGACAAAATTCACCACAATTGCCCTAACATAAAATTGGTTTTACATTGAAATGTTAAACATGGACTTTCTTTGCATGTGCCGTGTTAATAACATCTACCATTTACACATGAAATAAAACTAAAAGCTACTCATTTTCACGTGTGCCTTAGGTAAATTTCAACCACAATTAGACAACCATTTATTAGCCAGCCTGCAAGATTAACCACAGTGACATAAAACATTTGCACCACAAACTGGAATCAGGCCCCAAGGTAAAACTTAAGTTTAGTGGTGGAGATAACAGCGTATATTTAGCCAGATAGTTATGGATTTACGAGATTATAGACTGCAGAGGCTATAAAAGGAGTCATTCTGAGGCAGAGGCTGTTGGTTATCTATCCAGCTAATACCACACAGCAGATTTTACATTATTTAGCTAGCTGCTGCTCTGCTTGTAGGTCATTCCACTTATGGAATGAAAGCTACTTGGGATTGCGAATCCCCAAACCAGAAACTGCCTAAACGGAAGCTCAAAACAAAATGACCGCCAAGCCACCCAAACCACCAAGTCAGAACCAGCAGGCAACTTACAGGCACAGAGAAAACAGACCAACAATACCTAGCAGACCTACTCGATCCATAAAACAAATCTCTGATCTATGCTCCAAGAGTAATTGCAATGACCAAACAGTGTGAAGTACTCAATGCTATGCTTAAGTAAGGTTAGGTTAAAATTGCCATCAGGTCAGAGCAGGTTCATTTACCTGATAAGCAAATCAGGGGCAGGTGTGACACCAAAACTTAAGAGTGCACAATACACCAGTTTCATAGTCATTACCAGTGTGATTGTAGCGAATTAGAAAGTAAAAGATATTCACTAAATCAGCATTTGTTGGTACCCATCTACCTCATTGAAACAATGCTTCATTTCTCCTGAAAAGTGATTCAGTTAAAAGCATACCTGCATGCCTTTAATATGTGATAAAGTAAACCAATAAAATTGTGTATGTTGCGTGTGTTGTTTATTTTACAAAGATATGCTAAAATAGTATTGGATGTGTTGGTACCCCTAAAGAGACTATTTATCCTTGCATTATAGTCATGTTTCAAACTGTTTAACCTTAATTAGTATCACAGGTGCCTTCAAGCTTTTCATCAGCCATTCAGCCTGTTTAAAGGGAAAGAACATGCTACTGTGTTGTTTGGTATCATTATGTCACCACACTGAACATGGACCAGAGAAAGCAAAGGAGAGAGCTGTCTGAGGAGCTCAGAAAGAAGATTATAGATAACCATGTTAAAGGTAAAGGCTATAACACCATCTCCAAGCAGCTTCATGTTCCCATGACCACAGTTGCCAGTATTATTTAAAAGTAAAAGATTCGGGGGATTGTAGCCAACCTCAGAGGACGTGGATGCAAGAGGAAATGCAACCCCAGGTTGATCAGAAGGAAAGTGCAGATGGTAGAAAAAGAGCCAAGGAAACCATCCAAAACTATTCAAGCTGAGCTCTAAGGTCAAGGTCCCTCACTTTCTGATTGCAGCATCCATCGCATTTTGAACAATAATGGGCTCCATGGAAGAAGACCCAGGAGGGCTCCACTATCGACATAAAAAGCCAGAGTGGAATTCACCAAAATGTGTGTTGACAAGCCCCAAAGTTTCTCAGAGAAAATGTCCTTTGGACTGATGAGACAAAACTGGAGCTTTTTTCACATCAGCTCTATGTTTACAGAAGGAAAAATGTAAGCTTCAAGAATGGGTGAGGGGGAAAAAAAACATTGGACTATTCTTAAATGGCCCTCCATGAGCCCAGATCTTAATCCTATTGAACATCTATGGAGAGATCTGAAAATTGCAGTGTGGAGACGCTACCCTTCAAACCTTTGACAGCTTGAACAGTTTGTTCAGGAAGAGTTGGCCAAACTACCTTTTGGCAAATCAAATGCAAACGTCTCATTGTGAAATAAGAGATCACTTGGCAGTGATTGCAGCAAAAGGTGGAGCCACAGAATATTTAAATTAAGGGTACCATCTTTTTTGTCCATGCCATTTTCATTTGTTTAATTATATAAAATATTCAACTGAATCAATGATCAAAAGCAACTTCTGATTTGTGTTAAATATGGAATAAACAATAAGGTATGTCATTAAACTTTTGTCAGTTTCAAGTAACATTAGAACCGCCCAGTTCCTATAGCGATGAACGTCAAATTCCTTTAGCTTCCAAACAAGACGTACTTCAGCGCATGCAGCCTTCTGGTTTGCGCTGACGTGCCGTTAGTGTTCATAAAAGGAGCGAATCTAACACCTGCAACCAAAAAGCCGTAGTGTTCCCAACAGTAGTATGCATTTCATAAAATGTCGGATAATTTATTGGTGATTTCATGTTCGTCAAAGTTTATACGTTTTTAGCAGCTGTATAAAATAATGTTACTTTTATATAAATCAAGTAAGGTGAAACAATTTAAAAAACGTACATATGAGTTACATATTTTCAACTGCACATAAATATCAAAGTTATGAGACTTAAAATGTTTAATATGATTCAGGTTAAGTTTTCAATGGGAAGCTAGTTAGGCATACAATATATATAAATAAATCAGTATAAGAAAAAAAATGCAATTAACCTTTGAGGAAAAAAAACAAGTCCCTTGATTTCCAAATGATAAGGTTCTAATGGTGCAGATTTAATGTTTTATCTTGATGTAGGTGTTATAAGCTGAACTAGAACCATAATTAACAAATATTAGCAGTATACAGTATATTCTAATCAGTTGCTAAAGTGGAAAATGGATCAATAAGAGAAAGTAAAGCTTGAATCCATTCATTATGAATATCATAAATCAGGGGTGTCAAACTGCAGTCCTGGAGGGCCGGAGCTCTGTGTAGCTTAGTTCTTTCCCTGTTCCGCCACAAATGATTCAGCTCAACAGCTATGTGGTAATTAGCACAAGAAGT
>JAODKC010000095.1:22615519-22654827 GCA_026777985.1 Mormyrops attenuatus | reverse complement strand
ATGAAGGTGCACTGAACGTTTTATGAATGCAATATAAAAGCATTATGAAGGTGCAGTTAATGTAAAGCGTTACCGAACAGGTTAAGGTATGTTAGGATGTTAAGGTATGCTACTTATGAATGTTCCATGAATGCATTATGCAGGCATTATGAAGGTTCAGTGAGTACTCCCTGTAATACCTACAGTAATAAAAATAAGATTTCCTATTTTTTTGTGAAATTATATGAAGAGATTTTAAGATTGAAAGATGATTTTTTTCCTCTTTAAATTTGTTGTGAATGCTAGGGATTTACAAGGCATCATATTAAAGTTCATATGTATATTATATCATATCACATTAGCATTTGAATCTTAAAGAATTAACACTAAACAAGGGGTGCAAAAAGCTGTACTGATGAGGGACCACCCACACACCATATAAGGACACACAGGCTTTTACTATATGCTTTACCTTACTCAAACTCACTTCGTTTTAAATTTTGGTCTACTTTGGAGCAGAGTATGCCATTAAGAGTGGTATTATGTGAGTGAAAAAGGGCCCATAAAAATGGAACATAATAGAAACATTGGTCAGGAGACAGATTCATAAGTCAGATAGGTATTCCAGCATATACACCATAATAACTCAAATATATTGCATGTCTGTATTACATAACCTACGCAAAAATCTCACCATCTTCATTGTACATAGAATAGATAGAAAATAAAATCAAGGAAGACATTCCACTTAGGTTTACCTACACAAATTAATAATTAAGCAGTTAAGTAAAAAAAAGCAATTACTAAATACAGAGGAAGCACATTAGCGTACACAACAAAGCAAAAAGTCTAAGATAATGCATTGAAAAACAAATGCTTTGTTCATTGTGAGAGTCAACAGAAAACACTGCAAAATACACCATGTTCATTATTTGTGTTCATTATATGTCAATATTCCAGTATAGTATATTTCACGTTGAGGTGTATGATGATATGAAAATAATCAACTCTGACTTGATTAGCATTACATAAAATTGTTGTTGATTATTTTCATATAACTTTAAAATGGTTTATCCCTTACTTATGAAGGTATCTATAGTGCATTATAGATGAGAGCTTCATTGGAGCTTATGAAGTACTATAATTAACACTAAAATACTTTATGACTGTCAATGGAAGGTACTGAAATGCTTAATTAGTTCTTATACTGGCTATTATAATGCATCATGAAAGTATGTATAATGCATTATAGATGACAGTTTCAAGTAAAATTACGCACTTGATGGGGCACAAATAATGTAGTATTACCCATTTACTTAATGCATTAATTAACGAGTAACTAAGTGTTAGTGCCTTACTGATCCCATGTTCATTCATCATTAATCAAGAGGGTTCATGTATTTCACGTAGGAACTATATTCGTTCATGATTTATTCTTGAGTAGTAACTGAGTAACTTATGTTATTGTTTTTTGTCCCCTCCAGTAAAGTGTCACCATACATTTAGTCTTATTCTTATTTTCTTTTATTAAAAAAATTGTACATGGTTTTTCCGGATTACAAGATGCCTGTACCCCTAAAGCGCTATTTTAGATGCTAGATTATAATACCTTATATATTGCCTTTATAACAGGGCTGGGAGATATGACAAGATATTTTATCATGATAATTTTTTCATATTTTACTTTACTTCAATGCTCCATTTTTGCTTAATTCCCTTACAACTGCCCTTAAATAGATGAGACCGACAGAATATGAAAAAGGTGAAAAACTGAAATCTAATTTTAATCCATCCATCCATCCATCTTCTACCACCTTTCCGGGTCAGGTCACGGGGGCAGCAGTCTTAGCAGGGAACCCCAGACTTCCCTCTCCCCGGCCACTTCGTCCAGCTCCTCTGGGGTAATCCCGAGGCGTTCCCAGGCCAGCTGAGAGACATAGTCTCTCCAGCGTGTCCTGGGTCTTCCCTGGGGCCTCCTCCCAGTGGGACATGCCTGGAACACCTCACCAGGGAGGCATCCAGGAGGCATCCTGACCAGATGCCCGAGCTACCTCATCTGGCTCCTCTCGATGCGGAGGAGCAGCGGCTCTACTCTGAGTCTCTCCCGAATGACCGAGCTCCTCACCCTATCTCTAAGGGAGAGCCCAGCCACCCTGCGGAGGAAACCCATTTAGGCCGCTTGTACTCGCGATCTCATTCTTTCGGTCACTACCTACAGCTCATGACCATAGGTGAGGGTAGGAACGTAGATCGAGTGGTAAATCGAGACCTTTGCCTTTTGGCTCAGCTCCTTCTTCACCATGATAGACCGATGCAGCGCCCGCATAACTGCTGAGGTGTTACACTGGAAAATGCTAAGAGTACGCTTTGTTAATAGATTTATTTCTCTGACTGCCTCAATGTTTTTTCCAGGTAACTGGTTTGACTTGGGCTGGGCGATATGCCCTAAAAATTATATCACAATATTTATATTTATCACAGTATTCTAAAATTCACATGTATAAAACACACAGTAAAATACAACAGGTGGTTTTGAGTTTTTCTGATTACCAAATAATTTTATTAATACAGTCAACCCGTCTATATTGCAGGGCTTAGGGGTGCAGGCATCCTGCAATCTGGAAAAATCATGCAAAATATTTTGGTCCCCTTGGTGAGCAAAGCTAACATGCCAGCAGAGCAAAAAGACCCGACAAATGTGAGATAGAAAGATTAGTGCAAGATCACTATGAGATAATACGTGAGTGGCTGCTGTAAACACACTTGGCGTCCTCCAAGCCAGCATACATATATTTTATGCATTTTTGAGTTAGTAAACTTTTTGGGCTCTATTTTGATGATCTAACACAAAGCGTAAAGCGCAAAGTGAAATTAACAGTTATGGAAATTCACTATTTTTACAGTGGAAACAGACTTTGCACCTTCACAAGGAAGAAAAACATTGTCCTAACTCTCTTATTTATTCAGAGGCATGTTTTGGGCGTAACATGCAATGAACCAATTGGAATGGCGCGTCACCTTACCTTTAAAAGGCAGTGGTGCATGATCTACTGTGGATTGCTGTTACAATGGCAAGTTTGCCCGGCAAGCCAGATCACTGTTTGCCGAGGAAAAGGATGTGCTCATGCGCAAGGTGAAAAGGCATGAGCACGTCATCTACAGGAGACACACTGTTGCACCCAAACCTTTTGAGGTGAAGCAGGCGTGGGATGAAGTAGCAGTGAGTGTGTGCTCGTTTTCTGGCACCATTAGATCACCCGCGCAGTGCTGAAAGCGGTATAATGATGTCAGAAGACGAAGAAGCTCGCTGCTGAACGAGAGCAGAGGCTGGGGACTTAATTACTGTATGCTTGTGTGTTTTTCAATTTTAACTTTGGGTCTGCAGTTCACACAATATAAATAAAAGTGCAATCTTATTCAAACAAAACACAACTTATAGTTTTAAGGTCTTTTAAAATGTTCAAAAAAAGGCAATTGGGCTGTTTTTCTACATCTCAATTTAGATTCCAGGCTACAGACGGTTCAGCTCTTCTGCCAGCTGATCCCTCCCTACCCTCCCTGCTGCCGGTGTTTAGTCCTTTGTTGGCATTCGCACATGCAGTTCAGCATCACGCATTCTAAAGTCTAGATGTGTCCTCATTTAAGTCCAACAGACATCCATTGCATGTGACAATGTTACACAACAAATAACATGCCACAGAGAATGCCGTGACCTTCTGAAGGCTGCATTGTAATGTTCCCCCTGACTAATCTAAATATCTGAAATGCATTTTCAGCAATCCAAATGTCCTTTCAGTTACAGTATGTGCTTAATTCTGATAATGAACTCGAAAGGTTTTTTAAAGATATGGTTTGTTCTTTATTAACTTTGTTTATTCTTTGGAATAAATTTTTTTTCTATAAATCTTTGGAATAAAAAATTAAATCAATTTATTTTTCTATAAACATATAAATTTATTTGGCAACACTTTACTTAAGGCCAGATTTTAATCATTAATAAATACATTCATGATGCATTATAATGCTTTCATAAAGCATTATAAACATGCCTATAAATATTTATAAAAAGGGATAACACATTATAACCATATTTATGTCACGCCCTGGATTCCTGCCCCCTTGCTCGCTCCCTAATGTGGCTCTAATGCCCCACACCTGATTATGTCATGTTTCCTTCATAGTCCTACTTTATAATACAGTTTATTGTCATGAGATATGAATGCAAGCACTCAAACATTGCACAGTTTATTAAAATTTCTTCTTGATCAGATACTGTTTCACAGTGCCTCAGAGAAAATATATACTCACACCATAATGACACTAGAAATAAGCAAGATAACAATGCATAGGACCCATTAATACAAAGCAAATTGATGAACAAATGCAGCATGTATGATCACAATATCTAAATCTCATAATGACAACACTGTATTGACAGTGAAAAGTTGAAAAAATGTAACATTTGTCCATTTCATATTTTTATTTGATCTACAAGGTATAACTTACTTGATTAGGATATGCATTTCCATTAAATAACCACTCCTTTATATGTTTTCTATATGTATTACATTTTTACTGTATATAAAAAACATTTTTGAAATACAGTGAAGAAACTTTTTCACTATGATTTCACTGAGTATACGTGATATAATTTTCTTCTAATCAGTTTGTGACCTGATTATTGGAAAGGTTGCTGTCCAATGTCAGATGTAACCCCCTGTTATACACTGGCGTATTTCTGGCATCTTTTTAGTTTTATACAGCCAGATAATCTACATTTTCCAGAGCATTTCAAGTCTCTGTATATCAATCATTACAATTTTTTAGCTCTGAAAGTCATATCTTTCCAAAAAAACAAATTGGTTTAAATTTACAAAATGTCCCTGAGTGACTATTTAAATTTGAAAAATTATACAATAATATAGTACATTTGTTTCCATATGCTGTAGCCCATAATAAATAGATAGTCATTATTATATTCCCCAAATTGTTTAATTCTCTAGATCTCAGGTTATCTTTCCCCATTACAGGTTACAGATATTATTTCCTGTTATGAGTAATGCCAATAAAACTCAAAGCATGGGTCCAATTATTTGAAAAGTCAGCAACGTGTTTTTCCACAAACATTGAAATGACAATTATATTACGATTAGGGTTTGTCACTTTATAAATTATATTATAGTAACAGTGAAGAGAAGAAACCATACATTACATTTTATTAACTATTACGTCATCTCCTTGCATACTCATTGTAGAAGTATAGTCATTCCCAAGACTAATAAAATAGAAAGCAGAATCTGAACTGATTTTGTTCGCACTCCACCTAGAAAGAAAGTAAGATAAAGATGAACTATTCACTTCAGAACCACAATCAACAGAAAGACAATAACATCTATGGTCTAATATTCCCTAATATAAAAAAATATAGAACTACTTGCAAAAAAGTGAAAATCATACTAATAATATTAAACCTACCATACTTTATTCCAAATTTCAATGACCTAAATTGTCAGGGTGGCAAAATGCTAATGCAATTCCACTGGCAATCTTTTTATAGTTAGCAAAATAATGTAGCTACATAACTCGTTTATCTGGAACAGTCTTACAAACTAAATTGTATATGTTGAATGCATGAATCTTTTGTAATCAATAAAATTATGTCACAAGTGGACAAGACAACTACAAAGGTAGGACAGTCTCACATGCATACAGAATACACACACACACATACACATACATTAATTATATATACATGTATATACATCTATCTCTCTCTCTCTATATATATATGTATATATATATATACAGTATATATATATTAACGGCACGTTTTCAGTGTTCCAGTGATTTAACTTGTCCAAAACTTTTATTGTTTCGGTTCGGTACGTGTATGTACTGAACGAATGCAGCTCAAATGTGGAATCTGTGTCTGTTTCCCACGGGCAACACTCGAAATGGGCCGGATGAAGCCGCCTGACTACACATGCACCTAATGCGTCCTAATGTGAAGCTGGAAGTTGTTAAAGTGAATATACAGCACGGGTATTTTTAACAATGCTGCACCATATTGGATATTTATTTTGTTATGCTTTGCATTTTTTTGAGACATTATTTGTGTTGCACGAATATGAAGCTTTAAGCTGCTAAGGTGAATACAGTACGGATCAGGTACAGTTACTTTTCTTAATATGCACCTTAATGGATATTCATTTAATTTTTATTTATTAGAGAGCATATTTTTATTTACTTTTAAGTAAATTTTAGTTTTTTATTAGTAGGTTGCAGTAGTATTGACAAAGACATTCATTGTTCAGTAAAGTACTGTACAGTATAAAGCAATACAAAAACAAAGAGCAATTTATATTTTGCTTCTTCTAACCCCCGCTGTACCGAAAACGCACCTAACCGTGACTTCAACACTGAGGTACATACCTAACCGTGATTTCTTCGTACCGTTATACCCCAAATATATATATTTATATATATAGTAAGGTAACATTTGGTGTCTGTTCTGCAGGAGCACTGGAAAAATCCATGCAAGTCTGATGCAATCTAATTGTTTCACTCATTACTGGAATGTAGGATTAATTCTTAATGGATATTCCATAGTTGATTGAATGCTGAAATATACACCTGTCCTGTACTCTCACAATAACACAATACCAATTAGTAATAGGTAGGTCCTTACCAGGTAATGTATTCGGGACTGCTCCTGATACGGTTGACTTTGTGGTTGTTTGTGGTCCAGTTGTAGAAGTGACCCTTCCCCCAGTTAGTCCCAGACCCATAGTATCGAGATCTGACTGATATTGCAGTTTGATCCAATCTTGTATGACATTCACATTTTCATATGTTTTCAGTTGAGGTGAATTTAAACCCAGTAGGCTTTTCACCTCATTTACAGTAAGAGCCTGGAAAGTTATAAATCAGATTTAGCAAACGTCAAGTAGTCTTAAAATTTTCAATACAATCGGTAAATACATAGTTTAGGGCCATTTACGGCCCTATTTTACCAATCTAAAGTGCACAGTCTGAAGCACATGGCACAGCTTTTTTATGGTGTGGCCAGTCCGCTTTTGCTAGTTTCATGGTGGCAAAATAGCTGCAGCACCAGGCACATGGTCCAGAAGGGCTGTACTTAGTCTCGTAATTAGTCATGGGTGTGTTTGGGCCGTAACATATTGCATGTTTGTGCGCTGCTGCGTGTCCCTGTGTGTTTAACAAGGAGTGTCTGCATGGTGTGCAGCGGCCTATGTAGGTACATGTTATGATATTAATAACGTGCCCTTTAAACGACTAATACTACGCCCTTTAAATAACTCTAACAAATACTGCACCACAGACTTTAGACCAGGTTTTTGTTAGTCAATAGCACAATCGCTTTCCACTGCCTCCAGATATCAATGCGCCAACAAAGCACCTGACTGCCTCATTTTAAGGCCGACACACCCATGGATGCGCAGATGAGCGCAAGTATATTTGCGATTTAAATGACATGGGCACTGGAATGGAAAATGACAACTGCATTGGGTTCACGCTGGAAAACACACTTGGTTCACACCTGGCACCACTTTGTACTGGGTGTAAAATAGGGCCCTTAATGTTTGTACGTACCAAGATAACTGATTTATCCAAACTTATAAAAGTTGGCAAATCCATGCTAACCGATGATTGAGACAAACTCCTTACATAATCTATCGATGAACCACCTAAAATCAGAAAGAAAATCATTTTTTTACAAAGAGTCAAATGGTATTTATCTATAAGCTGTCTCATAATATAGAATTTTTCTGAGTCATATCAAGTTAATTCATGAATTTATATTTTTGAGTAAGCTATTTAATTTCATATAATAAAATTCAAGTCTAACAGACATCCACACTCACCTAAATATGGTTGCATTTGTTGGTAGGTAGTCAACGATGTCGTATTGTCTCTTGGATTGGCACCCACAGCTATTGTGAAAATTTCTTTCTTCTGTTCAACTGAACAATTGGATATATCTAAAGGATTGGCATTTCTGGAAGTGTAAAGGGTGAATTATGAGCAGAAAACATTCAGGGGTAAACAGCAGCAAATAATGTTTCTGTCAGCACAAATGGGACTGAATAATAGAAGTTCATAGTAATTCCTACCGAAGGCTTATTATGGTGATAGAACTGAGTACATCAATGTCAAGAGAGCACAAGATTGTTCCTCCTATTGAATTCAGTTCAGGAGTCCCCAAGGTGTTACCATTTGTACTTAAGTATTTTGTAATGATGGCCTTACTCTGAAAAGATTAATTGATGGTATTTAATTGCATTAAAGAACACAAGTAATAAGAAACCGTTAAGAAAACAGTAAAGATCTTAAATGAGAATTTTTACCTGAAGAGGATCCCATGCTCCACCAGACGGATTCATCAAAGCAGACAGAGTGTCAATCTTTGTGATGTTCCACTTACTGATGTCATCTAATGAGGCCACACGGGAAATTGACCCAAGCAACTGAACCTGTTCTTCTGGAATGCTTGAAGGATATGCCTGTAAAAGAACCTAACATTATGTTAATGCTGTGAATTTAGGGTTTTTTAAGGTAAATGTATTTAATCATCATCTTTTTAAAATCAGAGATAAAGTTGAGTGTATGACAAACCAAAAATGTTTTGATAATAGGCTCAATGACAGAAACAGCTGGTCATTACCAAAAATAAAGCTTACACTACAAATTCCAAAAGACAACGAACACATTTATGTAGCGTAATAATAACTTTTACATTTGACATTACTTTAAACTTTTAAATTAATGACTAAACTAAAGATTGCAATGGCTACATTATATTTGATTCACTAACTTAAGCTTAACTTAGGTGCCAAGATAATTTTGATGCATTTTTTGTGTGCACCTGATTTCTTTATACAGGTCATTTTTATCAGTCTTAAATCACTGTTTATATCCATTGAGCCATCTGTTTACATTTCCATGAATACTAAGCAATTAGAGACACTTCTATTGTACGCAAGGAATGATTAATTATAGATATGTTCCCAAGTAATAAAGTTGTACCCGCTCAAGAACATTGGATCATGTAATCAATTTAATTGCCTGTTTAATGGTAGATTTAGATGTCAGACTGTGATACATCCACACACATTTTGTATGACTTCACCTGATTTAACTTGTCCAAAACTACCATCTGAAAAGTGTCACTGTAAACTTTTTCTGAGAGAGCTGCCAGATTTTCCACTGCAGTTTGAGGACTCAAACAGGAACTGAACTGTGTGATGCTATATGCAAAGGGGAACGTGACATCACTTATAGTGACAGCGTTGATGGGCTCTGTGCAGCCTAAAAAAAACAAAGAGGTTATTGTATTGGTAAAATGGATGGATATAGATATAGATTATAATAGATATAATATTTCCTGAAACCGTTGCTCCTGATTAGAGATGCAGCAGGTCACTCCACAGTGGAAACATGCAGTTTTTTTACAAGAATACAATGCAGTGCACCACACAAAACTGACTGCCAGATGGCTTTTTTACATGTTACTAGTGCTGAAATTACAAAATGTATTTTGAATGTGAATGGAAATTAGCATTGTCCAAATTTTAATACAGTTATGCTGAACAAGAAATCCCTGCTGTGTTTTGTTCTCCCCTCAATACAGAGAGTTCTCGACTCGCAGAAATAATAATCACTTCCTTACGCAAGTCGAATTTCATGTGAGTTGAATTTAGCCCCCCGCTTACCATTCAAGACAAAAGAACACATAGGCCTAAACCAGAAATATACTAGTTACATGTACAAAAGAACATGTATTAAATAAATGAATGTTACTTTTTTGCATTTAGTAAATAATGGTAAGACTTGACTTTAGGGGGCAAAAATTACTTAAGTCATTTACTACTGAAGAACAAATCATGAACTATACTATAAGTTTTCCCATGAAATACATGAACTGTCATGATTCATTAAAGATTATGAAATCATGAAATCGGTACTTAAATGCTTAGTTACTGGTTAATTAATGCATTAAGTAAGTGTGTACTACTATATCATTCATGTCCCCTCAAGTAAAGTGTTACAGTATCTTCCAACCATGTTTCTAGTAGAGGGGGATCTGAGGCCTTTCCCAGGTAGCACAGGGCAAAAGGCAATGAAGCAAAGTAGTTGGAATGCCTGTTAATGATAGAGCATGCAAACACACAAAATGTTCAACTTAAATAAGCCATTCACCAGACTGTGTATCTGTGGACTATGGAGTACCCAGAAGAAAAGCTTGCACAGGGAGAACACATAAAGCAGTACATACTTGAAACCACTGAAAAAAATTAAAGAAGCTTTTCGTGAGCAAAATCTGAGGTACACTGAAAAATGCAATAACTCCTCCGTGGCATATCAAGATTTAGACATCTCAGTCAAAAGATATCTAAACTACGTACATAAAGTACTGTAATAACGTATTCTGGAAATTATTACTTGTAGGGCATGCATGGTAAATTACACTTGGCAAATTACATCTGCTGAAACTTTGTTCAAGGACAAAAGAGCTCTCTCAAACACAAACCTGCATCACGTTTTAATCGGGAGGATTTTTGGATTTCTTGAAACAGGTTTTTCATTTTATGCCTCTCTGTTCCAATGCTTCGCAGATATACCAGGAATGTTTTCAGGAAACCATTTATGACAGACTGGAAAAACACAAAAAGATAAATGTTGTCGGTTATCTGAAAATGTAACAGAATACATTTTACATAAAATGAATATTAATAGGGATGTACAGGTGTGAACTTGTCCCAGAAGTTTCTTGTGAAGTACAGGGGAAGAATGCCAAGGTCCATCAGTGTCTGTATACTCCATGATGAAACATTTCTAGGAAAAATAACAAAAAAGCCTTTGATCAACAACAACAACAACAGACCAAGTGGATTCTGTCTATGAGCCAACGGGTAGTTCTTTACACAAGTACTCTTTTATACAAAGTAACAGCTGACTTCCCTTAATCTGTATTTGACAGGAAGGAGGCTTACTTACCCGTATATGGTTGCACCAGTAAACAGCAGATTTTGGATAGCAGTTACTTGGTCCATTGAGAAGTTGTTACAGTTCTTTAGTTTCTCCAGGATCAGTGAATCAGAGTTCTCAATATAGGACCCATTAAGTGTACAGACCATGTTCCCAAGCACTGCCACATTGTCTGCACTGAGGATTGTGCCTGAAATACCCTATAATTTCATAGAATAGAAGAATAGTATAGGATATCTTTATTGTCTTTGTGCATGTACAGTGAAACTGTGTGCTTTCCCACTAATGCTACATATTATAATTTTCTAAAAAAATATATATATATACAGTATATACAGTATAAAGCTGAATAGTGAACTAAAATACAGTAGTAACAATCATATATGCTTTTTTCACCATTAAAAATTACAACATTCATGTGTATAAAAATTAGCAGCACTGTAAACAGTAGGTAGTTTGGGACCATTTATGTCGTTACTCTTCCAAGTTCCCATGGTATTTTTACTGTTTCTTGCTAAAGATCTACTGATAAAAATATATGTAATAAATACAATGATATTTGTATGGTATTACGTACAAGTGTAAAAAATGCTGTTGCAAATAGCTCCGTACTACTTACTAGGCACTGTTTGGCATTCAGCAGCAAATTGATTTTTATGAATGACAACATGTCTGACAGGACGTCAAAGTTTGCTGCTCCGACATTCGTAAAATATGAGGTACAGCTTGATGTCACATCTGTTTCATAACTGGTAACATATTTCAATGATCAGTATTAACACATTAAAACAGATACCTTTAAACCGATTTAAATAGTGTAGCATGACACAAAATGTTCTATTCACTTTATTCTCAATATCAAAGCCCATATAAATTTGCTTTCACTATCCATGTCACTTACTTGTAGTACAACAGCATTTCGGGTGGGTATTCTGCAAAGGCATTTAGCTGACCCTCTTTGATGTAATTATACATGCAGGTTAACTGAGAAAGTGGAAAAAAAAACACTTTAAGATCTCTGTTTACAACTTAAAATCCTATTTCACCGCTGTGCATCAAAGTCTGCATGTACATTATTATATTTTTATAGCTAAGCAAACAGCAGAAAAAAATCATACTTTTCCCCCTCTATTTTGGTTTTGCAAATACTAACTTTGCATGCATATGATGAATAATCTAGTAATGTGTAATTACATAAATGCACTGTATATGTATGCAGAAGTTCACAAAAACTAGGATGATGAATGTGTGCATGTGAAAATGCATGCTGAACCGTTTGCATAGGTACACACAGATGTATTGACTCCCAGACTTACTTGGGGTTCCTGTAGGACTACATATTTTCTCTTTTTCTGACAAGCTTGGATGATTGTTACAACATTCTGGTTTGGTATTCGCTGTGCTCGTGTACATGTAAATCCTTGTAGAACGTCTGGTGAAATGCTAGAACAGAACCGTTCGATGAATGGCATGTTGCAAACCAAACTCAAGCATGTAGTTATAATAACTGGCATAATTTCACACAAAAGACGATTAAAACATACTCATCAAGAGTGCTTATTCCATTTGCTACTACGTCAAAGAAGAAAATTGCCTGTAGGAGACCAACAAGAAATACAAAACATCAACTCACAAGGTGATCAAAATCTTTCCTCCCAAAACTGATTAAATGCTTCACTTTCCTACGACTAATTAATTTTCCGTGTATAGTTTGTCATTCAGCACTTAAATATTGTTCTTACATTGCAATAGCTACACACATGAATAATAAAATCAAGGATTAAATGTTATAATGTTAATATAGCTAATTTACTGATTTAAGTACCTGGTCAGGTTTCCACGTTTTCGTGTTAATTAGTTCTATCATAGTTGTTTGTGTGGAAACTGAAGAAAAGTCTAGGAGAGACCTTGGGATTTGGGTCGCCATAATATCAGGGACATTCATTAACAGTGACTGTGTGTTCCCACTAATACTAATTATCTGTAAAAGAAAGAAAGACGTTGTTATTTATGATTGGCAATAACCATACCTACTTCTCTAAAATCAAATAAGAACAATAATATTCATCTTTTAACCAATCATCCTGGTCAGAGTACAATGGAATTTCTGATTTTTGAAATACAGTTCTTTGATGTTTCTTCAGAAAAAACAGTTGCTAAGATAAATAAATGAACACCTACTTTGAAAGATACAGTACATACATACCTGACTAACAAAGGTATACTGTATGATTTCCGGAGCATTCATGACATCGGTGAGGAAAGTTTGATCTTGTGATATTTGTAAAAGTTGGGAAGATTGTATATTCATGACAATAACAGAGGGAACTCCTATTATAAGAGTTCCGAGTTGTAGCAGTTTCTGACCACTGTCTATCTGTTAATGGAGAGGGAAAAAAAATCATTTTCACCCAGAGAATGCAAAAAGAGATTAGCTGCTGTTATTATTTAACATTCTGTTCTGGATTTTCAAATTACTTAAATGCACAGAGTAAACAATTACAGTGTAAAAAATTGCTTATAAGTGTTTTGAAATATACTGTATGTAAGCTAAAATTTAATAACACATAATAAATTCAGAAAAATTAGGGCTGTAATGGTACACGTATTTGTCACTGTTGTACTATTTGGTACATCATTTTCGGTATGGTATGCACAATGAAATGAATGAATACCTAAATTCACAAGTAGATGTTCAGCACAGAAAAGTTGATCTAATTGTAGTTCTGAATTGGTTACGGTTAATACTAGTTAAAATCAGCATTATCAGCAGTTTGGGAACATTTTGGTTTCCCAATAAATTAGCAGCACTGGATAGGGAGTAGTCGATAAAATCAAGACTATCCCTCAGCTCTGTTACACTAAATTCAGATATGTTGCTGGAAACATCCAGTGTGCCAACTCATATGAGATGATACCATCTGAGTATGTGTACTACTGGAACAAGACAGAAACTGCCTTTGCAAGGTAGTTTCTCAGTTGTGTTTTAGGTGCTTTTGCCAGGAAATTCAGACTGGGCAATCAGTCAATCAATCAATCAATCAATCAATCAATCAATCAATCAATCAATCAACCAACCAACCAACCAACCAAGGGGGCTACAGATATAAGACCATACTCTGTCATAGAGAACATGGGATTTAGTCAAATGAATGTTGTCCCTGCTTTACTGAAATTGCCAAAATTGAGGTGTATGCCAAACACATTTTTTTTGTGCTTTTACGCCCCTTTTTATTTTAAGATACAAAAGCAATTCCAGCTACAGTTGTATTTTCTTTAAGTCTAATTATTGGTTTGTATTTCAGTTTTAAGAATTAACATGAGATGTATCATAACAAAATATAAATAAATAAAAAAAAAAATAAATAAGAAATAATACCTGAAATGTTTTGAGAAGAACTTGTATAATGGTTGTTGCCTGGCCTTGGTCCCAGCCATTCACAGTACTTAGCGAGCCCAAGGATGACATAAGGACATTTGGTGGAGCTCCCAAAATTTGTGTAGTGGTAAATCCTGTACATTCCTGGCCCAGAGCTTTAATCATATTGTCAGTGACGGGCAGATTTCCGGCCAGGGCTGTGGTAATCTTGGGGGGGGGGATTTATTTCAGTATACCCTTACATTCATTAAGAGAAGTTTGATACTATTGATTCTATTTATTCACTCTTTAAGACAAGTGCAAGTGCTTTAAGACAAGTGCATTAAAAAAACTGAAGACAATTAGGTAGGATTCCCACCTCAGGATCAATCTCACCACAGGCCTGATTTATGGTCTGGAGAATGATCAAAGTGTTTTCTATGCTCAGTTGTGAGTACGATGTTCCAGGGGCAGTACAGCGGAACTGCAGTGGAAGTCTAATGGGGATAAATCAACATATACTCATTCAGTAGAACAGGATGCTTTTCAGAATAAGAAACTGAAGATAAATTTCTGTGTGGAATTGTCCCATACAGTAGTTGTCACATGCATTTTGTACTTAAATACAGTATCAATCCATCCATGTTACATATTGGATATGTTACTATTAAACTTTCATCCTTATGGTAGCCATTTCAAACTCATTACTAGGAAAAAATAGGAGCCTTGTTAAGACTCATGGTTTCTACAAAGTGATCCTCTATAAATACCAATTCAGCCCCAGGATACATTTCAGCATACACTCCTAGGTAGGTGCTTGTTGTCTGTAAATTGCTCATGGCGTGTGATTGTGTGAATTCTTGCTTCATCTTGCTGAAAAAGGCTCCAAACTTGTCACACCCTGCATTATTTGTGTGGCTATGGTACATTAATGGATGTACTACAGCAGGCCTCCTGTATCCATGGGTGATACGTTCCACGATCTACTGCGGACAGCCAAAACCGCGGACAATAGCTAACCATCTGCAGACCCCATATATAACTGGATTTTTGTGTACATTTTTGTGCAAAATTTATTTGATAAATTTTAGTAAGATAGTAAGATATTACCAGCATTAAATACAGTAATAATAAAGTTTATTGTACATTCTTATACACTACTGTACTTGAAAATAAAAGGGATTCTGACGCTTTAGCCTAATTCTCAGGAGATGATAGATGAAAAAATGAAATATGAAATCAATATGAAAAAATATCACGTTTCAAGGGATGACTGAGCAATGAAAATCATGCTTTTATACCCCTCTGTTACACATTTTACTTTTTTTTCTGACCGCAGTTGCTGAAACTGTGTATGTGCCTGTGGTTTTGGTGGGCTGGAAATAGATTTGAAAAGAGGATATAATGTACACTTTAAAGAGTAGACATGTGAACTGAACAAATACAAGGTACCGTAGTAACACTTACAGCAAAGGGCTGAAATTGGGATCCTGTTGGTAAATGAGTTCTGTGAAAAATGATGAAACATTCTGAGGGAAGCTATTTACACTGAAAAGCTGGAGGTTTGCATGGTTCAGCATAAAGACCTGGAGCTGTAAAAAAAATAGAATATTGATTTTATAAAGCTATTAGCCGTTAGCTTTGTAATGCAAAGCATAAAAAAGGGTCTAGCTGATCTTCAACACATTTCATTATATTAAGTTCAAAGTTTGAGTTGCAAAGCAAATTTCGCTCTAGAGCATTATGTAGCAATGTTGACTTGACCCACATAAGAAGAATAAAACTATAGAGATGGTTTCCATGTTTGTGGCATTTGTTCATTGCAAAGACTGCAACAATTGTATTACTGTGTATTTGCTTATATAGGCAGGTAATTCATACCTTTGTAGAACCAAATTTGTTAAGATCATCCAAAGTCATGGAGCTGATAAATTGCCCAATGTAATTGACAAACCAGGCAGTGGAATTCAGCTCTGGGTCATTAGCGTTGTAACATTTGGGCTTCTCTCCTACAAAAATCAAATTATCAATAAATTAATGTGCATGAGAAGCATATGGACATTTTATTAGGAGACAGCAAATTTAAAAAATAAAACAATTTTTTTAGTTAGCTAATTTATCTCTTATTTATCTCTTAGCCTATCTTCTTCTACAAACCTCCTTCTCTAACATGATTTCAACCAAGCCTCGACTAACTTAACTTGGCTGTAAGCTCCGTGCCCATCTGGTCTAACACACAACAAACTAATTAAGCAAATTCTTTTATTTGTAATAAGCAGGGGCGTCAGAAGCATTTTGAATGTGGGGGGAACTAATATTTTATGTTAAATGTGGGGGGGGGTCCAAACGAATAATTATGAAATGTGAGGGGGACACGTCCCCCTCAAATTTAATGGTGGCGATGCCCATGGTAATAAGCATAAGCAACAAAATACACATGGCGATTATGTGCTATGCCTTTCGATAAATAATTATAGCCATGTTGATAATGCTTTTTGAATTATTATTTGTTATAAATGCGTTTATAAATTACTAAAAACATGACCTTAAGTAAAGTGTTACGCATTTTTTTATTTGTAATAAGCATAAGCAGTTAAATGTTAACAATTTCGCTTCAAACTTTCCATGATAAAACATAAAAAATATGAATGAATGAGTTTATAAATATACTCCACATAAATGTATTAAACGATGTAAATAAATATGTATTTTCTAAATATTTTCATTCAAATTTTGTAAATTGCCAGAAAAGTTAACATGAAGCTTTGACATTCAATTATGATGCAAGAAAGCTCATTCTAGAAGCATTCCCCTTATTAACATTTATAAATGTTTAACCCTGAGCTTCTCAGCTCTGCTTCGGATTTCGTGCAGGATCTTTCTTTTCTTTACAAAGCAGCAAGAATTATAACCGTGGCAAGAAATCATTTATACAGTAAATGAACACATTGTAAGCACATACAAATGGTACTTAAATTTCATAATTACATTTTATGAGTGTTTAATTTTTTGTATTTTGTTCTAGAAAAAAAAATCACTTTCTAAAACATTTTTATCTAAAACAAGAAAATGTGATTTTTTAAAATAACATTAGATGTACTGCAAACATGATTTATACTAAGGCACCAAAATCAGGGCAAAAAATGATGACTCACCTATGCTGAGATAACTTCTAATAGTATTGTATACATCTGCCTGGTTGAAGTCTTTGCTGCTATAATTGAAACCAATTCCAAGAACTGAAACACTGAAAGATCACACACACAACATGCTTAGAAATCAGACGTCACATTTTCTGAAAGCTGCAGCAATGACTGATGTCACAATGTTTCCCAATCTGGTCCTCTTGGCCCTGCAGAAAGTCTATGTTTTTGCCTGACCAAAAATATCGACTGCCTGGCAGGGAGCTTGGAGGGAGCAAAAACGTGGACTGTCTGTGGGTCCCCCAGGACTGGATTGGGAAACACTGGCTTAAGAGAAATAACTCAGTGCTTACAAGTTCTGAAATGAAAGACAGCTGGCATTGAGCATTGCGGTGGCGCTGATGAGATCCTTGTTGAGAAACTCTAAGTACTGATTCAGGCTTAAAGCCTTAAAGCAAGCGTTACTTGCGCTGCTTATGGCTAAAGGCCAAACACATGGTAAGATTTTTTGTCTCACATTATCAGGCATCTCTTCCTGTTTAAAAAAAAAAAGTAATGTTACAAGAGGATAGATATTTGAATTTCATAAACCTCCCTGAATTAATAAAGATATATTACTAGGTTCTTAACAGTCCTGTATCGTATATATGTGTGTATACACAAACACACACACATACACACACGCACACACACGCACACACACACACACACACACACACACACACACACATTTAGACAGATAGATTACCATCTAATTAACATTTGTATATTCATTACATGAATACACAGTAATAAAACAGACAGCGCCACTATTTGCTTAATTTTACAAATGATTTCAAAATACAGTTCAGCTGTTTCAAACGCTTTTCAAATTACCGTACTGTACAAATTAAATGTATAATTCAAATACATTATAATACAGTATAGTACTGTACAGAAATAGTCAATTCAACTTTATTTCCACAGCACATTTTCACAAAGACTTATTGTAGTTTTGCTGCTGCATCTCAGCGGCTCGTTTTTGCCGGCTTATCATAAGCTTCGATGAATCAATATTTGTCATTGAAAGGAAATCACTTTCTTTTTTCTGTCATGTTTTCTGTGCACACCACTTTAGCCTCAGCCAAGCTAGCTGGAAGCAGATGGGTTACCGCAATGCAAAGCACGACTAGCAGAGTAAAGAAAGAAGAATTACTGTAGTTTTTTTTTCTTTTGCATATGTTGTCATGTTTAAAAAGACCCAAAATGAACACTGCAAGCAGACTACTCGATTACTATAAGTTACAGGAATGATTCTGTTCCAAGGTTTTTGATCCATGTAATCAGTTGATCACTGTAACTGTGATCACTATAAGTGGGTTCCACTGTTTGTGTGTGTGTTTGTTTAAGTATGCATTTTTGGTTAAAGTTCAAGTAATGTGCTCACTGTAAAGAAAGAAAAAGTAAGCTGTGAGTGATAAACTTCCCCTAAATCCCATTGAGATGATTTGGGATGAAATGGATAGAAAGGTCAAGGCTACAGAGCCAAATAGTGAAACTAGTGCATGTACTTCTCCAGATGTGTTGGAATAAACTATCAGAGAAATAGCTTTAATAGAATGTCCAAAGTTTGATCAGCTGTAATCACTGTAAAAAGTAGCTATTTTAATGAGTCTTAGATTTAGCCTGTTTCATGTCACCTAGGTTGTGTTCATCATTTGTTTAATATTATCCATAACCTTTTTTGTGCAGCACGGTGTGTGCTTAAATTGTAATAAACCACAAGAAACTCCACAAACAGATCAAGTTTGACTGGCTGCATGCCAGTCAAACAAACGTAACAAAACACCTACGGTTTCCAGGAAATCACATGTCCTGTTGTAGTAACTAAGAAGAGCACACACCGCAGCGTTACTGTCAATGATGTTTGGTTGCCTGAGAAGGCTACCGAGGTCAGAGGGAGGCATGGAGCTAATTAGCTGTAAAACAGAGAAGAGATAGTCATGATCAGAATTGAGGAACATTGATTTCCCATAATCCCTAATAGTACAAATATAAATGCTAGTTCAAAACATCTGTTTTTATCTATTTTCATTTACCTGTGATTCTTCAGACCCTGGCATCAGAGAAAGTATCGTACTTAAAGTTGGGAATGGAAACCCAAGGAATAAGCCATCCAGGAATGAGTAGAAGCTGTTGTTTGAATAGCAACGTAGTGGAATTGGTCCTGGGAGGGTAATGAAAATTTATTTTACTGTCTACAGTAGATGCATTTTTATTTAAATAATGTGGCTGTTAGTTTTATTTGCAGTGCTATACAGGTTTTGCCATCCAATACACAAAGATAAGCATCCAATGCAATGTAATATCTAACTTCCTACAATCCAGTGTGACAAAGGTGCATTATACAAACAGACACATTTATGGTGTTTTAACTGAAGAATAAGAATGGCCTTTAATTTATAAGTATAGTATAAATCACTAAACCAGTCATTAAACGTAAAACAAACAGGACGTTTCATTTATATGGAACCCCTTCATAGATGAAAGGTGTCTGTACTCAGTACCATAATACCTTTTTGTAAACTCAGTATCTGAATGTAGATTTCATATTGTGTCCCATCTTGCAGGGTAGAGCGTACAGAGTTAAGCTGCTGAATTCTGAAAATTACGATTCATAAAAATACAATGAACGTGAGAGAAAAAATGTCAATCCTAATTTAGGTGTTACAAATACAGAGGCATATATCTTACACAAAATAGCCATTCATTTTTGTAGCTGGATATCAATTTACAAATTACTTTGTTGTCATTCAACCCACTGCACCAATCAAGCTAAATTAATGACATTTACACAACTGATAATGGGTAAAATAGCTACCATGTACTACCATGAAAATCAAAAAACATGAACTTACAGTGCCTGTATAGTTGTGCAGCTCCTGTTTTCAAAAACGTTAAATAACGGTGCCACTAAATCCTCTGTCATGTTTATTAGCAGGGGACCAATTCTGAACTGCAGCCAGTACAAAACTTCAGTGTCACTAATGGACTGCCCTGAAAGGATTCCTCTGTCTAAGACTTGCTGGAGCATTGCAGACAGCACAGAGGATGGAAATGTACTTTCCTGACCCTGAAAGTGAGAGACATATAACATCTGAATCAAACATGGACAGATTATTCCTGCTGCGACTCAAGAGAGTTCATGATGAGGAAATCAAAAATATAGACAGGAATACATCATGGTATACCTACAAATGTATTATGTCAGGATTGGTCCCTGTTTTGCACTGTTCTGTATAGCCCTAAATTAATATGCATGAAGAGCATATGGACATTTTATTAGGAGACATCAAAATTAAAAAATAAAACAATTAATTTTTTTGTTAGTTTGCTAATTTATCTTTTAGTTAATCTTCTTCTTACAAACCTTCTTCTCTAAAATGGTTTCAACCAAGCTTAGTCCAACATAACTTGGCTGTAAGCCCAATGCCAGTCTGGTGTAACACACAATAAAAAACTAATTACACAAAGAACACATGGCTATTATGTGCTATGCCTTTTGTTAAAAAATTAAAATCATGTTTATAATGCTTTTTTAATGCAGTTAAATGTTGTTTAACTATTTCCTTTCAAGCTTTCCATGATAAAACATTAAAATATGAATAAATAAGTTTATAAATCTACTCAACATGAATGTATAAAATACTTTAAATAAATATGCATTTCTAAATACAGTGGTACCTCGGTGCACGTCCTTAATCCGTTCCAGATCCTTGGACTTACACCAAACAGGACGTATACCAAACAAATTTTTCCCATAAGAAATAAAGGGAAAATTATTAATCCGTTCCCATGAAAAAAATCCTATTCTTATTGGCATACTATACATTGATGGGGTTGTATAAAATAATTTAAACACTGCTTAATACTAAAATACATAAATACAAAAGCAATTAGATGAAATAAATGAAAAGAGGGTTATAGCGCGGGTTGTTCACTGAATGGTAGAGACTGGTGTGCTGACGCTCGTGGGCAGTCGTGGCTGTGTCTCGAGAGAGGTGAACAAGGGTAGCGCGCGGTGTGGTGACTCATTGTGACCCATACAAGTTCTAGCACGTGAGTCGTATTACAAACAAAGGTCGTACACCAAGCAAACTTTTTCACATCCAAACAGGATGTACACCAAGTTGGACTTATTCCAAAGCGGACGTAAACTGACATACCACTGCATTTTAATTTAAATTTAGTAAATTACCAGACAGCTCTGTCAGTTAATAGGAAGCGTTGGCGTTCAATTATAATGCAGGAAAGCTCAATCTAGAAGCATTCCCCTTATAAACATTTATAAATGTTTAACCCTGAGCTTCTCAGTTTTACTTTCTTTGAATTTTGTACAGGATCTTTCTTTTCTCTACAGAACAGCAAGAATTATAACTGTGGCAAGAAATCATTTGTACTAAAACATTTGTAGTAAATGTTTACACTGTAAGGACATACAAATGATATTAAATGATATTTCATGAATACATTTTATGAGCTGTTTAATTTTTGTATGTAAGTGTACAAAAAATCATAAAATCACTTTCTAAAACATTTTTATTTTAAAAAAGAAAATATGTAACTTTGTATAACAGTAGATATAGTGCAAACATGATTTATATTGAAGGAACCAAAGTCAGTGCAAATTAAGATGATTCATCTATCGTAAATCATTTCAATGTTTGGCCAGCAGGTGTCGCTGGCCATCCCATTTTTCAAACAGTTCCCAGCTTTGGCATTGTTTTATTCCTATTGTGTTCCTCTACTCCCTGGGCTGCTGTGTGGCTGAATGGGCTAAGTGGGTGGCTGCAAACTGAGTATTTCCCCTGTTGTGGATTTAAGACTGGCCAGAGGCCAGTGCCCCTGATTCTTTTGTGTATGCTTGTTAATTGTGCTTCCTTGTGCTTTTGTATGGCTCCTTGTTTTGTTCCTTGATCAGTTGTCTCTTTTTGTATCTAGTTTTGTAATTATGTCCTGTTTCACCTGTGTTCCCTCTGTCACCAATACAGCCATAGTCCCAAGTGTTTCATTGATTGCAATCACCCTCACTTGTTCCTCATTGTCCGTAGTCTTTTGTTTTGTGTTCGATTATTTATATCCTCCACCTGTCCCTTGTTGAAGCCCTTGTTGTCATGTGGATTTAATTGCCTGCCCTTACTCTATTCTATAGACCTGTAATCCAGTGACCTATTATCCTCAACTGGAGAAAAGCCAGCCTTTCTAGTACCCTAGCTACAATGTCAGTATAGTGAGGATTAGGAGATTTATTTGTCCAATATGACATAACTTGGTCTTTGGTATGACTGTTAAACAGCCATATATAAAAACTATGAATAAATAATAAGTGATCCAGAATGGATAATGACTCAGTGTGGTCTCAGCTATTACTTCTTAACAGTTCAGATTTGGATTCAGTAATTATATGCCCCATTTGTGTATATTCTCTGTATTTACATAAGAATCTGCTGGTTTCCTACCCCATTCATGGTTGATAAAATTCCCCAGGCTGAATGTCTGGATTTCCTGCAAAGGATTGACATGCCATCTACAGTTCCTTCCAGAAGTCCCTGTATCTTTTGTGAACTGCTATACCACCATAGAAAGTAGCACCCTGCCCCAGTTAAAATATATGTATGTTTGAAATGGACAAAAAATCCATTGTTTTGAACAAAACCATTGTCCAGTTTTTGTCATTTGGTGTTTGAAAGACACTGACGTGTAGCAGTTGTCTGAGGGACTCACTACAGAGTAGAGCAGGCAAATCAAATATTGTTTGAACTATAAATATATATAACCCAGAAAAGTCCAATTGCACATATAAATTAGACTATTGAAAGAGGAATCATTCTTGGAGAAATTCCTTTCCATATTATAACAATGTAGTTATGCAAGCATTTTTGTATCTGTATTTGCTTACCTGTATGACTCCATGGAAAACAAAGAAGAAAGATGCTAACTGGGAATTATTCATATAACTCATTAAAAGATTGACATCTTTAGGGTTCTTCAATAGCCCAGGAGTATAAGCAACCTCTGTTAACTGTTCCAAAGTCAAACCACCCAGGGCATCCAACTGTGGAGCATAAAAAAATATTAATGTTAAATTTGCAGCTAAACACTGAACTATCTAACCAATTGCTGGCAAATAGTTTGTATACTAGAAGAACAGTTCATATTTAGATATTTTTTCTATTCTAATAATCTGCTTTTTAAAACTGATTCATTAAAAAGTTATGGCTTCAATAAGGCATACCGGAGAGAAGTTACTCAGCAACTTCTGCAAAGCTGACACAGATGCAAACACTGAAAATTCGCCAAAATTGTTTTCAAGCCACTCTGCACTGCTAAGTGTGTTAGATATGCATGCAGCATCTGAAAAGAATGACACAATATTTTTGTGTACACATGGGATACTTGAGAAAAACACATGAATATAATGATAACAAAAGAAATGTAAAAAGTTGTGTAGTATGTTTTGCATTATCATCTAGAGAAATGTAAATTGAACTCTAGAATACTGAGTATATATTTTTCTGATAACTCATATTATGTTAAAATTAATCCAATAGTTGGGAATCTTATTAATCATTAATGAAAAATGAAAATGAAAAATGAAAAACTACAATAATACATACCTGACCTATTAGATTGGGACAGGAATACCATTATAAAATCCTGGTAAACTAAAAGCTGCTGTTCTTTGCTCATTTCTGAAAATTTATTACTGAGGCTCTTCACACTTAAGGAGAAAAAAGGCTTTTGATTACTTGTCTTTGAAAAGTATATATCCTTTATATATATCAAAAGTACATTTGCTTGACATATATAAATATGTTGCTCTTAAAAGGCTGCTGCATGTCACATTACAAAATGCCTTTGTAACAGTGAAAAACGCAAAAGTGCTGTACACTATAATGGTTATACATACACAGCCTGGTAGGTCTCACAGCTGAAGTTCTTTGTGCTGAGACAAGATAGAAACTCTTCAGACACTGATGCCAAAAATGGCTGGAGTCTCCTCTGGAACCACTGGTTGATAAAGCTGATGTTTTGCAGTTGTGCATTGCTGAAGTTATTAATTCTGACTTCTTCGATTGCATCCAGAACTGATGTTGGCATGGAATTACTGATTTGAGTCTGCTGTAAAAATGAACGATGTTATTAGTGACCTTATTAGAGACCTTAAGTTATTAGAGAGACCTTATGTTATTAGAGACCTTAAGGCCACCAAAGCCAGCCTTTAAAACCATGGACTGCAGTATAAAAGGTAAAACAATACTTTTCAAATTGCTTTAAATACTACCTTTAATCCTGTTTGAATTGCTTTTCTCACTCATTGCTTTATCTAATGCAAATATTTTCTTTTAGTGAAGCATAAGAATGCAATTTACCTCAACTGAATATGAATCCAGGGCTTCATCCAAGACAGATGATAATTTGGTAAAGAGAATTTTCCAAGCGGCTACTGAGTAATTCATGCTACTAGCTAGTTCACATTTCAAGAGATTGACCAGATTTTCCTTTGTGAATTCTGCTTCCTTCAAGAAAATAAGATACATTGACATCAAGTAATTAATAATGCTCTTGTAAAATATATATATATATATATATTCAGAGAGTGTTGGAACTTGGTCCAATAAAATCTGTGCAAAAATTTAAAGGAAACCTACTGAAGAACAGACATAGTCTGCAATGCTGATATTACACAGTGTTGCAGAAGCAGTCCCTGATGTCACAGTTTGTGTAAATGTACTCCTATGAGAAAAACATGACATAAAAGTATATATCATTGAAACTGATGTCAAGATGCTTATATCATATACTCCAAAAATACAGAAAACGGTTAACAAAACCCACCAGTCAAGTTCAGCACAAATGCTTGATTCTGAAAATAAATGACATTAGAATTTAGATCGTAGGTAAACTCAAGAAGCTCCCGTAAATTATCATTTTGTATAACACATGAATGTAAAGATAGCTAAAATATACCTACCATTTACTGGTGTGTCTTCACACTAAATAAATTAAATAGAGAAAAACATCTTTCATTTTAAAAATCTTTCATTTAAAAACAAACAATAATACTCCATAATCCATAAAGATTTCTACATATAAAATACAATTATTAAAAAGATATCTGAGCACTAAAGTGCTATGGGGGCTGCTGAAAAACTTACCTTGACAGTAGGGGGTGGCACACACACTTGATGGATAAGACATGGAACAAGTCAGAAAGTTTAATACGAAACAGAACATACAACATGCAAAATTCTTATTTAAAAGATGTATGTCACCTACTTCTTGCAGCTCTATCTATTAGCAGGACTTTGGTCAATTTAACGTCATAGGTAAGTGTTTCAGGAAGGAAGCTTATGCTTTTGTCGAGCCCCAACCATCTAAGAAAATATGAAATGAAAAGAGTTTTCTTTTGCCAGCATGTTAGTATTTGGTGAAACTCTGATTAAAATGTGTTTTGCTTACATGGCATCATATGAATTACAGCTGATGTTACTGGGGATTACTGCTAAACTGCCTGGAGTAATGCTTGGAATCAAAGGAACCAGATAAACTTGGAACCAAAGTGCAAAGTCGTTCGATCCAAAGGTATCAAATCTGGGTGCCAGTGCTGTCAAGGTCAGGTTTAGCATGATATCCCTTACAGCAGAGTCTTCGATGACGGTTAAGTTTCTCTGAAAAGAAAACAAAAATTTGATTTTGAACATTGTCCACATAATTTCCAAAAGTCATGAATATCATGGAAAAAAAGACATATCAGAGCCAAGGTCTGAGAGAACGATATCTAGTACAAACGTATTTACCTTCTCTGTGGCCTGAACAAAGTCATTAAAGAACTCATCTAGCTCCCTGTCATCTGGAGAAGTCAACAAGCTGATGAAAACAGCGGTCACGATGGTTTCATTCTCTAGAGCGTTATTAAGAGGATCGAATAACAGTTCCACTTTCTGTTCTGGAGATAGGGAGTCCAGAATTTCCAGCTACATGGAAAAGGAAGGAAGAAAGAAAGAAAGAAAGAAAGAAAGAAAGAAAAACTCTAAATAACACAGCACTTGCAGTCTACATTGGAAAGTCATCTGAAACTGGGAAAAAATGCTGTTACTATACCATTGTAACATTAAAGTCCTTCAGGTCTGAGTAGCTGACATATTTTGAGAATTTTCCTAAATTGATGGACAGCCACACAGCATCATCCTTCTCTTTGCAGGCTAAAATGCATAGGAACAAAACTGCAGGATTAGCACATTTCTATACATACCATGAACATATCATCACTCAGAATGACCAAATGCAATTGATGTTGAGAACATGAATAAAATGTGAAGCCAAATCCTGTGCATATTGATTACCCTGATCATTGTCTTGACTAATAAAGTGCTTGAGGTATTCCACCAAAACCCCAGTAATTTCCTCGATTGTTTGATACGGCATTTTGTAGATGACTTTGTTCAATCCAAGAATACTGTAAAGAAAAAAAAAGCAGTGCTTTATTTTCTCTCTTCTATCCACTAGACTCATTGATTTTTAGAATTAAGTCAACAGTCCCCTCACATGACTTGGTATTCAGTGCAATTGACGTAAGAAAGTGTAATGAAAAGCATCTTGGCGGTATAACTGGGAAGGAGGACTGTGAGCTTGCCAGTGAACCAATCGACCCAGTCCTGGCTATCAAAATCAGGGAAATGAGTGTTGACGATTGAGAAAGTCCGATTCATCATGACATCCCGTACTGCAGGCGTGATATCTGGAAGCTGGACACGCACAAAATAGAAAACAATACATCAGTCCAAAAATTCCTGTTTTGACAATCTATATATTTCAGCATTAACTGAACATAAACCGAGCATAAGAAGGAACATTAATGCAAAGCACTGAATAACCGTATGTCATATTTGAACCGTTTCAGTGGTTTCTGGATTTCCACTTGAAGGTAGTCACCTCTGAATTTTGAGCCAGTACTGTCAGAAAAGCATCAACATTCTGGAAAGGGTTGTTTTCCTCCAGTCTGTTAAATATAGCCTCAGCCTGAGTTATGTGCAATTCCCTAGTGCTCAGTACCACTTCTGCTATTTGCGTGGGTGATAATTGATGCAGTGAATCAAACTGTAAATAGAAAGATTAAAAAAACATGGTTATAGCTTAAACAGTAGGAAATGTAATTCAAAATTAGAATTCTCAGTCAAATTTTAGATAGAACGCTGGTTTCACTTACACCAGAGAAACTGGGGTTTAGGGTGACAAGATCTTCCAGAGATGCAAAAACAGAAAAAGCCCCAAAGTTCTTTTGAAGCCAATCTAAGCTGCTGTTGGTGTCGGAGATACACGCACCATCTGAGGCAAGAAAGAGATACTGAATCCATAAGTTTTTAGAGCATCTGCAACTTGAAAATTATATTTTTGTGAAACACATGCAGTATGACAGTGTATGACATATTAATAGCTAGGACGTAACTTATAAATATACCTAAAGTGTCATTTCTTGATAGGAAGGGGTAGATGAAAAGGGTATACACAGACTGTTGTTGCAGTGTGTTCATGGATGAAACATGGTCACTCAGAGCCGTCACACTTAAATGCAATAAAAATTACAGTAAGCAATACCATAATATTTACATCTTCAAGGATTAATACTGCACTGAAAGTATTCATGGCAAGGAGTTTGTACGTACACAGCCTGGTATGTTTCACAGCTGAAATTTTTTGTGCTGAGGCAAGATAGAAACTCTTTAGACACTGATGGCAAGAATGCGTGAAGTCTCCTCTGGAACCACTGATTTATGACATCAACATTTCTTAAGGATGTGGAGTTAAATTTGTCAATTTTAATTTCACTGATCACATCCAGCACGTTGGAGATGGACAGACTGCTGAAGCTGATATTCTGTTAACATAAAATTAATATATTATTCATTCTTATTTTCATTAAACTAAATATGTCTTTCCATCCATCCATTTATCCTTCCATGGTTCTATCCAGTCATCCATACAACATTTTTTCATAATTTCTTATCCCATATATGGTTGTAGTGGCTTTGAAGACTATCACAGAAGTTACAGGTAACAAATAAAGGGATACTTTGGATGGGATGCCAGTCTACTGCAGGGCATACAATCACAGACTGTGGTCAATTTATAGACACCAATTTATTTGACTATGTTTTTAGACTAGGAAAGAGAACCAGAGTATCAGTAACAAACTTGTGTGAGCGAAGAATGTGCAAACACTACATATAGAGCTATAGGCTGGAATTCAATCCTGGAGATGTGAGGTCACAATGCTAACCATTAATTATTAAAATGACTTTGCTCACCGGGTTGTAATACAAGTCGAGAATTTCATCCAGTTGCCCTGAAATTTTGCTGAAGAATAACATCCAGATTTGTTTTGAAGAACTGATGTCAATATACAATTTGCATTGTAGTAGTTCAACGAAATCATGTTGTGACATGTCTGTCAACTATACCAGAAACAGAAAATCATAAAATTTATCAATGCAACAACCATTACATTTGTATACAACATTCAATTTGTGAATGAATCTGTAAACCTAATTGTTTACAGAAAAATTGTTGTATTAAAAAAATCTTTAAACATTTCATACCGGCATACAAGCATATTCTTCAATACTGTATTTGCAGGTTGTATTTGCAATGTTATCTGTAACAAGCTTGTTATATATTGCTTTGCTGTAAAAATAAAATAAAACAAAATGTAAAAAGTCAACAAACAGAATCTACAACAAAAAAGCTGGAAGAAATACGTGGATATTACCTAGAAACATAGCGTAACATAACATGTAGCATAAACACTTTTAATATATATATAGGCCTAATCAAGATTTATGCAAATGTTATTAATACTTAGTTTACTCAGTTTTGAATTTACTCACCTGTTGATTGCATTGCAGATTTTGGTCCCTGAAAAAAGTCAACAAATTAATATTTTTACATGAGTAGGAACTGATAAAAAGTATTCAGAAACATAATGTACGATGGTAAATATTCCTTTAACTTGTTAATTTTCTGTTTATATTTTATAATAAAAGGGTAATGTTGTACTTTCATGTAATATACCCATTGTTGAAATAGAGCAGTACACAAGATAGAGAGCAGTATACAAACCACATCCTATTTATATATCACATTCAGATATGAAACAGCCAGTAGTTAATATATGTGTCTAAATGAAACTTACCATTAACTCTTGTCACAAGGCACTGAGGATAAAAATCAACATGCATAACAATTAAAATACTTCAAATTAATATAGACACACTATGTGATATATATTTTTTTCTAAAACCAATATTAATTATTTACAGGACTCTGCAAAAGTCTTAGGCAGCCAAAGAAAATTAGGTTTAGATGATCTACATGTTAGAGTAAAACTATGCTATTATACCTGTCAACGTATGTTAGCTAAAACGTCTTTTAAAATCACCCCAGTGATCTTATGAAACAGCTATCTGGCACATGCTAGCTAGCTAAAGTGTATGAATTGTAAGACACTAAAAAAAACTTCATATTTTTAGAACAAGTATATTACCACACCCCAAGGAACCATGCAGTACAACCACATATTTTTTAACTCAACCACTAGCACACCTCATATAGGTAATCAAAATCTCATTAACTTTTTCAACCAATTGGACTGATTAATTAAATGAGCTTGTGATGTGCTAGATATCAGTAACTTTTTGGAGACCAGAAGAAATTCTTACTCATTTTTATTGTGTTATTCTTAATTTGCATATGTTCTAATGCTAAATTGTGTTTTTTGTTCTGAGCAAAAGCGCACTTATCACACAAATAAATAGCTTGAAACATTTCTTTTGACTGCCTAAGACTTTTGTACAGTACAGTAGGTGTAATTGACCATAGCTTTCAATGACACTTTACCTTTTCTGTGGCCACTAAGCAATCTACAATGAGTAAAAGAAGATGACCAATTAATGCAAAATCATACATGCATGTTGATACAACTTAGACTTCATAAGAAATATTTCAATATTCGTAAACATCATTGTTAATAACAAATAGGTTTTAACACTAACCTTGTGGCGCTGAGTAAATTAATTGCTCCTTTATTACAATGATAAATGACTCTGTATCAGTAGACACTGCCGACAAAGCCACATCAAGGTTCATGAAGCTGAAGAGAAAAAGAGATAAAATCAGTATTTATTCTGCTATAAAGGTATGTGAAACAATTAAAATCCAGAGTTTGCTGTGTAACTTACATGGTTCTGTAGGACTCACAACTGATATTTACCTGTAAAAAGGTAAAACAAAATATAATATAGTAAATAATTTCAATGAACAGTTAACATTCTATAATGAATATTTTATACAGATACTGATTCAGAATACCTTCCAAGCTAAAGAAACAAGCTTTTGCAGGCATTTTTCAAAATTTGTCTCCTTTGGTGATTCCAAGAAGTATGCAAACACTGTGTTGATGACGACACTTGGCTTTTCAGGTTCGTTATAAGGAAAAACAATCAACTCCGCTTTCTGATATGGTGTGAGAACATCTAGGACTTCCAGCTAAGAGAATATTATGTTTGTTATTGTAACATTATGGTTTCAAATGCACAAACATGAATGAAGAAAAAAAACTGATGGATACTGCCTGCTCATAACCAGGTAATAACTTTTATTACTCATTAACTCAGCATCTCCAATTGCACTCAAGCCAGAAAAATAAATCCAACACTGAGCATTTACTTTTAATGTCATCATGCAGTCAAACATATGTATTGTGCAAACAATGAGATTTTGGTGGGAAATACCATTACAACAACAAATAATTATTTTCTTTTTAGTATAAATTGCTTTAACGATGTGGCTTCTGTACCATTTTAATTACAGTAATATATATTTTGTTTTGACATATTTTATGTACGTGGGTCTTGATGCTAAGTCAACATAAATTCTTCAATGAGTGGTGCATAAGTTTTGTCAATACGCAGTACTCAGCTATGTCATTTAATACATACTATGCATGTGCTCAGATATTTCATGTCAATAGTTTATCCATTTTTTTACAGTTTATCTGTTGTGCTCTCAAAAATACTTACTGCTGAGAAGTTTTTGTATGACTTATAAAAATCCTCTAGACGTGCATAGATGGAAAATGCACCAAAATTCTTAATCAGCCAGTCCTTACTATTGCTTGTTTGAGAAGTGCAGCTTGGATCTGTAATTTACACAAAATTTGAGAAAACATAGAAACATCCAGTATAACATAACTAAGATGACATTCATAACTACTCATATGAAACAATTGGTAGTATTTTGAAATTACATATTCCCATTTTTAAGGAAGCTTCTACCTGAGATGTTTTTCCGTGACAGAAAAGGGTCAATAAAATAATTATAGACAAACTGTTGTTGGATTTCACCCATCTCTGAGATGTGATTACTCAGGTCCAGTACACTGAAAGTAAAAGGAAAATTAGAGAAAAACTGGGGTTCTTAACAGCAGATTTCTTAGAACACAAGGTAGCTGAAAATAAAAATGGCATGATGCAACATATATTTAGGTCTATTTAGCTAAAAAAAGCTGGAAAAAAAGTTCCAGTATGTAAAGTATACTACTACTACTACTACTACAAATAATAATAATAATAATAATAATAATAATAATTATTATTATTATTATTATAACGTTAACATTATCTGTTATGCATTTCCATGCTACTTGCAAAAATCTGGGGATGTGCCTTTTTCCAGCATGTGTTTGAAGAATATACAGTATTATGTAAAAGTCTTAGGTAGGCATAGAAAATGTTTAAAATTGTTAATCTCAGTAGTTGATTTACATTTGCTCAGAAAAAAAAACATTTAACGTTAAAAATATGCAAGTTAACAGTAACACAATAAAAAAATTAACAAGAATTTCTTTTGTCTCCAAAATGTTACTGATATTTTGTTTGATGGCTAGATGAACACCACTTCAGTTCCCAAACCTCTCCTCAGGGGAGTGTAAAGGATGGTTGCTGCAAATTATGAGATGACTTTAGGAGAGGTTTTGAAATGGCTAAGCTGACACATTTTGGCAGACATAATATTATAGTTTTACACCAACATGATCCTTTAAACATTATTTTCTTTGACTGCCTAAGACTTTTGCACAGTAGTGCGGTGCTGAATATACATACAGGGCTTGAAAGGTCTCACAGCTGAAGTTCTTGGTGCTGAGACAGGAGAGAAACTCCTTTGACAGTGATGATAAATGTGGTCTGAGTTTGATTTGGAACCAGAGTTGGATGAAATTCACATCCTGAAGATTTTCCTCTGTAAAGTGTGTTTGAGGCAGTCCAAAGATCTCTCTTATGTAGGAGCCAACAGACATAAAATTCTGAAAGTATGTTAGAAAATTATAAGTAGATTATAATGTCTGTCTTTTGGTTGACAAAACCTTTTGGATGTTTGACCAACTTCTAGCATATAAAAAGGATGCAAAAATACTGCATACTACATATATAACTAGCATAGGCTTAACATTATATTAATAAAAATTAAATAAAATTAAAATGTCATACCAATGAGCAGTAATTTTCCAACAGTGAATTAAGAGCTTTGGAGAGTTCAATGAGTAATGCCACTATGTTTTCTTCAGTAAGGCTCAAATTAGCATGGGAGGCGCAATGTAAAACATAGGCCATGTTTTCAATTGCATTGGGTACCTAAAATGAAAAGTAATATGGTGAACAATCATGCAAAGTTAGGATATGTTAAAGTAATTATTAAAGTCAAGATATGTTAAAGTAATTATTAAAGTCAAGATATGTTAAAGTAATTGTTTAAAGACAACTGTGCCATATATAGAAGCTGGAATTGTATATATTTGCTTTGAAACTGAAAACAGAATTCATAATCTTACTAAACATGCTTTCTACAATTTACATTCCATTTTGTAATATCCATTAAGGAAAGTGAGTACTTACTGAGCAAGAAACCCCTACAGAAGAAATACTACAAACATCTGCTGGACCAGGCAGTTCTTGATCAGCAGTATTATTTAAAGAGCTGTTGTATGAAATAATGAATAGCCCATTAACAATACTGTGTAAAACATTTTTTTTTGAGTAACCGATATTTGAATGTACAGTCTATATTACAGCATCATTTTCATACTTACAAAACATGGTGGAAAATTTCACTAAGTTTTCCGGAGATCTCAGTTTGATTGTGAGGCAGGAAACGTTTTAAAAGTGGTACTGCTACATGCAAGAACCAGTCATTAATATTAGTGATGTCAAAGTGGATCGGTGGTGGAGTGGGCGTGGTGTTATCCCCATCAGTAATGTTTGTGACAAAGTGACTGGCTAGTTCTGATAAAGTCCAGTTCATTATAGCCTGGGTGAGTGTAATACTCTTCATTGAAGAAAAATTTTCCTGAGAAAAGTACAATTCAAAATGTAAATATTGTATTATAATGAAAATTTATAAAATACTGAGATGAAATTCTGAAAAATACTAAAAGTACTATTGTACTACTAACATTATTACTATATATGTTATATGATAACTACATATGCTGTATAAACAATTGCTATATAATTATTATTAAGTACTAAAAGAATTAAATTTAAAATGCAATGTCTAACTTTTGCACTTTTTGTTAAGTTGTAGTATATGGCCATTAGCAAAAAGAAAATGATTATCTTAAATCTGCCAAGATATAGAAAATGCATCATAATTGATATTTTAGGTATTGTACCTGGTAAACAAGTTTTAAGGAACACAGATGCTTGTCATATTTATTCCACTATAACTAAACAATGATATGAATCACTTTACCTGCTTAGTGAGAGACACAAACTTCTTCACAAAACTCCCCACTGGTTTAAAGAAGGTCAGAAACCCTTTGAATCTCTGAAAAAAAAGGTTGTTATTTATACATCTTAAACACTGCTTAAGAATGAATATTTTGGTATTAACTGGATGTTATAAACAAGAACTATGCAAAAGTGAAAATAAATTTGAACTATTATATTTTGTATGAAGTTCTGCTGTGTCTGCTCTTCATCAGTACAAATCTCTGTGCCATTTGAGAGGTTCTCTGATTCGTGAAATCTCAGTACAGCCTCTCCCCAGGTTACGATGGGGTTACATTCTGATAAACCTGTCGTAAGGCAATAAACATGTATGGCAAAAATGCATTTTAATACAGTACACCTAACCTAACAAACATCATAGCCTAGCCTACTCTACCTTAAACATGTTTGGAACACTTACATTAGCCTACAGTTGGGCAAAATCATTAACACAAAACCTATTTTATAATAAAGTGTTGAATATCTCATGTAATTTACTGAATAACGTACTCAAAGCGAAAAACATTTACCCGTCGTAAAGTCAAAATATTGTAACACAGGCCATCATTACCGATCATCTGTATATACACCCTTATATAGACAGATCTTTGGACTGCCTTTGATATGTTTTATTGGGAATAAATTTGTTGAATAAAGATTGTTTCCCTTTTTTTTGTTTTGAATTTATATGTAATACAAAAGTCCCATTAGTATAGTTGGCATTTATTCTATTATTCATTATTACTTTTTATGTAAGATATCATTCAATAATAATTTATATTTATTAAGTATAACATAAATAAATTCTGCCCAAAAAAATAAAGCTATCTGGTACATGTTACCTAGCTAAAGTGTATGAATTGTAAGACACTAAAAAAAAACTTCATATTTTTAGAACAAGTATATTACCACGCCAACCAAATATCAAATCATATTGAATATTATCTGGTTAAATTGTCTGATTATTTTAACATTAACTTGGCATCTGTCTGGTAGTATATATATATACTAAGTCACAATTAATTATCAATGTTACATTTCCACCTCCTCAAATTGACAATATACCAATAGAAGACATTAATTAATTAAATATTTTATTTATTTAATATTTTCTAAATATTTCTAAATATTTAGAAAAAATGATATGATATTCAATGAAATCATTTAAAAAATGAAATGATATTCAAATTTATTGTGATGTAAAAACATTCAGAGTGGAAGTGTCAATATTTATTTCTTACAGCAGGAATACATTTTGCACATTAGTTCAGTGTTAATGACCTTCAATGAAATCCTAATACTGTCAGCATACCTTCTGAAGTCTCCTTTCTGCGGTAGTTGCTGATACTGTGGTAGCCAGGGTTGTGGTCTGTGGGGTTGTTGAGTCAGTCAGATGCTGGTTTTCCAGGAAAGGGTTTAACATGCTCTGAAATACCAGTCTGAATTTGTTATTATCCAGAGCGGAAAGCTCTGGGTGCAAGAGAAGTTCAGCTTTTTGCTCTGGAGTTAGGATATGCAGAACCTCCAGCTGTAGACAGAAACAATAAAAGATATAATATTATTTTCCACCTAAAACTGATATTTACATAAAACCGCATAAAATTGGAATATTACATATATCATTTTATGACTACTTACTCCTCTAAAGAAAAAGTTAAATTCTGTTAAGTGTTTAAAGCGAGCCATGGCAGAAAATGCTCCAAAATTCTTCAATAGCCAGTCTTCACTGCTATCTTCTGGAGATACACAACCTGTACCTAGTACACAAAAAATACTTGACATTTTTGCTCCATCACTCTTTAACTCAACAAACATACATACATAAATGAACCTCACCTTCTGTATTGTTCCTAGATAGGAAAGGATACATGAAAGACATATAGATCCACTTTTGCCTTACTGGGTCCATTTCTGAAAAATGTTGACTCAGCTCTTGTACCCTGTCAGAATTGACAATAACATGTTAAAATTGTGCTTTTCTAAATTAAATAATAACCTACAGTATGTATTGCTGCTTACAGTGTATAAAATACATACACAGTCTGGTAGGTCTCACAGCTGAAGTCTTTGGTGCTGAGACATGATAAAAATTCCTGGGATATTGTTGACAGGAGTGGTCTGAGCTTCATTTCAAACCAGGCTCTGACAAAGTCTGTGTCATTAAAATGATCAGCTTCAGGGTTCAGATTCATAGCACCAGACAGCTCCAGGATGGGACCATGGTTAAAGCTTGATCTCTGTTGGAAAAAGATACACAGGCAAGACTAGTTACATTTCTTCATGCCAGAAAATCAGAAAAATTTGTGAACAAGAATACTCTGGCCTTGTCTTGATGTACTTCAACTAACAGACACTGAATGCGTTGCACATTTCTGGGCAGACCATAAAACCATAGTGTATCTCTGCTGACTCCTGCCGGAACACTATCTGGCTACAACAACCACCCTTGTGGCTCTGGTCCTTATGGAAGTGACAAGCATCCGCAATGTCTGTTCAGGGAACCAGGGGTCTCATTTATAACCGTTGCGTACGCACAAAACGGGACCTAAAAGATGCGTACGCCTTTTTCTATGCAAACGTTGCGATCTATAGAAACAAACTTGACGGCAGAATGTGCGCGTATGTATGCCAGCTCTGACCCATGCGTGCGAACATTTTGGAGAATAAAATACGACCGCGGGTGAAGAGGGTGAGCAAAAACATGAGTGGCTTCAGTAAATAAATAATAATTCCTTGTGCTAGTGAGTCATACACCGTACATTTAATTTCACTTATTCAGTCACATATTTATAATAATGAATAAATATATAAGTAAAATATAGAATCCGACTCAAATCTTAACTTGATCTACACTTTTAATCTATGTGCCGCAACTGTTGGAATATAAATGAATAAGTGGTGGTCGTGATTATCACGATCATTTGGACACGGAGTGAAACAATCAGTCTCATTGTTGAAAACACATAAATTCCGCGATCACATTCGTGCCTAATGTAACATACAGTAATGGATGCGCTGGCATTGTTAGAAGATTATGCCAATGGCAGAATTAGAAAGGAATGGGTGTTCAGGGACCATTAAGATTTTTTGGCCCATGATGATGACTGGCTCATAAGCCGATTTAGATTACCTAGATATGTGCTTTTGGAGCTATGTGCTGAACTGGGTCCAATGTTAGAGAGACCAACTCGACGGAATCGCGAAATCCCGGTACAAATACAGGTACTGACGACCCTGGGGTTTCTTGCAACTGGCTGTTACCAGCGGGAATTAGCCGACAGGTATATGTTATAATTAACAATGAAATTGTGAATTTGTTCTAAAGCTTGTTTAGGAAATATAATAATAATCTAATTGTGTTTAGTTATATTCTAGGCCTGGGATATCACAACCATCACTAAGCTCAATAACACCTGTCGTTTTGGAGGGGATTATTAAAATGACTAGTAGATAAGCTCCCTTACACTGTAGGAGAACAGGCCAACATCAAAAGGCAATTTGCAGCAATGTCTGGTTTCCCAAATGTAATCGGCGCAATTGACTGCACTCACGTTGCAATAAGGGCTCCATATGAAAAAGAATTTATTTACGTGAATAGAAAACATGTGCATTCTATAAATGTGCAAGTTATTTGTGACGCTGATATGGTCCTGACAAACGTGGTTGCACGATGGCCTGGCTTGTTTATCCTGGGACACAGCAGTGTAGGGAGCAGACTGCAGGCTGGCGCTGCGCGCGATGGCTGGCTTCTTGGTAAGGTGATAAAAACATTGTGTAATTTATAACTATTCACTGTTTATTTATTGAACCGTTCTGTTATGAAATGCAGGTGACAGTGGCTGCCCTCTCAAGCGCTGGCTCCTTGCCCCCCTTTCAAACCCCCAGAGCGCACAGGAACATCGCTATAACGATGCTCAGGCTCGTACGCGCACTGTTGTGGAGCGTGCGATCGGCTTCTGAAATGCAGATGGCGATGTTTGGACGCATCAGGTGGGCGGTTGTTATACCACCCCCCAAAAGTGTGCTGAGTTATATGGAAGCCCGTTTCTGCTAACATGGGAAAAAAAATTTATCTCGAAATTTCGACTTAAATTATATATTTTTTTTCCATGGTGGCGGAAACGGACTTCCATACACTTCTATCTCGTTTCAGAAAAAAAAAAATTTTTACTTTTCCCCTCAGTTGCCATGAGTTATTCAGGTCTACATCGGAGGCTTAATTATGCATGAGGTGATTTGCATTGACCATGTATGGTTGAACGGGGGCGTGTAGAGGGCGGAATATGCAGCAAATCCACGTACGTACAATCCCAGGTTGAGTGCGATTTATAAAGCGTATATTGCTTGCAGGTGTGCGTGCGCACGTTTTTATAAATCTGACTTTTTCTTTGCCTACGTCATTTTCGTCTTTTGAGTGCACGTACACTTTTAGTATGAGTTCTACGCAAAGTTTTATAAATGAGACCCCAGGACACTTGCCTAACTGATAATCATTCTATACTTTTAATTGTGTAAATATGTGGTTTTTAGTGGCAGTGATTAGCAACTACTTTGCAAAAATTCGCAGCAGCATACACTAACATATAAGCTTCTTTGGACTATGCAGTTGATTGTATAATCTTTTATCAGCAATGCATTCTAAACTTTCATTCAATATTTACTCATATTACTAACATAAATTCACACAATATCTATTGGTTGGAACCCGATCCATTTTTGAGCGTTTTTCTTTCCTTTGAAATTTTATATTATATTGTTATATTGTATGTACATGAGTTAGGCACATGTGCTTTATATTTTTGCTTCCAGTAATTTCTGGTCGGATAAGAACATAAGAACATAAGAAATTTACAAATGAGAGGAGGCCATTTGGCCCGTGAAGCTCGTTTGGGGAGAACTTAACTAATAGCTCAGAGTTGTTAAAATCTTATCCAGCTCAGATTTAAAGGAACCCAG
>JAODKC010000095.1:22584349-22599843 GCA_026777985.1 Mormyrops attenuatus | reverse complement strand
TGTGGCGAGAGTATGCAGGCAGTTCCTGGAGGATGAAGGAATTGATACCATTGACTGGCCCCCACGCTCGCCTTACCTAAATCCAATAGAACACCTCTGGGACATTATGTTTTGGTCCACCTGAAACTGCCAGGTTGCACCTCAGACTGTCCAGGAGCTCAGTGATGCCCTGGTCCAGATCTGGAAGGAGATCACCCAGGACACCATCTGTTGTCTCATTAGGAGAATGCCCCAACATTGTCAGGCATGCATAACAGCACGTGGGGGCTATACAAACTACTGAGTACGATATCGAGTTGCTGCAATGAAACATCATTTATTCACTTTAATTTTTGGGGTGTCTTTGAGTTCAGCTCTCTGTAGGTTGATAACTTTCATTTCCATCAACCGATGTGGCATCCTTTCATTCCTAACACATTACTCAGTCCATATCAGTATGGATATCCAGCATGGGTTTTCCCCATTGAGATCTGATGTGTTTTCAAAGTGTTCCTTTAATTTTTTTGAGCAGCGTATATACAATATATATACAAAAAATATGAACGTGAACCATGTGACACTTCCATTGTTCAGCGGACCACTATTTTTTAATAATGGTCTACACTTATTCTGATGGTCTGTCCACACTATAGACATACACGCAGCCAGTTCATTCAAAGTTGCTTTTCTGCTTTGACTTGCTTCTTGGTTATACATGTGACCATGATGGTTAAGGAATGTGTACTCTGTTAATGATTGCCATTCCAACATTGCCTTAGCCACTACTATTTAATGAAATATCACAAAATTCAGCCATCTTTTTCACTGATGCTCCTGCCAAAGCTTCATCTACCAATGGTAGTGAAATTAATGGATGACCAGACCAGCCAAGAATCTGCCCTAAATGTAACAGGATGTGAAGTGAAAAGTAGAAATGTAGAGTATGTTGCAATGGGCTTTCAGGTTACATGGTTCTCAAAATATCAACAGACATACAAACTGGAAAATATTTTCAATGTATTCCCTGGACGGCCACCTGTAGTAACCTGTGAGAGTAAAATTACGTAAGTAATTACGTAAGTAGCCATTAAGGGCAATATGCTGCAAATTAAGAAAACACTGACAAATTCTTAAAACACATGCAAAACAAAATGCTGCAAATCCACTTACAGCACAATGGACATTTCTGGGGAACAAGGAAGCAAGACGGACCATTAAGACTGGGTGGTATATCAAATGTTTACAGTACAGTATATTGGTATATTTCCAAAATGAGATACAGGTGACACAATACCATTTATATCGATATACTTTTATCATGTGTTAATTTAGACCTCTATTAAAGATTCCTTCCTGGCTGTAATCAACACGAGAGCATCCCTGCCCTGTACCCATAGCCTCCAGGACAGGTTCCTGAGCCCCATGACCCTGAATAGGATAAGCGGGTATAGAAAATGGATGGATGGAAAGTATCAAAGGAAATAAATCACAGCAGTGTCTTATCCCAAATGTTGTAACACACATAGCCCAGACTCCCGAACTGTCCTGAAATCTCCCGTTTATAATAAGCTTAATTATTAGTCATCTGAGTACCATTACCTGAGGTGATTGTTGGTCTGAAGTTCTTAATCAAACACCACCTTACACCTTATCCATTTAGAGTTTTGGAGGGAGAGGTTTGTACCCTATCACAAGCAGCACAGAGCACAGGGTTGGGGTACACCCTGAATGGCATGCATATTCATCGCAGGTATCCCACACACACACACGCCCAAACACACAATCATACAACAAAGGGAATTTACAGACGCCAGTTTGCCTAACTGCATGTAAACTCCGCCCACAGGGGAGCACTGCTGCTACTGCCAAAGCTACTGTACTGGATCAAGTTATATGAAACTTCTGTGTCCCATACTTCCTCAATATGCAGATAGGGAAAATGAAGGGATAGCAAAATTACAGATATTTCATGATATAACAACAACAATAATAATGTAGATATAATATGTGGAAAGACAGTGACTGGATAGAATTAAATGTTTATTTTATTGAAAGAAAATAAAGGTTTTTTTCCATAACACATTTTGAAAGAATTTGTTTTTTCGAAAATTCAAGCATCTAAAATTGGACAGATGTTACATTATGTTTATTTCATAAATCTTTACTCTAAGTTTACAAGATTACTTAATAGATAACACACTTAACAGAAGACTAAATGTACTATGTAACCATATAATGTGTAATTGTACTATATAATTGTTAATGAAAACATACCCCCTTGCCCTTTAAAATCATAATAAAAATCATGTGTAAAACTTTTAAGAACACTTTAAAGAGTAGAAAGATCAAATGATTAATTTACTTGTTACATTACAGCATAACAATAGGAATGTGTTCCTTCTTTTGTAGGTACAATTCTACATTAAAATCACCACAACATCTGCACAGAAATTATGATTATCCCGATAAGAACAGTTAAAGCCCAATGTGTTGGTACTAGGTGCATTCCTCCATTATTTGGGTTCATTATCCCGTTGCCTGCAGAATGAGAATAAGAAAAAGTTATTTGTAATTCCACCAATATCATGTAACACATTAAATATTTAAATACAACTACACAAATGTTACCAGTTGTAGCTGCATGTTTTGTTGTTGATGCTGCTGTGCTTTTTGTGGAGTTATTTGCAGAATTGCCAGCTGGTGCGGTTGTTGGAACAGGTCCTGATCTTCCTCCAGTGAGGCCAATTTTCAGGGTGTTCAGGTCAGATTGAAACTGACTTGCAATCCATTGATGTAGTATTGAAACATCCTTAAAACTTTTCAGATCAGGTAAGGTTGTACCCAGGAGGCCTTGCACTTCTTTCACAGTAAGATTCTTAAAAAAGAAAATGGTACAAACAACAAACGCTTAATTTTACGTTATGATCTTTTATTTAAGTTTATGTGTAAATGTATATATATATATGTATGTATATATATGTGTGTGTGTGTGTGTGTGTATATACTGTATATATATATATATATATATATAATTACTTATGATTCATGTTTATGTTTAAGAAAAAAGTGATGAAATATCATTGGAAGTATATTTTAACTTAAAATGTTAAAATGTTGAAAAATGTAAACTAACCATGATAACATCCTTGTTAAGGCTTTGGAAAGTCAATATATCCATGCTTATGTTCATGACAGAGAGACTCCTTATGTCTTGCAGACCCGCACCACCTATAATTGCAAAATTAATATTAGTTAACTGCTGCATGAAGGATTATTTACAGTACTGAATCACTGCCAACTTTGCTAGATTGATGTGTTTTGGGTATGCGTAACGTGACTGCCTTATCAATATTTATTATTGATTACAATAAAAATAAAACATGAGTAAAATGGCCACTAGGTTTTGGCAGTGAGCCAGACCAGGCAGAGAGATATTATTTTGTTTTCTTGCCTTCTTATTTTCTTTGATATTTAGAAAGTTGTGTGCCCCAAACCCTCTTTTGAATTTAATAGAGTTTTTGTTTTGCTAAACAGTGATCCATTGCTTATTTTATAATGTTTGATGCTGAAAACCTTGGTTCAGTTTTCCAAGGTGTTATGCCTTCCACAGGAAAGATTTACAGGACAATCAAATTAATGGTTATACAGGATTGAAAATATTTTTATGTATAGTGTCACTAGATAAACTTTACTTTCACACACAAATAAGCTTGTGTAGACTATGCACTTATATATGTATTATGCATGAAATAATAATGTCTTACCAAGATAAGGCCTGATTAACTGATAAAAAGCAGCGTGACTCTTGTAAGTGTTAAAGAAGGTGATGGCCTTTTGGTAGAGCAGATTCTTTTGCTGCGTGGTGCAAGATGATATATCTAAAGGTTTGGCATAGCTGTTGGGAAAAATGGTAAAAATTCACATAAAGTCTCTTTTGTTCAAGTATCTTTCAACATTATCCCATTATTACAGGGACATTTCTTACCCAAGGCTGCTTGAATTTATGGTCTGAAGGACACTGACATCCAGACAACACAGGTTTTGTCCACCGATTGAATTCAGTTCAAGTGTTCCCAGACTTTTGCCTGCAGTTCCTAAGTACTTTGTGATGATGGCCTTACACTAAAAAACAAAAAGAGCAATATCATCAACAGCAGAAACAACAACAACAACAACATTAATAATAATAATAATAATAATAATAATAATAAGAAAGAAGCAGAAGAACACTGAATTATCACCTTATCTGGTTCCCATTGTCCGAGAGACGGTTTCATCAAAGCAGACAGTGTGTCAATTGTAGTGATGTTCCATGTATTGATGTCACCTAATGAAGCCACTTGGGATATTGACCCAAGCAATTGAACTTTTCCATCTGGAAGACCTGAAGGGTATGCCTGGATGACAACAACATTACATTGTTTATATACATTTACGGTTCCTGATCATCTTTCATTATAAGTGGTCATAATCTTTATATTGAGAACAGTAAATCTGTCAATAAATGCAATAGAAAAAATAAAACAAATTGAAATTCATTGCCTGGTTTAATTTGGCGAGAATAGCATTCTGAAGGTCTGTAGCAACAACTTTTGTTGCCAAGGTTGCCAAATTGTCTATCGCAAGGTTAACATCCATACAGTTGAAGTCCTTCAACCCAAATCCGAACGGGAAAGATGCGTCGTTTATTTGAATCGGAGTAATGCTGTTACCATTGCATGCTGTGATATGACAAAACAAGCATAGTTAAAATTTACTGAAAAATGTCATATAGAGTATATATTTCTGTTAAACAAGTTAAATAAACTTACCTGCACCCCGTTTACTTCTAACAGAATTCAGCATCTCAAACAAATTTCTCAGTTTTTCTATGTCAACTCCATTTTTCCTTAATTGTGGCAGGAATGACCTCAGGAACTGTTGTTTCACAGACTGCCAAAAACAAACGGTACTGTTGGTTGCTTCTTAATAATTGAAACCATCAGAAATAAAAGTGAGTTTTTAACAACGTACATTTGTGAACATGCTCCAGAATTCTGTTGTTAGGTATAATGGAAGTGGTTCAAGATTGTACAGGGTTTGTAGATTCCATGCTGAGGTATTTCTAAAATGGATAAAAATTAAAAACATATATATTAAAAAAATATACTTAAACCTTAAATTTATATGCATATATTTCATACTTCCGTCATCCATTTTCATAATTTATATATTGACATCTTTGACGTCATCATATTTAAATGAACAAAAATATACTTTACGGCATGACCCTGACCAGGAGTTTTTGAAAGATTAATGGATGATAGAAAATATGCTTTATGTAGCAATATCTATGTTTATTACCCGTATTTGGTTGCACCAGTAAACAGCAGATTTTGGATAGCTGTGACTTGGTCCATTGAGAAGTTGTTACAGTTCTTTAGTTTCTCCAGGATCAGTGAATCAGAGTTCTCAATGTAGGACCCATTAAGTGTACAGACCATGTTCCCAAGCACTGCCACATTGTCTGCACTGAGGATCGTGCCTGATATGCCCTGGAACAAATCAAACAAATTTGTTGAAAATCTGGTGATATTATTTCAAACAATGTGCTTACATAAATGCATTGTGATTCCTTCCTGATTTAGAGGTACACACAAAAGTAACCAACTATGCAGTTTTTACACAAATTACAGATATTGAAGAAAAGTATTACTTACAAGACAGCTTTTCGCCTCATCCAGCAAAGTAGTATCTATATTGAGGACTGCGGAGGGGATACTAAAATCTGCTGTCCCAGTGGCAATGAAATACGATTTGCATTGGTTTTGTGCAACCTTTGCATAGCTACAAAACCAAAAATACAAAATTTTAAATTCACTCTACATAACATACTATGGCAAATATTCTTCATTACTAATTATTTACTATCATTAATACTATTATTAGTAATTATTAATTATTACTAAGTTTTCATAAAGTATTAAGACTGAAAAATTAGAGATGCATCGATACCATTTTTTCAGACCGAGTATGAGTACCGATGCTCGCTTTCTGGTACTCACCAATACCAATACCAATTACGGCTATGCAATGTCTAAAAATAATATGCAATATTTTAACCAATATTGAAATATCCTCCCACTGCAGCATGAAGCGAGGCTCTTAATTTTTTGCCAAAAAAAAGCCTGGACAAAATGATATACAGACGATCCGCTAAACATCCGCCAGCATTAAGACCTGCCACCCTTATCATAGCAGTGCTGATCATCCTCTCTGTGGATAACGATGGTTTGGCAGGTTAATTATGATGTAAAATCATGTCACTCTAAAACCTCTAAAACAGTGGTTCACAAACTTCTTATTCTGTGTACCACCTCAGAAGGTATTATGCTCTCCGATTCCACCATTACGACATTGTGCCTGATTGATACTGGGTAAGATCTGCTGTTATTTTCACTGCACAAAGTTTATCGTTTGACATTTTATCTCCGTGTTAGAGTTTGCTGCCCATTTGGTCTTTGCAGATTATTGCTGCTGGTGGCATTTTCATGATACTTGTGATACTCTTTCTTATGTTTAGTGTTTAGATGTTTAATTTAGATTACTAGTGTGAACCTGATTTCGTAACCTCCTCTTGATAGTCTAGTAGAGCATAGTTTGCTATGTTTTGGATTTTGTTGTTAATTCGGAAGTATTTCCACACTGCAAATATTTTGTCCTGTTTATTTTGCTTGTTAATGAGATCACTAATATGTCATTATGTGGTATCGGTTATAGGCATCGGCACATCATCATAAGGATGTCTACGAGGACATGAGCATGGTATCGGACCTGATACAGATACTAGTGTCTGTACCGATACTAGTATGTGTATCAGTGCATCCCTAGAAAAAATAATGCATTATATTATGTAACAATTAAACATGTTAATTTAAAAAATTTAAAAAATCAGTTTGGCACTGTAACAAATTATACAAAACGATATAACATACAGCATAACCAACTTACTTATAATATAACAACATGTCTGAAGGATATTCTGTAAAGTTAAGTAGTTCCACATCTTGAATGTAATTGTTCATGCAAGTCAACTATGAAAGAAAGACATAATATTTAACAAAAAAAAATCATATTACATTTTGATTAATTAATGATACATAAAGTACAAGGCCTTATTCTGTCAATTTATATGTGTCATTTTACATGTAAAATAGCTTTTCTCAATCTGCAAATCAGTCATTTAGCAAATTTCAATTTATATACAAATAATTGTACACTTACTTGCGTTTCTGTTAGCGTCACTTTTGTCCGGCCTGGTCTTAACCTGGAAGCTTGGATGAGCTGTATAATTTTGGAAACTTCAAGATGGCTCACTCCATTGCAAGAAAATCCTTGCAGTATGGAAGGTGCAAGTCTGTAATAATATAAAATGTTATTTAATCACTTTTAACAATAGTTAGTATAATAAATTTCCAAAGATTTAAGATCTGTTTTGCAAGTAATTAGAATGTATGTATAAATACTTACTCTTCAACATCCTCAGTAGCATTTGCAACTGTCCCGAAGAACACAATAGCCTGCAAGTGAGAAAAATCAGAATGTGAGATATTGCGATCTGTGGTCAAAAAATTATTCTAAATTTTATAAATGAAGTATTTAACATCTCCAGTCATTATTAGTCCAAATGCTTCACAGTATAAGAGAGGTAAGGACAGCGCGTTGCAGCACTCATCACACGACAAACCACCTCAGGGATGAGAACCTGAGTGCAGCCATGCAGTGGGCGATACCTCTGCACCACACTAGTCCGAATGGACCAGTGTGAGAATTTTCCAGTGGCTGGAGCACCAATCCTGCCACCAACCCCCAAATTCTCCCAGTAAGTTGGAGGACCTGCTTGCAGGGCTGGATGTAGGTTAATGTCATACCCAGGACAAAGCAATTGCAGGTTAAGGGCCTTGCTCAAAGGCCCAACAGAGTAGAATCACTCCTGGCATCCAAAACGACAACCTTCCAATTGCTGGCACAGATCCCTAGCCTCAGAGCCACCACTTCACCCATACCACAGTATTAAAAAAAATTAAAAAGAAAGATTATGTTGAATTACCTGTTCTTGATTCCATGCTTTCACATTGATTGTAGTTACTTGAACATTGTTTTCAGAGAAAACCAACAGAGGTAGTGGTATTTGCGAGGCCAGTTCATCAGGAACATACTGCATTATTTTATTGGGGTCTTGACTGATGGTGATAATCTTAAGGGAAGTTACAAAAGCAATATTAATCAGAATTTAAACTGAAATAGAATTACTACTGGTATAAATATATATATATATATATACAGTATATATTTGCTGAAAAATACAGTTTAGGATATTGAAATCTGTATTATGCTAATAATTGGCTTACCTTTGAAACATAAACATCCTGTACAATTTCAGGGGCTTGGATCATGTTATTGATAAAATTTTGATTTTGAGACGTAGTGATGATTTCAGAAGTGGGAATGCTGTCATATATTGTTGATGGAACGCCGCTTATTAGACTTCCCAAAGACAACAAGCTGGCAGCACTGTCAATCTGTAGATGACAAATTTGGATGAATACTATTTGAAGTATTTATTCATTGTGTATTAACAGACATATACTTGGACAGAAAGTGTGGATATGTTAGTGCACCAACAATTTATTGTGGTCTAAAACCACATTTCAGTTTCATTGTCCAACCCCTGTATACTAGATACACTAGGTCCAGGGTCCACAACAAAAATACCTGGGCCAGGACACTCGCCTAACTGGTTACCATTCTCTGCTTAATTGGGTAGACGAGTGAGTTTTTAGTGACTTGAAACTGGTCTGGATTAATCCTTCGCAAACTAAGTGGTATAAGTTTGTTTAGACTATGCAGTTGATATTATTATTTTATCAACAATGCATTCTAAACTTTCAGTCCATTCTACTAATAATACTAACATTAACACTGTATCTATTGGTATACTTGTTTGTTTACAGAACTGTTCAGAATGAAGAGGAAAAAAAAGCTGAAGTACATGGATTTGTTCCTAAACACAGTCGGCGTCATTCTCAGCTATGTGCTTTTAGGACTTAAGTGCATGGGACAATTGACCCCTAAATGATGACCACAAATGAAATGTAGTGTGAAAGAAAATGACTTTACCTTATAGCCCCCTGCCGTGATGGTATGTATGATTGCAGTGGTCTGGTCCAGGCTCCAGCCACTCACATTACTCAGTGTTTGTAGAGAGGACAGAAGAACATTGACTGAAGTTGAGGAAAGTTGTGAGACTGTGAGCGCAGAGTTCGCCTCTCCTAAATTTATGATGGTATTTATATTGATCGTTTGGATATTTTCTGCTAAAGCTGCAGCACTCTGCAAGGAAGGTGTTCATAGTTAGTTTGTAATCATGATTATAAACAATACTTTACATATATATATATGAAGAAGCAGAACCCTCACCTCTGAATTATTGCAGAACTTGTTCAGTATATTCAAAATACTGATGCTCTGAGTCTGATTTTGATTCATGTACACTGATTGTGGGACTTCACAAAGAAATTGGCCTGGGAGACTAAAGTATGAGAAATAAAACAAGCACAAAGAAAAGTGAAATTACGTATTATTATTATTATTATTATTATAATATGACATACTGTTATGGTTAGTCCTGTTGACCCACCAGTTTGAATTCACGAAAATTAATTTAGACCGTGTAATCATTTTGTTAGCTAGCTTTATTCTTGTTTAAGGCTAAAAAGATTTGGGCCAATATAACTGTAATAATTCATTAATGTTACCTGTATTTGTTTCTGAGAAGAGAATACATACAGAAATAATAGAATATATACTCTAAAATTATCCAAATAATCATCGTTTCAATAAACAGTCAGTAATACTGATAAAAAGGAGAGCTTTGCCAGGACCCAGGATAAAAACTAATATTAGACATGCTTGATTTTAAAACTATGCATTTTGTGAATACGATTACAAGCATGCATTTATTTAAAATTACTTACTTCAGTGGGTCAAAATTAGGGCTGTATGTATAAATTTGGGAGGTGCAAAAAGAGACGACATCCTCAGGTAGTGTTTGGCTGCTAAAGAGTTGAATATCTTCAGGGTTCACCAGGAATAATCCCATCTGTCAGAACAAACAATAAGTATATTATCTTGCTGAGACATTACTCAAAAAAGACATTTATATATATTTTGAATGTATATTGGGACCATCCACATTTGTTCACTACAATTCACATGCGGAATTGATCATTTATTTGAGTGAGTATAAAAGGAAAACAACATACTTCATCAGTGGGGACAAATGAGATGAGATCATCCAAAGACATGAAGGAGATGAATGTATTGAGGTTATTGACAAACCAAGCAGTTGAATTCATTTGTGGATCAGTAGAATCATAACATTTCGGCTTTGTGCCTTTAATGAAAAGAAACAAACACCAACATAATACACGTGTAATGATTAGTACTCAGAATAACACTTAACATATCTGAACAATACAATTTTTCTGAAATGAAAAACAAACAAAGCAGTGTTCCACAAAAATGATTTACCTGAGTTCAGATAGTCTTTAATAGTATCGTAGACATCTTTCTGGGTAAAGTCTGAGTTGCTGTAGGTGTAACTCTCTCCAAGGTAGGACACGCTGAAAAACAATAAACCAGTAAAAGTAAATATACTGATTAATCAACTCCAATAAAATTCTCCAACAAATCAGTGAGCATCTGAGAACATGCTGTTGAAAAATTTTAATTCTCCAGTAATACAAGAACTGGAGAACCATCCAGGACAATAAATGTTCTGCCTCAATTACTTCAATTAAAATTACTATGAAAATTCCCAGTCTATGGCAGTTTGACAGTTTCTGCATAGCAATAAGCTTTTTAAAAAATGTGCTTACAGTTTCCAAAATGATGGACAGCTGGCAGTTTGTATTTCAGGGAAACTGATCAGATCCTTTGTAAGGAATTTCAAGTAGTCTTTCAGTGTGTTGTTAAACCATGCATCAGCATCTACTTGTGTCTGACTACTCAGGGCTAAAGGCCACACACAAAACAAGATTTGTTGTCTCAAGGAATCTGGAACATTCACCTGCAAAAAAACAAAGTTTTTGTCAAAAATTCGGAACATTACACTATGAAATAAAAAGTGAGACTAATCCAGCCTAAACCACTCACACAAAATGAAAGCATCAATTATTTAAGTAGTAGTACTACAAATGACACAATATAATTTTTTTCTGGTCCAATCCCGATATAAAAATTTTGAGTATTTCTCGATACCAATACCAGTCTGATATTATTCCCCCTTTATCAACTACTAAGCATTAAATGAGACATTTGTATCAATACATTTCAATTAACATGACAAATAATCTGCCTTTAGTGCTGCAGGCAAATTAAATATAATAAAGAAATGAATTACAAAAATATACCCGACTAACCATTCCTAGTCAAAAAGTACATATAAGTCTCCAGTAGAAAATATAGCAACAATGGACCACAGACAAAACTTTTAAGTAGCAATTAACCAAACTTTACAAAGAATACAAGTCTGAAGACATGTAGTCTGTACAAATTTAACTGTTTTCAGACTTCAAGACTAGCCTTACATACATTGCACCCTGCAGTTTTGCTTTTTTCTTTCATCAGCATAAGGTACAGTAATCCCTTTACATTTGTGAGGTTTGGGGTGGGAAGATGCTCGCGAATGTGAAAATGCGCTAATTATACTTGGGCAACCCTAATCTCATCGCTAGCCTGAAAGATAATATAAAAAGTCTATTTATTACCAATTTATAAACAAACAGTACTGCACTGTACACTGCACATGTCAAATTACCTTACCATTTCTTATCAAGTCCTTTTTACATAACATACAAACAAAATTGTGTACAAAGTTAGTACTGTATGCACTGAGAGCACTACATTTTGCACCCATTATTAGAAAATGAAAAATTAAGGAGAAGCCTCTGGCTGTGACCTGCGGGAAGGCGGGGTTGGACATCCAACCCAGCCCTTCTGTAATGTGAAATGCCACGCCCATGTCCAACACATCTTCAAGTGGAAGCCAAGGTGTGAGCAGAAGCGAACTCACAGAACTGAACAATAGTGCCCGTAATGTCAGTGACTTAAAAATCCTTTGTTTGTATCCCAGTATAATTCCAGAGCTATTTGTTATTTTGTTGTCAGTGTTTCTGCTAGAGAAATGGATGCCCCTCAATAAATACACAAAGGTGCTACTGTGGGACACATGTGGTTGTATGTAGTTGTTTTGCTGCTAGTCATACGTTTTCATCAGTTAGCTGACTGTCTAACTAACAAAGTACAACTAGGTAAAGAACTTATTGCTGATAATAAAGCTTATATGTTGATAACAAGACTTAAAGACTTTGTGTGTCACCAAATATTATTGTGCCTGCTCAAATGACTGTTCAGCATGCTTCAAATGGGTTTCTAACTTAACGGAGGCAAGTTATTATTCAGTTAGCAACGGGACTGTGGTCCCAGCCATTGGAACTGGGCGATATGGCAAAATATTCCATCATAATAATATTTCTCACATCAAACAATATTGACTACATTGATTATTATCATGATACAGTTCTAGTCATTATCTCTTTACTATCAGTGCTCCACTTTTGCTTAAAATGCCCTTAGAATTGCCCTAAATCAGATTCTTAACATATAAAGGTGGCATACTGAATGGACTGCAAAACAAACTCTAATTTAAATAAATAAATCACACTTTGTCATAGGGCATACCGACAGTACATTTTGTTGCTAGGTTTTTTTCTCTAACTGACTCAGAATTCCTTCCAGGGAACATAGGTCTAATTATGCAATTATGCATAGGTTAATTATGCAAGAAAATGATTGTTTGATGTTCTGGCTGTATTCATAACAAGGACATGACTGGCAAATGGTGTTTTATCGTATTGCAACACCCAGCATTGCGATATGCCAAATTTGGGTTCAGTTACAGTATCTTTGATAACTGTGTAACAAAAATGCACAATACCAAAAGTAAAAGGTTCATTATATTTATTTTCTAACACTTATAGGATGATGCAGCATCCAAAGACTGCCTCCTGTTTCCTGTGTGGAAACCTGGACACTCGGTCCTCTGCGTTAGTCTTTCAGTATGCTTGTTAATTCACTTTCTTTTTTGCTATTGGAACTATCAACTAATTTTTAAATAACATATTTCATGTTGCATCTTAAGTTTGGGCAAAAATTCTTCAAAAGTAACATATAATAAAAACAAGACAGCAATATTTCTGTGCTTTCATATTAAGAGTATGCTTCTGTATCTTTTCTGATACTGGTTCAATAGAACCTGGCTAAGAATACTATCCAATTTAATTGTCCACGGCCAACCCACGATTACCCAAAACCACAAATGTCCAATGCATGAAAATGAAGGGGTTACCGTATTTCCACACAGCCAACATAACACCACCAACGCACATGCATTGCTGAGCAACTAGAAATCACATGACTCAGTTATGTTTATGGTATGTTGTGTTAAGGCTATGAGCATTTTCACTGTGCTTCAGGCTAGATCTATATCTGATGGGTAACTGGATCGGTCTTTCACCCCCTTCCCCCTGCTAATATTCGATCCAGCCTTCATTGCTAGTACTGGCCTGATAGCAATAGTGGGTATGGGACTGGATCTCTAATTAATACTTTAGCAAAGTATTAGCAAAGTATTATCATGTACTTACAATTTCCAAGAAGTCTCTGATATTTTCGTAGTTTGTTAATAAAATACATAGATCTGTGGTGTTTCCAACAAAACCGGGCTGCTGAAGCAAGATTTTCAGCTCAGATTCAAGAATGGAGTTGATCAGCTGTAGAACAACAATAACACGTTTATGACTAGGGAAAGTCTGCCATGGTCCTGGGTAATGTAATAGTATTGAAATATAAAATTTATTGCTACACCAGAATGTCAAATTCAAGAAAAAAAAATACCTTGGGCTGTTGTGTTTTTGGCATTAACAAAAGGAAGTCGGTTAAATCAGGAAATCCGAAATCATTGAAATATTTTTTCAGGAACAAATAGAAACTCCCATTTGTATAGCACTGCATTGCACTTGGATCTGCAAACAAACAACAGTTAGAAATTCTTGAAAAAAAGCTATATTGGTTCCAATATATATATATATATATATATATGTATATATACACACACACACACACACTATGATTAATACTTTATATTGGTATGAATACATCTGAATTGCCAGACCTTGAAGTAAGAGCATTATGTTATTGTAGATTTCCTCCTGTGTAGCAGCATTCAGTGAAGAGTGACCTTGGTTAAGTATATCAATACTGAAAATTCAAAAACAGGAAAAAATGATGAACATTATGAAAACATAAACAGCACTGAAGGAAAACCCTTAACCTCAGAGTTGCAATAAAAGCAAAGATTATTTCACCACTTACGCTTCTTGGTTTATGTTGCAGTTCCGGTTCCTCACAATGCTAAAGAAAGGAGCCACCTGAGATGAATTCAGACTTCGGAGCAAAGGCCTCAGTCTGTATTTAAGCCATAAAAGAATTTCATTGTCTGAGACAGACGGCGATGACAAATTCCCTCTCTCAAAGACCACTTGCAGCAATGTTGATTTTATTTCTTGGCTGTAGTTTCCTTCATTTTTCTGCAATCATCAATCAATAAACAAATGAACAAATGAGCATTTTATTAAACACAACACAAACAAATACAAGGGGTGACATGTATATTTAAGTAGCTGTACTTGCAGTTTTCAACAGTTAGAAAACAGGTAACACCCCCAAATATATGGTTCTAATTCCATTTTAACTTGCTTGTAACATATGATGACAATGTATACCTGAATAACTGGAGATACAATGTCAAAGAATGGCCCTAAAAAGGAGGAATTAATCATTGCCATAATTTTGAGGGTATCATCTGGTCGCTGCAGTTCCCCAGGAGTGGCTACGAGCTGGGCCAACTGTGTCTGACTGAGAATACTATCCTGCTAAAAACAAATAGAAGCATGTTTTAAAAAATATATGATTACCTCGGTGTAATAAGACACATAACTAAAATTATGAAACATGAATAATGAGTTTTGAAAGAGTGTGTGAAAAAGAAAGGCAAAAATTTAAGGGGAAAATACTATACCTGAGTAATATTGAAGTCCATTAAATCTGAAAAATTTATGTATTTAGAAAACTCTCCAAAATTGATAGTCAGCCACTCAGTATCATCATAGATATTCTCCTGACAGGCTAAAAGGAATGGGTAACAAAAAGTTTATGTAAAAAATACTTTAAACTGAACAAAACTGATTATTTGGCATTTAAAATTAACGCTGGTGATTAGTAAAAAGCAGCAAATGTCATGACAAAACGAATCGACATTTCAGATTGTTACAATCCTACCTGGATCATGCTTTTGGAATATGGCATCCTTGAGGTATGCAACCAGAACCGTAGTGATTTCCTTGATTTGTTCA
>JAODKC010000095.1:22560090-22581672 GCA_026777985.1 Mormyrops attenuatus | reverse complement strand
AGTGGCCGGGGAGAGGGAAGTCTGGGTTTCCCTGCTTAGACTGCTGCCCCCGCGACCCGACCCGGAACAGCGGTAGACAATGGATGGATGGATGGATGGATTTTGAGATATATGAAGTGAATTTTTTCAGACTTCGCTGGCAACTGCATCTAACCACTATTAACTTCTAGGTTATTACTTCGGATATATAGTAGAAAAAAAGAGAGTAGCTTCACACTTACCCATGAGCTTGCATAATTTACAACGCGTGCGTTGCAAATTTCAACAGAGGTATTGCCTGATGTCTTGTTTTTGTAAGAAAGCCTATAATGAATCAAATAAAGTCTGTGTATTTGAATCAATAATAATAATAATAATTACAAATCAGCCATGCAAATAAAATAATTGGCCATTCTTTACAGCTTTATTCTTCTAGTAATATTAGCATTTTATACACAGTGATTGATACACACCCATTTTCCGTGATACATTTGCTTGTTTCTGAAAAATAAAATAAACATTAGCAGCAGCATATTTAGAATTATGTAACTGGGTGAAGTCGCATAAATAACAAATAAATAACAGCAGATATAGTTATGTTTACAACCTTACCATTTTCATTTGTTGCATTGCACTGAAATACAAAATGATTATTAATTATTATTTAGTAAGCATTTACTTAATGCATTTAATTAAGTAATTATAAAAAAAAGATTGATCGTTTTTATCTTGCTCTATAGTTTGATTTGCCTACGCCCAACCTTTATCATTTAGAATATTCCTCCTATTTGTACAATATGTCACATAAATGCACTTATGTCTATAAATTAATGCATAAAAAAGTTAGGGTCTCTAAAATGTAATAAAAGCAGTAATTCATAGATACCTGTCCAGAGGCCAGGGGTATTATAAAGCCTGATATAAAACAGACAATTGCATAAAAGGAACTTTAGTCAGTCATACTACAGACATTGCAAAGCATATTGTTTTGACTTATTGTCTAACAATTATTCAGACTCACCAAAGGCCGCCAAGGCCAGGAAGTGCGTAATGTTGGGAAATTTTCCCATCCTCCCACTAGGATGGGTTTTATACTGTATGTCAACACCGTATGCTGAATAAAAGACAAAATATTACTATTCCTCTCTCCAGCTTGTTTCCCTGGTTTGTTATTCAAACAGCCAATAGGTGGCAGCATGGACACAGTCATTGAAGGAAAAAGTCATTCAAGAAAAAGTCTTGAAAACTTAAGGAAAATTATTACTATCAGTTTTCAAACTAAACTGAGAAAAGAGAAGACATATATACAATGGCAAGAATTCACATGGAATTACCTCTTTTTCTGCATTAATTAGTCATAAAATATATCTTCACCTAAGTCACAAATATACACAAATGCAATGCACCTGAATGCACACAATACAAACAATTATAATGTTTCATGTCTTTCTTGACCACACCATGAAACATTCTCAAGGCTTTGGAAAATGTCAGTGAACCCTTGGATTTAATAACTGGCTGAACCTCCATTGGCAGCAATAACTTCAATCAAGTGCTATGCAATAGCTACAGATCAAATCAAATCACTTTGTCACATCAATTGACACTTCAGTAGAGTAGAGTGAATTTTATGGTCATTTTAAAGTCAATGTCCAACTGCTTCAGCCATTATGCTGAGTCCCTTGATAATTGGGATTTCATTTTCCCTTCAATGATGGCAACCTGTTCAGGTCTTGAGGCAGGTCCCCAAATCATGGTGCTCCCAACTGTACTTCACCTCTATTTTCACATTGGAATGTGGTGTCTTTTTTACGCCATATGTAAGAATTCAACCTTAGTTTCATTCAGTGCTAGATTAAAAATCGGCTCTGATAAAGTCACAATGCCGAGGGGGGATCCCCCACAACAAATTTCCATGTATAAGTAATCTGTCTAACTGATGAACTATTCAAGGTTAATTTTTAATCTTTCCCAGCTTTATTCAAATCAAGAATTTTTGATCATACGTTTTCTGTGATCTCTTTTTTTTTGCGAGGCATGGTTCACGTTAGCAGATGCTTTTTGTAAACAGCAAACTCAAAATGTTTGAGTGCTTTTTTCAAAGTAGCTCTAACCGGCACCTCCAATCTCGTTTCATTCAATGGACTCCAGGTTTGCTATATCCTGACTCCATTTAGCTTTGTTGTCCATTTAGCTAAGTCATTAACTTAGGATTCACATACTTTTTCCAACCTAGACTGTTTCAATGATGTATTCAACATGTAAAAGAACAAACGTTGGGTTTCTTCATTGTTATAATTTATAAAAAGATTATACCCTATTTTACAACAAATTTATACATAACTGCAGATAATTTGAAACGCTCCACATTCTTTTTCTTGCCACTGTACATATATACATACATATCCCTGTACATAGTATTAGAATAGGAATCGAATTTCACTAGCTTTCTGGGCACTTGCTGTGCAAGTTTTATAAATTATAATTATTATTAAACCGTAACAATTAAAGTAACTACATGCACTGTACCTCAAACTGATGAACCGCTGAAGCCGTGCAATGTTTTCACAAGTGTTATAAAGTAGTGCACGTGTTTGTTATTACGAACCATCGTATTTAATTTTTCAATTAATAGGCTTTATGACAGTCCGTTCCTAAGTACAAGTTGTCCATAAGTTGGAAATTCTTAACCCAGGGACTGCCTGTACTTAGTATAATTCAGTATGTAATGAATTAAAGTCAATACCTGTACCTGCTCTATACATCTTTCCATCAAAGCCAACGTTTGAAACGTAGTGGCGTTCACCTGGGGCAAGTAAGTAAATTCTAGAACAGCCACAGTTAAATTCTGGATGCAAGCAATTCAAGACTCTAGGCTAGTGGCTTTATAAAAACACTGAGTTTGTCCCATATTTTGGTACACTTTTCATACAAATTGTACAGTCAGGACCCCCTCCCGCCCCCACAAGTTTTGTTACCGTGGAACTGGCTGGGAAGAGGCGGGGTTGTGCTGTACTGTATGTGGCACCCCTACAGTCCCCCCTAAGGGTTAATTCCAAGATTTGCCCCAGATGTCAGTCACTAAATTGAAATCTTTCATACGTACAAATGCAATGACTATAGTTAATTCTGGATTGTTGCGACACAACAAGAACTAGAATATCCTGCTGACCTTGTATGACATGATTTCAGACCCTACATTCAGAGAAAAGGTTGGGACAATTTGCCAATCAGGTTCTCTGAATGGCTTACATAAATGTTTGATGGCCAAAAACTCAGTAAAGTAAAATACAATCTGAAATATGAATCCAAGGAGAAAAACTGTTTTTTTACTTTGAAAAATAAAGAAAAAATAAGGCCTGGAATAATAATTATTTTGATTTCAATGGATGTTTAAATAATTACTTTTTTTTGCAAAAATATAACATTCTTCATAAATGCAACATAATTACAACACAAAATTATAATATAGACAACATGTAAAAATGTATTGTTAAATAATGATAATTATTATTAATAATAATAATAATAATAATAATATAGCATGTTTCTTTACCTGTTGTCTTGCAATGAAAACTGATCTAAGTAAACTGAACTGTCTGACTTGATCTGATGCAAAGAACTGAAGTTACACCCCGCGTTCAGTCAGACTACAATGCTCCAAGGGTGTGCAACCAGCAAAAGGTGGGGCTTGTCATGTGTACACTGTGAAGGTGGTACCAAGATGCTGGAATGTTTAAAGCAGTGTATTTCACCAGATCAGTGTATTTAAAATCCAGCATGAAAAGTAATAAGCTGCCCTCATTTTTCCTCATATTTTGGCACATTTTACTATTGTTACTGGCATGATTTTGGGTTGCAAAAATTTGTACGCTTCCAGTGTGTGCCTATTATTTTCCTCCATTTGGTAGCCTGTCTAAGTAACTGCCGGCTAAGCTGCTGCAAGAGACACAACTACCGTAGTAAAGGGTCTTATCGGCCTTGATAGAGTACGAATGTGGCTTGCAAAACCATTCTGCCCAGTACATGCAGATATTAGTACTGTTTTTGTATTATGATACCTTTCTTGAGCTGGATATGTTTACGGACTCCACCCTACCAATGATGTCAATGAAGGTCATAATTCTTATGACTGCAACAATGGGAACTGTGAATGTGTCAAGGTAAAATTCTGATAATGTTCAACTGTCTTAACTACATATCTCTTAAATTAAGGAATCTGCATGGGGCAGTTGCGAGGTGTACAGAATGGAATGCAGTAGTTATGTCTTCATGTTTAATCACTGATGTCAGAAGCAAGGAAATGAGTGCTTTTGGCTTTCCGGTAACAATGAGTAAATTTTAAATATGACTTAGGCAGATACAGTTCTTTTTCCCCTAGTAACTTGAAATAATACCCATATTCTCAAGTGGAAATAGTTGCTTGGTGAATGCAAAATCATGACAGATGGAGAATCTTTAGAAAAATCTGAAAGTTGTTCATTTTACTTATTTCTCCATGCATAGATGTTAAGACGACACACATTAGAACCTAAATATTGTAATTATTCCCTAAATATTGTAAATATTACCAGTGACTGTGATTCACTGTAATTGTCGCTCAATGAGGATTTTTAAATGCACAAGATATTTTTTCAACCAAGCACCATATTACAAACATGTAATATTTGTTCACACGCAAGCATACTCAGCCTGAAATGTTTAGTGAGTTTAATTAAAACACCAATTAATTATGATGAAAAGAAAAAAAACTTCAGTAATAGCTTTTTCCAACCATCAACTACATGTTCTTGGTACGTTGGAAAAAATTGTCAATACAATTATAATGTTTGTTATTAACATATAATGTTTTTATTCGTGTATATTAAAGCTGTTAGGGTATGTTAGGATGTTAAGGTATACTTATATGCTGCTTATGAATGTTCTATGAATGCATTATAAATGCATTATGAAAGTGCACTTAATGTTCTACTAGTGCTTAATGAATGCATTATGAAGGTCCAGTTAATGTAAAGTGTTACGAAATATTTTATGTGACATGCCATAGGGGACTAAAGGGAAACAATATTTCAGTCCACTGTGTACTTATATATGGATGTGTTGAAAACTCTTGAATCTTGAGTCTAGTTATTTGACCTCCCAAATTATTAATTTCCCTTTAATTTATCACTCGACCTAATTAAACTAGTCACAATGTTTTAAGGTACTTATATTAATTAAAAAAAAGCAAAAGCTCATCAAAGAGTGAGGAACATTTGAAACAATACCAATATTCTCACATAGTACAAGTTTCTAGGTTCCTTTTATATACTTTTATATACTTTTTATTAGGGCTGTCAAAATTAACGGGTTAACGCAGATTAATCCATCATCATAATTAATCTGATAAAAAATTTTTACGCAATGAACCCATCTGCAGCGCAGAATGATTCAAAATCCCTGAAATGTCTCTGTCAGCGCATTTCGGGCAATTTTGGTGCGTTCCATTTGCGCTCGGAACTCGGATTCCGAGTCGGATTCCGAGTTTTGAAGCCGGAAGTGACGACATGCGCGCTCCCGTTTCTCGGAGATCCGAGAAATATTTCGGAGCAGCACAGAGGATTCCGAGTTCAGAATCCAAGATGGCTGCACCCTTTATCAACATGAGGGAAAGCTGTAGTTTTATACTGTTTAAGCACTACTTCTCATTTTTGGCTCCTTAAATTGGTCGCACACACTATACCGTCCAAGTTATCTGTGGACGTGTTGCTGTGGAGTTTTATACGTAAAGCACCGCGCGTAATGTGTTATCAACTGATATTACTAATAATGGCAATGAACCGGACTAGAATTGGATTTCATGATTAGTCGGATTTACGGTAGTTTGGGCAAATTTAAGTGAACGAAGATAAAGACCATTTAAACTGAGGTATCTTAAATACGATTAATATAGATTAAAAATGAATGATATTTAATCGTGATTAATCAAAATTAATCCACAGCTACCCTGTGATTAATCTGATTAAAATTTTTAATCATTTGACAGCACTACATTTACATACTTGAATATATACTTATCCCTGTATAAGTACAACGACTTGAAATTTGTTTTGGGCTCTGATTGTGAATTCAAAGTGACTTAAGATACTTGAGAAAAGAATGAGGACCCGCCTCAGGAAAACAATGTCCTTTTAACAACAGGTAGGGTTTCATTCTGATAAAGAAAAACATATTTGTGTTATTATTCATAGCTCCTAGGTCTAAACTTCTACAAAAATAGAGTCAGTGATTCTCAGAATTCTCGCAAGTTTTCCGTCTCAAATTTATTTTAATTTAATTTTTAAAATTCCTGTATAGTTAATCCTTGAAATCAAGACTTAATAGCAATCCCTATATTTCCTCTATTTGTTTATATGTTCTGAGTATGATATTAAATGCGTCATAGTGTTGCAACTAAATATTGGTAGGGTGAGTCATAAATCCAGATTAATGCTGAAATAAAAATCACACCCATGAATAATGATTGACTACACATCTACTTAGCACTTATAAAAACAAGTAGGAGCTTTGTAGACTATATTCATTATAAATACAGTATATGTATTATTTAGACATACACCAGAACTTACATTTGTAAGGCAAGAGCAAGTAGATTCATAATGAAAGATTTGGAGAACCTCACAGTCACATGATCATATTGCTGTACATAAACTGTTTCAATGACAGCTAAAATGCACTTTGCAAATAAAAGCTGCGATTTACTGAAAAAAAATCGTATAACCAGATGAGTCATCCTCAATTTGGTAAAGTAAGGTTTCCTAATTGTTTTTGATAGAGGGCCAAATTCTACTGAATACTCAAAGCCAACACAAAGCCACTTGTCTCTTGCAGGCCTGATTCAGCCCATGGGTCAAGGACCCCATAGTAAAGGAACAATAATCTGATATGTTTGGTTAAAATAAAATAAGACTATAGATCTAAGTGCTGGTTTCTAATAGTGAAGGCTTTTGGGCACTTTATTATGATATTGACTATTGTCAATTCATCCACCATTCATAATGACCATGTTCATCTTAAATGACCTTGTGGAAAGAAAATTGGACATTGGTAGGCCCAGGAGGGGAGGCATATTGGGTCTGTTATGTCTTAGGTCTTAGGCAAGAAGAGGTTGTTTTGGATACTGTGGGTCCTCGCTTCATGATAGCTTGATAGCTGGTTGATAGCATGATAGCTGGTTCCTCAGACCCTGAAGAGAGATCAGAACTTGGAGAGACGAACAGCGGAGCAAGGGGGGAGGGGGAGAAACCGCCTGTAGGAAGAGATTCGAAGCTGCCCCAACTGGTGCAGAAAGAGATGTAGTTATAAATTATTCGCAGTAGAACATACGAAATATGTTATGCGGTAGTACAAATGTATAAGTAATTGTTACGTTAATCATGTTAATCATATGTTAACCATGTATTTACAGTGATTCAATACGTCAATCATTAATCAAAGGACAACAAAATATTTACAGTAATTCAATCACAATGCGTTAATTATTAATCAAAGGACAACCAAATATTTACAGTGATTCAATGTTATATAATCAATATCCATATACATATCTCAAGTAGGAGCTTAGCAGTCGAGACATGATCTGATAAATTGAGCAAAATGAGTGGATTTTTCCTTGTTGCCAAGGTGAACCAATAGAGTGAGAGAATTGTGTTTGTTTTATGTTTGTGCTTGGTTTGTTAGTGTTTTGTGACCAATCAGGACAGTCTTTATCTGGAACTAAGAATTATGGTTTATCAAGTGGGTGCTCCGGGTACTCGGGCTACCTTGTGCCAGAGTATGATGGGATCGCTTTGCTGGATTGCTCGAATAAAAGGGATTTTTGCTCACCAACTGAGAGGTCCGGAGTTTTATTCTAAGTGGCTTTACTGGAGTTATAAGAGGGGATTTATAATTTTTCTACCACAATCTGGCGCCCCAACGTGGGGCAGCTGAGTTCTTTGTTTGTTCCAGACGATGGGGTTCTGCGATAGGAGTGGTTAAGGCATAGAGCCTGATAGTACCAGATCCAGATGAGACTGAGGATTGGCCCAGTCCCTCGTCAAGGAACAACTGAGACCACGCTGCTCTGGATCTGACTATTCCTGAGACTAAATTGGCTGGACCCACTTTGGTGAGGTAATAGCTTCTCTGTTTATTCAACCTTTGCTTTTTGCTGAAGGTTATGCTTTTGGTAACGTTTGAATGTGGAACTGAGTGCATGTGAGAGTATGCCATGGCTGAAGGATCCAAGCACGGGGAAAGCGCTGAGAGCGGTTAGAAGGCCGTTGGGCAAGTGCTCTGTCTGGAGGAGGAGAACAGGCTGAGCCTTGTAGTCCCTGCCGCCAGGCAGGAATCCACCTGTGATAGGGAAAGGGTACGCTCCAAGTAATTTGTCTCCAGGCGGGATCCGAGTGACCTATTATGTGATAGGTGGAGGGTATGAGACCTTGGGAAAGTCTGTGATTTTGAATGGCACCACTGTATAGCATGAAAGCATTATTGTGTGATGGGGCACTGGGCGGCAGGGAAGCCGTCACCTGCGTAGGGGCCAGAAACGACGGTGAAGGCTTGGTGTGAGATGGGGCAGAGGGCAGGGTGGTGTGTGCACTTCGTGGTGTGGCACTGTGTGGTGAAGGCTGGACAGTGAATACATTGCAAGCTGTAGCGCAGCACTGTGTAACAAGCCAATGATGGGTAAGGTTCCTGTGTGAGGACAGGAACAACTTAAGACAGGCCCCTGGCACCAAGCTGAGGGACTGTTCGGAGTTTGGGCCACTCTCAGTCCCACGGGAGTTGGAGACAGTGTATGTCGATAAAACCGTATGTGTTGCTTTTGGAAAGCGTGTATGTGATGAAGGGTGTGGTGCTGGTGGTCTACCAGGTGCAGTATCCGTAGTGGGACAAAAAAGATGCATCGAGTTGATTTTGCTCCGTGCTGTCGCATACAAGTGTCAACATTAAATGGAATAGCCCTGTGGACTAACATAGCACCAGGGTGTCTGGGGAATGATGTGTTGGATCTGAGATATACAGACTGGGTTGAACTTATTAATTTTGCTTTCAAAACACCCAATGTTTGGAGTAACACTTGGTATTTTTACGATTCCTCATCACCCAGTAACAAGGTGCCTTGTTGTTTATTGGCAACCCAGCAGCTGCGTGCTTTGTACAGATGGCAGTTACCTTGGCCCCAGGGAGAGGGCAGAAGGGAAGTGTGTAGGATATCAGGGCCAGGACAGATATTCCATAGGTCCTCTGTTCAACGCTGTTTCTTAAAGGGTAAATAATGGGGAGTGCGTCAAGCAAACACTCGCCCCCTCCCGAAATGGACTCAGAGATTGAGGGGGAGATGAGGAAGTGTAATAAAGGGGGATCAGGAAAACCATCCCGAAGGCAGATAATAGAACAGGTCACAGGCCTTAAACTAAAAAAGGTTTGTAAAAATTGGAATCATCAGACTGGGGGTAGATGACCGAAGGAGGGCACTCTAAACATACTGGAGATAGAAGGTTGTGAGACAATACTGGAAAGGAGGGGAAACGGTTGTTGTGGTAAGGGATTGTACAAGCCAGGATATTATTATCGGTGGAAGTTTGTGAAAGCTAGGAGGGGGTGGCAGACTAGAGTGGAGCAGATGAGAGATACGGTTAGCAGAGAGGAGAGGGGGGGCAATCCGACTGCTGCTGTTTCTCCACCTGAAGCTGATGCTGAGAAAAGGAAAAAGCCCAATTCAGATATCCGGTCCTGCCTGAAGTGTCCCCTCCTCCACCGCCGCCACCTGCACCTCGTCCTCCTGCCTATGTCCCTCCTCCTTTGGGGAGAGCTGAGCTTTCTGCCCCTGCTGCTGAAGAAGGGGGGGCAGTGGGACTGATGCCATAGCCTTCTGTGAAACATGAAGAGTTTCTCCACTATGAGGATGAAGGTGGACGTGGGGGAAGACGGTTTCACAGTGATCTTAGAGGCTTTGGGACTGTGGTACTTAATGGAGGAAGAAAACCTTGCCGCTTAGCGGCTAGTGGATGACACAATCCTGAGAGACTGTATCCCTGAAGGACAAGAACAGCCTGAAAGATTGCACTGCACTGCTCAGTTTTCTGAAAAGGAGGGACTGAGTGGATAAAGGAGTTTGAGAGAGAGGGAAAACTGGGAGAGACTGTTGTGCTTGATTACCTCTATGTGGCAGAAGACAGGGCTGCTGCATCTGTCCGTTTGTCAGCTGACCAGGAGCAGAGGTATGTGGGAGGTTCAGTGCATTAGGGTGGAAGGATTTAGGACCTTGGGTGGCAGAGTGTGAGAGGAGGACTGAGTGGGTGCGTGTGGAAGAGGCAAGGTGGATGAGTGGAGAAGGACAGGTGCAAAGGTACAAAATAGTTCACTGTGTAGAGGTATAGAGCAAGGGGGATGCAGAAGGAGATAAGGGGAAAAGTGAGGATCCACTGCCAGACTGGTTAGGGGAGGTACCAGATTGCTTGTGGGGAAAGGGAAAAAATATTTTGGCAGAGTGGCGTCAGCTGAGCCTTTGGTGGTCCACCCCAAGTCTGACTTTCGGCCACACAAGGCCCAGTATCCCTTATCTAGAGAAGCAGAGGAGGAAGTGACAGGAGTACATGCAGATCTTGTGAAAAGGGGGGCTATTAAGGAAATATCCTATTCTCCAGTTAATTCTCCTATCTTTCTTGTGGAGAAGGCAAATGGTACTTGGAGGTTTGTACAAGATCTGAGGGGTGTCAATGCAGCCATACACTGGCTTCCATACCAGCAGAGGCCAAATGGTTTTCTGTCATAGACTTGGCTATTGCATTGTTTTCAATCCCAATAGATCCAGATTCCCAGTACTGGTTTGCCTTCAACTTTCGGGGGAAGAGGTGGACCTGGACAGTGATGCCCCAGGGCTACACAGAGGCACGTAGCTTGTATGGGCAGGAGCTGGCAACAATTTTGGAGGGGTTTACGGCACCTGGGGGCAGCACACTGGTACAGTATGTGGATGATTTGCTGCTTTGCTCTCACACTCGAGAGGCCAACCTCAAGGACACCAGAGCTCTGTTAGACTTCCTGTGGAAAAAAAATGGGCACAAAGCTTCCAAAGGAAAGCTGGAGCTGGAGTCACAGAGGGTAAAATACCAGCCATTTGTGCAGTATGTGGACAAAAAGAAGGGGTTCATGACCTCAGTTCTGACTCAGTATCAAGGGGGAAGGCAAAAACTGGTTGCATACTACTCAAAGCGTTTGGACTCGGTGGCTCGAGCGCTACCCCCTGTCTTAGAGCGGTGGCTGCAGCAGCTGAGGCAGTGATGGCAAGTGCAGAGCTGCATCCACTAAAACTTCGAGTTCCCCATGCGGTGCACTCGATCCTGACACTGGTCAGGACATCTCAATCGATGCCTGCACGATACATGCATTATCAGAACGTGTTGCTAACACTGGCAAATGTAACTATAAGATGGATCACCAGCGACTTCCTATGCCGTGGTGTTGCAAGATGGATCACTTGTGGACAGAGGGCATCTGCCCAGACATTGGTCCACACAGGTGACTGAGCTGTTTGCACTGCAACAGGCCTGTAGACAGGCTGAAGGACAGAAAATCACTATCTAGACAGATTCGAGATATGCCTTCGGAGTGTGCCATGATCATGGCGCACTGTGGAAACAGAGAGGTTTTCTCACCAGCACTGGGAAAACCATTCAGTATCATCAATTAGTAGAACAGTTGCTGGATACTCTCATGCTACCTGAGCAGGGGGCAATAGTGAAGTGCCAGGCCCACACTAGCGGACTGATGAAATCAGTCAGGGGAATGACTTCGCAGACCAGTGAGCTAAGAGTTTAGCTAAGGATCCCACTGGGTTTGGGGATAAAGTTTTGCTGGCAAAGACTGTTGATAACCCATGAAAATGACCTTGTTTTGATTCAAACAGGTGCAACGGAGGATGAACTCCGCAGATGGAAAAGGAATGGAGCACGGTGTGATGGGGAAGGCGTGTAGTGGCATTCTGGGACTAACCGACCTTATCTCCCTAGATCTGCGTATCCAGGGATGGCCAAAGCTGTTCACAGCCTGGATCATGTGTCTCGTGACGGGATGGTAGACAATGGTCCTCCGTTTGTCGCAGAAACCCTGGCTAAATTGTCCCATTGGATGCAAATTGACTTGAAGCATTATTGCACCTAACGCCCCTCGAGTGAAGGGATGGTGGAGAGGGCAAATCAAACACTTTTGGAGTCAAAAGATGACGGGCCTGCCCTGGATTGATGCCCTGCCCCTGGCTTTGTTGTTCATGCATGCCAGGACACATCGGCAAACAGGGTTGGCTCCTTTTGAAGTGTATCTTCTGGATCGAGGGAAAATGGAGGTGCTGGATGCCAATGCTGTGGAACTTTTGGCCCGAGGGGTGACTGCTGAGCTGAATGTTTCAGACTGTTGGGTTATCTGCCTCATACTTCTGCAGCATGACCCTTCTATGGGATTGCGTACACCTATCATGATATGGCAGTCCTAAATCAAACATGCTCCGGCTCTTTGTCCGTCATGGCTGGGCTTATGACTCGCGAGCTTGGGTCATTGACTTCAGCTCCGCCACCACCTATATGTCGCATTTCTGGTATTGCTGTTAAGTCACGAGCAGTGGAGGAGGCCCTTAAGGCCACACATGACCGATTACAACAGGAGTATGGTGAAAGCAGTCTGATTCTCTATCTGGTTCAGGTGGATAAGTCAAATCACTGGGGTTTCACCACAGTTCGTTTGCTAGTAGGCATGAATAGAACAGCAGAGGGATGGGTTTGTTCAGCCCAGATAATTGACTACAACGGCTATGCAATGCCAACGGTGTCACGTCTCAGACCGGGAAGCAAATGAAAGGAGCTGTGAAATGCAAACCAAACGGGGTTTATTGAAAACCACAAGACACTGGGAGTAGGCAACATTAATGACCGGACTGGGGAAAAGAACGTAACATGGGCTTAAATACAAGAAACTAATGACAGCAACGGGAAACAGCTGGTGAAAATGGGGAATCCACACGAGGGTAACGAGTAGGCGTGGTCAATGAGGGGGCGGGACGAGCAGGGCAGGACAGAACCCCTCCCAAAGGCGCGCACACCGGGCGCACCCAAGGGGAGCAAGGAACAGGACCAGGGACAAGAGAACCTGGGGAGACAAAAGCAAAAAACATCAAAAGGGCACAGCAAACAACACAGACATGCAAAACAGGCACAGGGAGACCAACTCAGACAACAAGCCACAAACCACTGGGAACGCAGACAAACACAGGGGCACCAAAAGCGGGAACACAGAACCCAAGGAGGGGGACAACTATGGGACAACACCAGGGAACACACCCACAGGAGGCACAAAGGGACCAGACAGGAACAAAGGCACAGAGGGAGGAGGAGCAGACACAGGGGACACAAAGAGACCAGAAGGCACAGGGGGACGCGGAGCAAACACAGGGGGCACAAAGGCAGGGGGCAAGGAGGTGAAGGGCGGGGGGAAACGGGGAGCCGGAGGGAACCCCGGCAGCCGAGGAGCGGAAGCCGCAGGGGCAGCAGGCGACGATGAGGCCGGAGCCGGAGGGACCCTCGGCGAGCGTGAGGAGGGAGCAGGAGGGAACGACAAGGGGGGTAAGGAAGAAGGCGGAGGGACTGACGAAGGGGCCGTGGAGGATGGCGAAGGGGACACAGGAGGAGGGAGCAGTAGCCACGGCAGGCGAAGGCACCGCCGCCGCTGGCCAAGGCGCAGGCGACCGACGAGTTGGAGCCGGGGGACCCGCAGGCGACCGACGAGGCGTCGGAAGCGGGACCGCAGCCGGCTGACAAAGCGCCGCCGGCGTGACCGAATGCGACCCCCGAGCCGAAGCCAGCGGGACCACAGGCGACCACCGAGCAGGAGCTGGAGGACCCGCAGGCGACCGCTGAACCGCAGCCAGGGGGACCGAAGGTGACTGCGGAGCAGGAGCTGGAGGACCCGCAGGCGACCGCTCAGCCGCGGCCAGGGGGACCGAAGGCGAGCCGGGGGGCAGGGCTGCCCTACAGACTGCAGTAGAAAATGTGGCTAATCAAACACTTGTTACTGTGAAGGCCATTAAGGGTGAATTATCCGCGTTTAAGCAGGTAGCTCTGCAAAACCGTACGGCGTTAGATCTCCTATTTGCTGAGAAAGGTGACATTTGTGCTATAGTGGGGAAAAAATGTTGCACGTACATCCTTGATTCCTCTCAGGCTGTGCAGGATCTGGAGGACGTAGTGCATGATGTCTGAAATACATGTCTGAAATACATGAAGAGCATGGCCTGTTTCAGTAGAGCTGGGACAATTGGTTCTCCTCACTGAATCCGGGATTATCTGGGCTATTCAAGCCATTAGTATTCAGTATATTGCTTTTGCTTGTAGTGTTGCTGTTAATCACATTGCTGTTTAGGTGTTGTTCTAGTATTCTGTCTTCCCAGGCAAAATCTGTTATGTTCCTTCGGGCTCCCCCTGCTCCACGGGTGGATGATCCTCCCATACCTGCCTGTCTCTACGAACCACAGCCCCAAGTTGTCATCAATGTATCCAACAACGCCGACTCTGTAGGAGACACATGTTCCATCCAACCACCACCAGTCCACTTCACCTCGTTATGTTTTCATCTAGAAGACTATGGCAATGTGGACTCTGATTATTTGTGACCAGCAAGAAGTCCTTATCTGGAACTAAGAATTATGGTTTATCAACTGGGTGCTCGGGGTACCTGGTGCCAGAGTGTGACGGCAGCACTTTGCCAACTGAGAGGTCCGGAGTTTTATTCTAAGTGGCTTTACTGACTTTATTAGAGGGGATTTATAATCACAGTACTTTTGCATTAATTTTAATAAATGCCCTTTGTCCATTGAAAGTACAAAGGGTAGAATAAATAGACTAATAATTAGTCAAGACATTTCCAGTAAAGTGTGCTTTAAGCAGTAGAATATGCGGGACACTCAAGAGCATTTAACTTTCAGATTATGCGTTTATTCATTAATGACTGCACTCATCACCAATGACTGCAGCTGAGACAGCTATTGAACATGAAGTGCACATGCAAACATTGAAATATTAATAAAATTTGTCCCATAAAGAAATCTGGAAAACCAGGACGTGTTGCTTGGTTTTGTTAAAAAAAAAATTGACAGCCAGAAAACAATTACATACAAAGCTAACTTCACCATTGCGTTAAACATTAAACCTGAACCCACTTTCTGGAATACTATCCTGGTATTTATGCTTGAAGATGTATTTAGGGATGTGTATATTAAAATTGTCATATTTGAGCATGGATAATGGTCCACACACAAAGCAAACCTTATTACAAGTTGAACTCAAAAAAATTACAAACAAACAGAAACAAAAGAGACCATGAGGGCTCTAAACAAAGGCAGGTAAGTAATCCAAATCTAGTAAAGACTTAAACTCAACACAATGAAATGTAAAGGAGTTACACTGACTATAAACATGCTTTTCAGCAAGGAACAATTAACAAAAAAAATCAAGCACATAGAACAACCAACAAGGGAACTAAGAACAGACATGAATTTGGATTTATATATACAAGTAACAAGAGTGGTGGCCTACCACTTTGTTTGAGTTTCTGCTGTTCCCAAATGCTTCCACTTTTTTATAATACCACTAATAGTTGACCATGGAATATTTAGTAGCAAGGAAATTTCATGAATCGACTTATTTTACAGGTGGCATCCTATCACGGTACCACGCTTGAATTCACTGAGCTCCTGAGAGCAACCCTTCCTTTCGCAAATGTTTGTAGAAGCAGTCTGCATGCCTAGGTGCTTGATTTTATACAACTGTGGCTATGGAAGTGATGGGAACACCTGAATTCAATGATTTGGAGGGACGTCCCAACACTTTTGGCAATATAGTGTAGACCTCCCCAGGGAGGCTGTAGAGTCTGATCCTCCTTAAGTTGGAACACACACTCTGGCCCCCATTGTTAAAGATTTGGACAACCATAGCCTGCCAATCCAAAGTGATGTCCCTGAGCACCACACAATGTTAAAGAAGCATCAAGAGCCTTCGGGACCTCAGGGAGAGCTCATCCACCCACTGAGGCTTAATACTGAAGAGTTTTTTCACTACTTCAGTGATCTCAGCCCTAGTGATGGGCAAGTCCTCCTCTGAGTCTTCATACTCTACTTCCTCCAAGGAAAGCGTGTCAATGGGATTCAGGAAGTCCTCGGAAGTACTCCTTCCGCTGCCCAACAATATTCCCAGATGAGGCCCCCAGCTCCCCATCCTTGCTATAAACATCATAATTAGAGCTCTGTTTCCTCCTCCTGAGTCTTCTGTCGGTTTGCCAAAATCTCTTCAAGGCTGAAAAACATTTTCTATGGCCTCACCACACTCCTCTCAGATCTGAGTTTATGCTTCTGCAACTGCCAAAGCCTCATACCGCTTCACCTGCTGGTACCTGTCACCTGCTTCAGGATTCCCACAAGCTAACCAAGCTTGGAAGGCCTCCTTTTTACCACTAGTGTACACCACCAGATTTTGGGGGTTGTGGCCACGACAGGTACTAGCAGCCTTTATGATCACAGCTCTGTACAGCCATCACCAATATCAAGCCACAGAACGTTGCCCATTCAGACTGAATGTCTCCAGTCTCCATCAGAATGCAGGAGAAGTTGTGAGTTGAAGAATCCTTGGACAGGGGCCTCTAACAGATGCGCCTAGCATACCCTCACTATACGTTTGGGTCTACCAGCGATCTGATCCAGCTCACCACCAGGTCCAAGTGTCCAAGACATGCAGTGCAATGATTCAATTACAAAATTGATTATTGAGCTGTGGCCTAGGGTGCTCTGGTGCTGTTATTAGCTCAAACATGGTGTTCATTATGGGCACAATGTGGTAAATATAAAAGTCTAATAACAGAGCACTGCTTGGGTTCACACACAGACAGCCAGAGCCCGTCCCCCAACTCAAAGTCAAGGGGAAACAACCCTCTATTTATCCGGTGTGAACCCCAACGTTCAGGGGTGGGGGGCTATGAGTAGACCCACACCTGCCTGGCACCTCTCACTCAGGCCAATTCCAGAGTGGAATACAGTCTACCCCCTTTTGAGGAGCTTAGTTCCGGAGCCTGTGCTGTACATTGACGTGAGTCTAACTAATTCTAGACAGTAACTCTCTACCTTCTACACTAGCTCAGGCTTCTTTCACAACAGAGAGGTTATATTTTATGTCTCTAGAGCCAGTTTTGGTAGTTTTGGTAGATCAGTCTGCCAAGGCTCCTGACTTTGACTACCATTTGATCCATAATGCACTGGACCCCTATGCCTCCCTGCATTTGATGGGCCCACAGGAGGGCAGACCCATGTATCTCTGTAACTATGTACTAACCAGGTACTTTGTCCGGCTGAGCTCCATGAGTAGAGACCCACTATTGAGCTCACCCCCCAGGGCCCGACTCCCAGGTGGTGCCCAGATCTCCCTAATCTGGGTGAGGTTCCTTTTTCTTTTCCTTCATAGGGGGTTCTGAACTAAGTACCTATGTATCAAAACTTAGAAAAAGTAGAGCTGCAAAAAGATAAGCAGGTATTTTCTTTTTATTTTTGTAGATAGATTGGTCATAGTTGGAGGCCACTGCAAGTGCTGGCGTTGAAAACTGATGAGCTTGCCAGCACAAATGAAATCAAAATGGGCTAGACTAAATAATGAATTATACATGTATCACTAGCCAATACTTTGAGTCCTCATATAAGTGGAGAATGAGCCAACAAAATCCCCTTACCTCCACTATGGAAAATGGCTGATTGTCCAATGCAATCATCCCTATTATTTCAATAGTTGTCGTTTACCCTGGTGCTGCTAACTTTGAATATTGTTTAAATATTGGCCTGCAATATCGCTAAATCACCTGACATATCATGCATTTATAGTTTGTTATGTCTTGTTAGAGACAACATGCAATGAGAAAATAATAATAGAGAAATTTATTGTTGAAGAATCGTGAAAGAAAATGGAAAAAAACCTGATTCATATTTTACCCAGAATCGTGCAGCCCTACACTTGTGCTGCATGCTTTTCACAAAGAATATATAACGATGGGCTCTTGCAGAATGTATCAAAGTAAAAAGTGATTATTTGGCTCAGGAGTGAAAGTAAAAGTACACCAAAGAGTAAAGTACAAATTTAGTGAAAAGGACATAAATGGATTAACAAAGGATTTGCACTTAGTCACGTTACACCTCTGCTTAAATTACTTTCAGCCCTTTATTCCTGAAGAAAAATTGCATCCATTGTCTGAAACTGCTTATCCTATTCAGGGCCGTGGAGTCTATGGGCACATGGTGTGGAACAACTCAGAATGGGGTGCCAATCCATTGTAGGGTACACTTACACATGGACACCTATGCGTAAGTTGGTAACCACCCCCACAGAACCATGGCAGAGACTTGAACCCAGGTCCAAGCAGTGTGATTAGACAATGATGACATTCTGTAAGTGAGTGTTTAATGTTTAGGTATTGGTGTTTAATTGTTAGTTTTTTAAAATGGAGTAATCAGTTTTTTATTAGGTTAATCAACTCATTAGACATTAGATTAGTCGACCAATAAGAAAACGAAGTGTGTGAATATTCAGAGTTCTCCTACTTACATGTAAGGCACTTAAAGGTCTAGCTCCTGCCTACCTGACAGAATTATTTCAACTTTACAAGCCTTGTCGTCCACTCAGATCACAGAATGCAGGTTTCCCTGTTGTTCCACATATAAATAAAGTGACAGTGGGAGGTAAAGCATTCTGCTACAGGGCCCCTATATTGTGCGATAGTTTACCAGCCTATGTTTGGGATGCCACTTCAGTCTCAGTCCTTAAATTTTGACTGAAGATCTATTACTTCAGTTTAGCTTACCTACAACCTAACACACAACACACTATAACTATTGCTGCTGCTGCTGCACTACATGCCATTTTTATCTAATATGCTTGTCCATTAATATGTCAGCACAAGTTCTGACCATCCATGCTCTCTGCCTTCCCACAAGTCCGGGTAGTGCCCAGGGTGGGCACCATCTGAACTGGAGTCCTCGTTCGGTCCCATGGAGGGGTGACATCGTGAATGGGTGGAGCCTTCAATGCCACCTTACACAGGCCCGCATAGAAAACAGACTGATTGATGGACTCTGGCCACCCAACAATTTTGTAATACTCTCCATAATGATGTTGTGATGTATCACAATGTCTAAGTACATGTATTCATCACGATGTGGGGACATTTGGTCCCCACAAGGTAAGGTATATTTGGACTACACACACAGACAGACAGACAGACAGACACACACACACACACACACACAATACTAACACCTGCAGCTTCACCCTGGCTGGCCTTCAGCATGGCAGTTAATACAAAGGGACTGGCACCTTCACTCTGGCAAATGTTCAGTACAGGGACTGCTTCAGCAGGGCTGGCAGTTTCATCTTTTCTGGTATTCAGTGCAGCAACTGGTTCAGCAGGGCTGGCAGCTTCATCCTGTGTGGCATTCAGCAATACAACAGGCACAAGAGGGCTGGCAACAATCTCTATGTCCCATTACGGACATCCGCCCATTTGCAGGCCTTCTAGATCAAAGGTGAGGCCCCAGAAGGAGCAAGGTTTCTTGCAGAACATGAGGGAATATCAAAAGGGGCCTGTACTGAGGTGATGGTCCGTTCACCGCTAGTGACCCCAGGTAGAAGGAGGCACTTCCTGTTCCACCTGCAAAAGCCACATATGTGCCATAGCTCCTTTCTTTGTCCTCCAGCTTCAATACATGCTCGGTTAGAAACCTGGGCAGGGAGACAGTTCCATCCCGTAACTTGAGTCTCAATCACTCACCAGTCTAGTCCCCTTAGCACTTGTTGAGACCGGTGGTAAGGAAATCACAGTTACCGCCGGTCTGAAATACATTTACTAAAAGCATAGTTGCTAACAAAGTTAGCAACGTCAATAGCTGGAACCATGCAACTGAATGGTTCCAACTCTGTAAGTTTCTAATGGGAACTTTTGGGCAATGTGCTCTGTTATGGCAATGACAGCCATCCAACTGGGCTTTCCTGTACCCCTGCCACAGAAACAAATGTTTCCTTCAGTCATGGTTACTATTAAGGAGCCAGCATTCCCTTGTCAAAAGCGATAGAACAGTCTCTGTCCCTGGGCATGGTTTTGGTTTTTGGAATGTAGTTCTGCCAGAAAAAGAACTTCTTTGCGAAGGTACGTTGTTAAGTCATGATTCAGAAAACAGGTATTCTGGGTAAGTCCAATCCTAAGAAGTACATCTATAATTAGGGGAATATTTCCATAATGTTGCTATCTGTGCAAATCTATTTAGTAAGCAAAAGTATTCAACCCCCTTGAAAGTCAACATAATTTTCTCCATCAGCGAAGATTTGTACACATATTTGTCCATTCAGTATTTTTATTGTGAAGAAATATTTAACTGAAGAAAAAAACTCAAAAATATCAGAATATCGAGATCCTCTAGGTTGGTGGGACAGCGCCTCTGGACAGCGGGACCTAATGCTTAAGGTCATTGTCCTGTTGAAAGATGAATCTTCTCCCAAGCCTGGAACAAGCCTGGTAGACTGGAACGAGTTCCCCTGCAATATTGAGCAGTGGTGTTTCCTGTGACATAAGCAGTTTTAGTTTTATGCCACACATACCTCTTTTCAGCCAAAAAGTTATATTTTGGTCTCATCTGACCATAAAACCTCCCATATCTTAACTGCGTCCTTCTCATGCTTTGTAGCAAATGCTGTACGTGCTTATGGACCTTCTTAAGGAATGCCTTCTTTCTTGCTACCCTCCCGTTGAGGCCTGTTTTATGGAGAGCTCTTGAAATAGTGGACCCAGGCACCTTCACTCCATTTTCAAACAAAGAGCACTGCAGACTTCTGAGAGTAACCACTGGATTTTTAGTGGCCTCTCTCACCAGTCGAGGTCTTGTTCTGATGCTTAGTTTTGATGGACAACCTGTTCTAGTAAGGGTCTAGGTGCTGTGATGAACCTTCCACTTTCTGATGATGGATCCAACAGTGCTTAACAGAACATTCAAACTCTTCTATATTTTTTGTAGCCATTTCCTACCTTGTGCATTTCAGTGATTTTGTTTCTCACATCAGCAGCATGCTCCTTTGTCTCAAATTTGCAGTGATAGTCCAACAATGGCCCTTCCAAAGAGTGCTTTTAATATCCAGATGGAAGCCTTGCATTGGGACTCAGAAGTAGTACCTAGTAATGTTTAATTATGGTCAAATAACTGTCACATTTGTGTCGTTTGTGATTAATTCGTCATTTGTGTAATCCTGGTACTTTCAAAGCACAGGGGATTGAATATGTATGCAAACAGCACATATCTGGTTACTATTTTTCTCTTTTCAATGTCAGTACACAACTGATCTATTTTGGCATTTGAAAATATACTGTAGCAAAAAAAGTTCTCAAATGTTGCTTGAGAAAAGTGCATATGTATTTTATACTCTAGACAATTATCATAACTTTAGAGGGAGTTGAATACTTTAAGCCAATGTATGTTTCAATCATTATATATACCTCAGCAGTGACGGC
>JAODKC010000095.1:22511526-22524610 GCA_026777985.1 Mormyrops attenuatus | reverse complement strand
CTTGAGGAAGAGAAATTGTCATTTGAGGTGTTTGAGATGCTGCAGGAGGCATGAAGGAGTCTTCTGCTACAGAAGTTGTAGCAGGTGTGTTGACACAGGATGCAGCTGGAGCCAGATGCATAGCATTCCAAACTTTCCCGTCAGAGAGGAGGTATGTTGCTGAGCCTCTCTGAGCGACAACCGTAAGAGGCTGTGTGAACTTACACTGTCCTGTTTTGATGATCCCAGGCTTCCTAACACGCACAAATGTCCCAACTTTTATCTTTGGAGGTGTTGCACTGCGTCGCAGATCTGTATAGTCTTTCATTTTGTTTTGTGACCGTTGGATGATCTGTTTTAAATTCTTTTTATTCTCTGGTGGGGTCATGCATGGAAGACCACTCACATGTAGTTTTGTCCTAATTTGTCGGCCATGCAAAAGTTCGGCAGGTGACAGTTTTGTCACAGCATGTGGAGTTGCCCTGTATGTATGCAAAAACTCCGTCACAAAAGCTTTCCACTCTTTACCGTCAATGCTAGCAGTCTGTAAACAGTCTTTGAACACTCTGTTAAAACGTTCAATCTCACCATTCGCTTGGGGGTAATAGACAGAGCTACGATAGTGTTTAATATCTCTGTCCGTAAGGAATGCCTCAAACTCAGCTGAAACGAATTGTGAACCATCGTCGGTCACAACTTCAAGCGGATTTCCTTCATGACTGAATGTAGCAGATAGGAACTTTATAATAGTTGCAGAAGTAACATCAGGTGCGAATGCAATCTCTGGCCATTTGCTGTAGTAATCAATAAGTGTTATCGCAAAGCGACATCCTTGAGGGGCATTATTCAGGGGTCCAACTACATCAATAGCCAGTTTTTCCCAAGCGGCCGTTGGAGTGGGCACAGGACAGAGTGGAGCTACATGTGTAGTAGCAGTTTTATCGTGCTGGAGACAGGTTGCACAAGATTTTATGGCATTTTCCACTTGACAGTCCATGCCAGGCCACCAATACAATTCTCTCAGTCTCTGCTTTGTGCGCACCATTCCTTGATGTGTGGCATGAGTCAGTTGTATGAACTTTGGTTGTAATGTCTCTGGAATGATCACTCGATGTGTGCCCCGAATTATGTACCCATCGTATGCAGACAGCTCATTTCGAAGACGATGATAAGGAGCAATAGCTGAGCATTTAGCACTACAAGGCCATCCTTTTTCGATGCAAGCCTTTACCTGCTGGAGAATAGGACAGGCGTCACATGCAGACTTAAGCTCCACCACAGTAACAGCTGCAAACTCAGGAGACAGCACTGCAATCATCTCAGGTTCTTGCTCCTGACTATAATCGGTGACTGAGAGTGGAAGTCTGGACAAACAATCAGCTGTCACATTGTCTTGTCCAGGTTTGTACTTCATGCTGTAGTTAAAGCACAGCAGACGTGCAGACCATCGGGCGATTCTCATGCCTGCGCGTCCAAGGCCCTTTGTCGAGAGCAGAGTGGATAAGGGACTGTGATCAGTGCAAAGAGTAAAGTGTCGGCCCCAGAGGTAGGTACGCCACTTTTCTGTTGCCCACACACATGCCAAGGCCTCTTTTTCTGTTGTAGAGTACTTCCTCTCACAATCTGACAATGTTCTAGATGCAAAAGCAACAGTTCTTTCCGCAATGCCATGATGCTGGGTAAGCACCGCACCAATGCCATAATCTGACACGTCTGTAGTAACTGTTGTTGGTAAAGAAGGATCGAACAATGCAAGGGCTGGGCTAGCAGTGATAAGATGTTTCAAACGATCGAAATACTCCTGTGCTCCCTTTGTCCAGGAAAAGCCAGTAGACTTTCTGAGCGCTGCACGGAGAGGTTCCACCAATGTCACATAATTGGGAATGAATTTGGAATACCATCCCACAAGTCCAAGAAAAGAATGCAAGGACTGTGCATCATGAGGAGGAGGCGCTTGCTGTATAGCTAGAACATGATCTGGATTCGGACGTAAGCCTGAAGCAGAAATAACAAGCAGAAAAAACAATCCGTTTTCCTGAAGTGGCACTTTTCTACATTAAGCTTTAAACCACTGTCTTGCAAACACTGTAGTACGGATTTAAGTCGTTTCTCATGTACCTCTGGATTATCACCATAGACAATGATATCGTCTAAATAACACTGCACACCATCCTGACCTGCCAAAATCTGAGACATCATCCTTTGAAATGCACTAGGTGCTGAGGCCAGCCCATAAGGGACCCTTGTAAAACGGTACAGTCCGTCATGTATGATAAAAGCTGTCAGATCTCTACTATCCTGATGCAAAGTCACTTGGTGGTATGCATGCTGGAGATCTATTGTAGAAAACATAGAAGCACCACGCAGTTCTGTAAAAACTTCCTTAATGTGTGGCAATGGGGGACTGTCAATGATTACAGCTTTGTTTGGCTCTCTTAAATCTACACAAAGTCGAATTCCCCCAGATTTCTTTTGAATGACAACTACTGGAGACACCCAGGGAGAGGAGTCTACTTTTTCTATGATCTCTTCAGATTCCAGCCTCTTTAACTCTTGCGAGACTGCATCTCTCACTGCAAATGGTAGCCTATGCAGTTTCTGCTGGACCGGTGGCACATCTGAACGCACCTTTATTTTATGTACAAAGCCAGCAGCCAAACCCAAAGGCTTAGTGAAATTTACAGTAGCTTGGCTGTTTTCTGTAGAAAATACAACAGATCCATTCCTTATGTCAAGATGCAAAGTAGTGAAGAGATCCATACCAAGTAATGGCATTCCGCCAGATACGATATAGAATGAAACCTACACACAGTGACACTTAAAGGTAACATCAAGGGACAAGCACCCTAAAACTGGAATAGTCTTTTTCAAATATGTCACTAAATTAACATTAGGTGCATTAAGGGAAATATCTGAAAAATGCTGGCAGTACAGGTTCTCTGGGAGAATGGAAAGAGCTGATCCAGTATCTACAAGTAGTTCAGTGTCAACTGATTTACCACTCTCCGTGTGCAAGGGAACAGTGCATGTCAGATATTGTTTCCGTTTCATTTGCAAGGGCATATCAATGCTTAAGACTGTTAACTCAGGCACAGTAACTTCTTGTACATTACAGGTGGGAGCTGGACTACGACAGACTCTTGCAAAATGTCCAAATTTACCACACTGTCTGCATTTTGACTGTTTAGCTGGACATTTAGGGTAATTTGCTAAGTGAGATGTAGTGCCACAACGGAAGCATGTTTTCGCATCCATTTTTCTCTGCGAGTCATGAGATGGCATCTGATGAGAAGCTGTGGACTTACGTGGTACAGATTTCTGACGCCACCGCTGTTTTGTACCTTCACATGGGCCAGTATGCACCACTTTAACTGAAGTTTCAGTCCACTCTATTGCTTTAGCCTCTGCTACTGCAGACTCAATTTGTCCCGCAATAGTAATCGCTTTTTGCAGAGTGAGGTCCGTTTCCAACAGCAGACGTTCCCGAATATGTGAAGTGCATGTCTTCTCTACAATCTGATCTCTAATCATATCGTCTGCAAGTGCGCCAAGCATCAGCAGCTACATATTGCACGATAGGTTCACTGAGTCTCTGAGCACGTTGGCGAAATTTATTTCTCTCAGCAACCACGTTCACTTTTTCCACAAAAAATGCTCGTAAAGCAGTCAACGCCGTCTCGTATTTGTCATCAGACACTGTCAGTGTGTAAAAAATCCTCTGTCCCTCTGTACCTAAGCAATGAATTAGCAAAGCACGCTTTCTCTTCTCCGGAATTTCCGCTTCAGACAACGCCGTCACGTAGTTATCAAACATACGAATCCATGAATTAAACTGTATGGTCGGCTCACCGGGAGTTTCCAAAAAAGCAGGAGCGGGTGAGAGGGCAAGAACAGCCATCCTCGTCGCCTATATGTTGTGTATTCCTAACAAAGAATCTCTGTACTTGGGTAGAAGTTTTGCAACGGTCTCACTTTCTTTATTAATCACCTCTCTTCCGCATACCTCTCCCTCTCGTCCTCTACATTATCTTGTAACAGCGACACCTGCTGATACGTATGTATTTCAAAACACCACAGACATTAATTTAAGAGGACTGTTGAATCATATAAATACTGTACATAATCATAGCCCGAATTTTCGAGTAATTTGCGGAATCAATGGTTGCACTCAGGAATACAGAGTGTACAGCTCTTTTTACTATCATGTCAAACGGAGCCATTCTTTGCACCTCCTCAGTCGCAAATGCATCAGGTCAAGTGGACATCAAATAGCAGATGAAACTACGAAGCACAGTGTACGTCCATGTACACCTAGAACCTCTCGAATTCAACCAGGAGAAAGGTATTTTTAAAATTTTGATGTACCTAGCATTCAGCCTGAATCTGAGGCATGTGAATTAACTCCAACAAGTGAACTAATTCGAACTGCCATCCGGGAATGCATGAACGACGATTATACTCAAGGCCACGACGTTTCAGCTCTCGACGGCAGTCCGCCTGCTTCCACCGAAGAAGTAGCACTTATAACCCAGAATGAACCAGATAAGACACTACATCAATCTAAGCAAGTAAGTTTCCAAGCTTGTTACGTAGCATACAGTAGTTATTGTGTAAATTACTCATTGTAGTTCAGCTTTGAGTAACATTAGCCATGTATCTGATGAAAACAGAACATGTTATTGATTATGTTTGAAATGACGAGTGAAATACTTTAAGTTGTTTCCCAAACACACAGTATTAACAAATATTCAAATTGAGCCAATAATTCAAAAATAACAGTTGACCTCTTAAAATCGACGGTTCTTTAATAGCGCTTATAGTAATTTCATCTATTTGTCTTTGGTGCTAGATTTAATGAGTTAATACCATCTTATTCATTGTACATTCAAATCCAACAAGTGATTCTGTACTTGTGAAAGGTTAAAGTATCCATCAGATATCAAACCTTCTTATGTTTTATGCTGAAATAAAAATGAAGTGTTACAGCTGGAAGAATGCGCAATACATGAGGAACCTCATGTGAATGTACTGATGAAACATGCCACTGCCTTTGTACTTTCTGCTAAAGAGAAGCACCATCTGTCACAGGTAATAGACAATAGTAACAGAAGAAAAAAGAAGAATTTGTAATATGCTACCAGTCAAAGGTTTGGACACACCTTCTCAATCAAGACATGAAACTATGAAATAAAGTGTTTGTTGAATTTATTATATTTTTTATACATTACATTCTTTAAGCCATATATTACTTCAGTAACATCTTCCTAGATGTGCTGAACACTTTAGCTGCTTTACCTTCACCCTGTGATCCAACTTAACCCAAACCTTATTACATGGGTTTAGATTGGGTGATTTGTGGAATATGTAAAACATATTCTGGTTTGTTTAAAAAAAATTGTTTATTGGATTATTTCTTATGTGTTCCTTTATTGTTATAATGTACATTATAATGTAGATGATAATCTACAATGTTGATTTTAATTAAAATAAAGAAACACATGTATAAAAGTACTGCAACTTGCTCTTCTCAATTAAGTATTTTTGGTTTGCTGTAATTGTGAAATATTAAATTAATGCAAGTGAAAGATGTGTTTTATTCTGTTAAACAAATTGGTTCATTGATGTATGCTATTAGTTAGAAAGATATTAAAATAATATCTACATTACATTGCATTGCATATATGGTGGCAGCAAAACTTTTTGGGGCTGACTTTTATATTGCAGAGATATTGCTTAATTCATATAATGATTATAAGATGCTGCTGTTGGAAAGGCTTATTACATTGCGTTTTTATTTGCCTTCCTCCCACAGAGCGCAGTCAGTGACATTGTAACTGGAGTGCAGCATTACCAAACTTCATTGCTGGTCAGTTTGAAAAATCAGATAGCAGTCGTACTCCAGAGACATTCAGAAGTTACTGATCAACTGCTTAGTGAGGCAATGGACATTTTTGATCATTTTGAAAACCCACTTGCTAAAATTTCCACTACATGTATGCAAGAATCAGCTGTCAAAGAGCTGTTTGGGGTAGTTGAAGCAAAAGAAATAGAAATTGCTAAGGCTGCATGCTATAAAAGACAAGGTTTATCTCGTGCTCTAACTATTAAGTGTTTTTACTATATACCTCTGGTTAAAAGTTTGGAACAATTTCTTTCACATCCAATTATTTTATCTATGTTTGACAAAAATGTAGAGAAGTGCAAGTCAGGATTTTTAAAAGACATCATTGATGGTGATATATTAAAGTCACATCCATTATTCTCTGTTAGACCCAGTGCCCTACAGCTGATACTGTATACGGATGAAATAGAACTGTGTAACCCTCTGGGGTCACATGCCTCAAAAAACAAACTTCTGATGGTGTACTATACTTTAGGGAATATAAATCCTAAATATAGGTCTAAGCTGGCTGCTATTCGATTACTTGCCATTGCAAAAGCTATTCATATTGCTCAGTGTGGTGTCGATGTGATATTGGCTAAAATACATGAAGATCTGAATGTGCTATATAATGGTGTGAATATCAAAACAGTTGCTGGTGACAGAGTGGTTTATGGTGCTGTAGTCTCTTTTTGCGGTGACACTTTGGCATAAGGTAACTGGATTTAAGGAGGGAGTTGGATTTTCATTCTGTAAGTGCAGACATGTGAATGCAGTTTTGAAGACATGCAGATTTACTTTGAGGAGAATTTTGTTCAACGAAAGTTAGGTAGGCACATGAGACAGTGTAGTGAAATTGAGAGGGCTTCTACTGATTTTTTAAGAAACCGTTTGAAAACCACATATGGAGTTAACAGGAAAAGCAAATTGGTAGACTTTCCATTGTTTGACCTAATCAAGCAAACTCCTCGGGATATAATGCATGTAGTACTAGAGGGAGTAGCACCACTAGAAATAAAAAATGTGTTGAAACATTTTGTGCTGTCATCTTGTGCAGTACTAGGATACCCATATGCAGATGATGTCCAAGACAAGCCATGTCCTATTACTATTATGTCCTATTATGTCACAACGTTGTCATCAAATGACAACAAATTGAAGCAATCTTCTGGTTCAATGCTTGTGCTCCTCAAGATTTTACCATTTATATTAGACAGTTGTGAAAGAAATGCATACATTCAAGCCCTTACTGAATTAATACAGATAGTTCAGATCCTGTTTGCACCAGTAATTTCTCTTGCAACTATATCTAATCTCAAGTCCCTCGTCAAAAATCACTTAGCTCACATAAAGCAGTTATTTCCTGAGAACACCATAACACCAAAACAACATTATCTTGTGCACATTCCTAGTCAGATAAAAGCTTTAGGTCCAATGGTAAGACATATGTGTATGAGATTTGAATCCAAACACTAATTTTTCAAACAGTGGTCTTCTAAGTTAAATTTCAAGAATGTATGCAAATCCTTGGTAAAGCACAATCAGATGTATGAATGCTGTCAAAATGTCAGCAGTCTTGAACACCCAGCTTATTCCAAAGAGGTGGTAATAGGACCAGTGTCTGAGGTGAAAAACATGCAAGATGTCCAGAATAAACTGAGGGATTTCTTAGGCATAGAAAAGGTGAATCATGTGGTGTCTCTGAAATGGCTCCAGCCAAATGGCAATAAGTATGTTTGTCAAAAGCCAATGATTGTCATTAATGAAACTGAAGGTACCCCTGTATTTGCACTTATAAAAGACATATTCATTGCAAATTCCTCATTGTATTGCTTTGAATGTCAGGTGTACAACACTGTCATTTTCAGCCCTGATTTTCTTTCCTATGAAATTGAGGTGCCAAATCTTGCTCAAGCCACTGAGTTGGTTGATGCTGATAAGATTATTGACTACACATCTTACTGTGCCATTAGTTTTAAGTGCCACACCGACATTCCTCTGAAATACAATCTTGGTGATGTGATTGATGTATACAGATGCATGCGTGACTGCTAGTATATAAGCCATCCACTTTTGTAATAATTGTTACTGGAAACAAAAAAGATGAGTAAAAATAAAGGGGTGGGGGTGCATGGGATTGTTTGAAAGGGGATATCTACTCTAGTCTGTTTCCTTCTCTCTTTGACCCAGTTCATTTTTCTGTTAAAAAAGAATACCTGTACACAATGTTTGTGTGTAGACTCATATGCAATCAAAGACAGTTTTACAAAAAAAAACATCTTTTTTGATTGTTTTTGCACTTTTTGTATTTATTCACACCATTTGTGAAATGTGTTAAACATAATACTAATTAAATATTTTTCAGTTACATAAGTGTGTCATATTTCTAGAATTAAATGGAAAAACATGGAAATGTGTTTAAGTCTTAAACAGAATGTATTCGTATATTAAGTAAAATTGTCTTGAATTTCTTATTCTGTAGTTTAGAACATCAACACTTTTCAATGATCTAAAACAAAATTTCTAATTTCAGTTTAAGAAATTCTTATAATTAGCTATTGTTTCTTAGTAAGACAATTATAGACAAAGTTTCTAAAAACTAGATTATTAGTCTTATTCATACAATTCTAGTCAAGTCAGCTATTCTTAAAAGTAAAAAAACAAGATCTATTATTAATTTTCAAGATTTTCTAGCTTGTTAAGAATTTATTTTTTGCAGTGTGTAATTCATATTGAAATGTTAAGTTGTACTGTTAAAAGCTGCATCTACACCATGTACATAAATTAGCTTGGGGGGGCAGCGTGTGGCTCAGTGGGCTAAGCCTGTGTGCTTGTAATCACATGGTTGCCAGTTTAAACCCACATTGTTAGCTGGGATTTCCTATCTAATAAACAATTTAAGTACAATGTACTTAAACTAGTAAGTTTTTGGGCATTAATATAGAAATGGAAGTTCATTCTACTAATTTGTAGATAGATTTGATTGTGCTAATGATTTTAAGTTAAATTGATTTAAACAGCTGAGTTTTGGTCTTTTTTTTTACTCGAAATGGATGCAATGCATGATGGGAACATAACATTACCACGTCTGCGCATTCTGAGAATTTTGAATGTTCTCGTGGTTGAGTGTGTTTCAAAGGAACTGAGTGAGTTTACAATTACTTTAAAAAATAGAGTTTGGCGTTAATTTTCCTTGTTTGTTTTTCAGCAATATTTTTTCGAATGTTTCATTCCAATATTTCCAGTTTGGTATATTCCACTTGTTAGAAAACGTGAACAGTAAAGTTACTTTTATGGAAAGTTAACAGTATGGGCTAGGCCTTCTTATAATGGTGCTATTTTTGTTTCATAATATTTTGTTTTCAAATATTTTGATCTGAATTTGGTTCAGGCACTGATATAATTTAAAAATATGTGTATGTTCCAGTTTATGCCATGTTTTTTGACGTTCTAGTTTCAAATTAAACCCTTCAATTTAAATACAATGCAAATGTTGTTTTTCTTGTAATTGGTTTTTGTTTTCAAATTGAAGAGTTCTAGTTAAATTTTAAATTTTAATAAATACAAGTAAAACTATACTAACTAAATATGCTAAGTAGAAATAACTTGGGAAAAGAGTTAATATTACAAATTCAACTTAAGTCAAATTGGAATTTAGCAAAGTGAACTCAATGGTTGTTATTGTGGGCAGTGTTGGTTTAATGGTTAGGGAAGCCCACTTGCAATTGAAAGATTGCAGGTTTGAATCCCCAACCAACAAGCCGTCGCTAAGGTACTGCTCCCTGGGCGCAGAATCAGCTGTCCCCTGCTGTGTCACACGTGGGTTAAATACAGAGTTCACATTTCGTTCGTGTGCACTGTGGTTTGTCAGTAATGATAATCACAAAATTCTTATTGCAATAAGATGATGAAGTCATTGGTACTATCAATAATCTTAAGTTAATTCAGTTTGATATTTAGTGTATTGAACTTAAAATAACAATTACATTCTTTAAAGAATTTAAGTTGAATTAACTCAAGTTTTCATTATTCATTACTTAACTTTTTTAAGGCAACCAGTTTCCTCAAATTTTCTAAGTACATTCAACTTATCCGGGCTTACAGTGCAGCCTCAGCATGTCTGCGGGTCCTTGAGCAAGGCCCTGAACCCCCAGCTCCCTGGGCACTGCCACAGGTGGCTGCCCTTCGCGGACAGCTTGCTTACATAGGAGCAAGTTGCGGGAGGCGTAAATGACAATTTCTCCACGGGGATTAATAAAGTGATAATTATTATTGTTGAATTTAAATCCATTTAAATTCTACTTCCTTTAATTCAAATTCAAGTAGTTGACTGATTTTGGAATGTTTCGATTTTTCAATAAGTTGCAACAGCACTGACAAGAGAGTAGTTCATAAGACCAAGACTTTCTGCTGGCTCTGTTATACCGAACTCAGATATGTTGCTGGGGAATCATCCAATATGCTAAGTCATTTGAGATTAAATGATCCCACTCTATGAACGACCAGAACAAGGCAGAAACTGCCTTGCTATTAGTGTCCTCTTGGTATTTAAAGTGCTTTAGCCATAAAATTCAGATCAGGGTAAAAACATAACTATGGCAATAGAGGTGATTATCACTACATATATGTGACCATACTCAGCAGTAGAGAACATCAAATTTAGTTCGTTATGATTGATATGATGTACAGTTTTGATTTAAAAAATTTATTTTACTTTTTTTTTTCTTCAATGTGCAAATAAGCATCCCTTAGATTTGTTATTCAGACACATTACAGATGCATTGCCTTTGGTTTACAACTCTTCCTAACTGATTTTGCATATTTAGGCCTAATAATAAATAATTTCAAAACAAATTCAGTTTTCACTCCCATACTGAAATTGCACTGAACTGTGAACCCAAATTCAAGGTTTGTACCGAACTGGTAATTTTGTAACAATTACACCCATATTAGTTACTGACCTAAATTGTGTCCTTAAATTGATGGTAGACATTTTGGAAGTGGAGACTGCATGCATAGGTTGCAAATGTGTAAGTTTTGTTATCTGGGTGTTCCAAAGTCATATATGTCAATAAATTTGACCTTGGATTCCTGCATCCATCTTTGCCAGAGCCACCTCCTTCTTCAGTTCTATCTTCAGACATTCAGCTGCCTAGTGCTCACTGTGATGCACTTGCATAATTGACTGCAAGAGCACTGTAGCCTACCACACAAGCCACTACTGTGAATTCAACACCAATCAGAAATGGAAAATACCAGTCTTTGGACAGAAAAAAACATGTATTGTTTTGTCACCCTACAGTGGCCTACACCACTACTTGTGAAAAAAAGTAACTGGAAGAGCTACAGCATGTTTAAAGTAGCTGTGCTACTATTAAGCTTATGAAAAAAGTAGATAAATTAGTAGTACTGCTACTTGTAGTTATCTACTCAACAACCCTGAGTCTTATAGACTGATTTAGATCATTACACTGTATAACAATCTTGTGGCTCTTGTGCCCTGGACAGCTTAAAAAAGATGGGTTGCAGACCATAGTGAGAGATCTGGGCTGGTGGAAGGCTCAACAACTAGGGAATGGAGAGGAGGTGTGGTGAAAGAATGACTGGACTGAAGGATCTGGAGGAGTTATCAATTAAAATAGATGGAGGAATGGCACAAGTGAAATGTTGTTATGGAGAGACTCTGGATAGATATATTTAAACTACATGCAGACAGAAATCATGGTCAGTTCTGCCAACTGAGGTGACAAGTGTCAAATAAAAAAAATCAGCAGTGTATATGACATTCTGCTGCTTAACCATTCATAGTGGTACCAGTTTTCATCATGACCAGTTCCACTCATTGAGGCAAGTGAGCACTACGAGCAGCTCCACTCATTGAGTTGGACTATGAGAACATATCTCACAATTTCAATATACTCAGTAACTGGGTTACCAAAGTAATCAGCCTACATTCCATTAGCATGAGTGCTATGCCTACTGGGCAAGGGGAGGATCAGTGAGTGTGAAGGTTTAGTCTCACTTTCTTGAGTTTCACTTCAGATTGTAGGAGTTGAGAGGCAGATGATGTGAACTGAAAATTTGTTTCCGTCATTGAAGAGATTCTTCTGAGCTCTTTTGTGCACTCTGCAGAAACCCTCTTATTTTGAAAATAAAAGCATAGTGGTAGCCTACTACGCGTATATTTGGTAATTCTCAGCAAAATGAGAATCCTTTAACAAAAATGAAGTTTGTGAAATACTGCATTTGAATTTTGTGCAGAGCAATTGACATTACCTTTATTATTAGGTATATTCAACACTGCAAATGGTGTATTTGGCCATACCTTTAAAGTAGGGTTGTCAAAGTTAACACGATAATCGTGCGTCAACGGGAATTAATTATAATGTGACAAATTTTTTTGATGCCATTAATGCGTGTTGATGGCAGCTCGGAAACAGTAATGAATAAAGAAAAAGGTATCTTGAATGGCAGGTTCAGCTTCAAAACTCTGTCAGATGGGTACATCGACAAGACCAAAATTATTTGCAGTTACTGTCGATGTGATCACCACCGAAGTACATCTAGTCTTAAATACCATACCAGGCTGTGGCTCTTCTCAGAACACATTTGCATTTTCAAGTCTTAACGTATTATGATAATACTTTCATAAATGTAAATCATTTATTTATGGGTTAATATTATTATTTTTCATTTAGATATTTCTTTAGCTATATGTGAATGAGGCGGTCCGTCGACGTCAGTAAAGTTAGTTTGCTGTTCGATTTTCACGTTTTAAATGGCCATAAAAACCTTATATATGTACGAAAAAATACGAATTATGGCTTCATGCGATAGTCCTGATGTGTGAATTCAGAAAATATAAATACATTACATAAAAACAGCGTTTAGTGTATTTTGGCCATTTATTTTCATTAGCTTCTCACGTCAAAACCAGACGTCCTAATGACTCCAAAAGCATCGCATATTAAACATCCTGAATTGTGAAAAATTTCACAACCGATAACATTTCCATATATCGCGTTTAAACCCATTAAAAACACACTTTAAAACGCAGGTTTTAAGGAGAACCGGAGAGATAGCCCTTAATGTGGACCAACAATATAGGCCAAATCCACACATTTTAATAATTCCATTCATCCTACAGTACATGCATTTAAACTGGTTAAAACTGACCAAGATGACTTGTGATGGTCAAACAAGGACCGTTCACACCTTCAAATA
>JAODKC010000095.1:22475606-22487977 GCA_026777985.1 Mormyrops attenuatus | reverse complement strand
TTCTTGACATTTTAGCTTGCATGCCTTATTGAGTGGAGGTTATGTTTCAGCCTTTGTGACCCTAGCGATGTCATGTAGCACACTGTGCATAGTGCTTCCAGAGATTCCATTCAGATTGCAGTTTTTTTAAATGGTGGCATTTGATTCTAAAGCGTTTCTATAAGTCTCCCCTTTAATTTGACACATAGCTATGGCAGTTAATTTGTGTCTTTCTCGCTACATGCTTCTTCCGTCCTCTTTGTCTGTTGGCCACAAAACACTAGATTGTACAGTAATCATGTTTTAAAGGTTTAGCAATTTTGATTGTTTTACATCCCTCTGACTGGCATTTTACTATTTTGTTTTTCTCTACTCTCTGCAAGGTCCTTTTCTGGCCCATTTTAATAGTCATAAAAATGTGCTTAATAATTCTGCACAGGAAAGTATCTGTTTTCCTGTTTTTCTCCAAACAGAAAGTACTCAGACAAAAAACTGAACATGTACTGCCTTTTAGACAGTTCATTCTTAATTACAGATTCATCTGGACTGAAAATATGAGTCGGAAGAGAAGATACTGTTGTGAAGGGCGAGCGGCGAGCACGGAAGCAGGCGAGCGAGGCCGTGGATGCAGGGCAAACGGGATTTATTGTAGGGAAAGACAAGCAGACGGGGGAGTCCACAGCAACTAACATCAACAACATACAATGACCGATCTGGGGATACTAAACAGAACACAGACTAAATACACTGGGTAACAAGCAGGAAACGGAAAACAGCAGGTAAACGGAAGGATTCCACATGGGGTTAACGAGGAGGCGTGGTCCACATGAGGGCGATTGGGGCTGGGCATGACAGAACCCCCCCCAAAGGCGCGCACTCCGGGCGCGCCTAAGGGAATAGGCGGACGAGACCGGGAAAACAGGACCTGGAAGACAAACAAGACCATTAACGGGACACTGGAAACAGGACGGAAACACAGAACAGGCCAAGACAGGACCTGACAAAGGACAGGAAACGCCGACAGACAAACCAGAAAAGGAGACCACGGGGGAGCAAAACACGGAGGAGGCACAGAGGGACGAGGGACGGAGACAGGAGGCACAAAGGGATGAGGGACGGAGCCAGGAGGCAGGACGGGAAAGGACGGAGGAACAAGGGGAGGCCGAGGGAACCGGGAACCCAGGCGGGCGAGGGAGGGCAGACGCAGGGGCCACAGGCGAACAGGAGGCCGGAGCCGGAGGGGGCCACACAGGGGATGAGAAGACAGACAGTGGGACCGACAGAGGAGGCGAGGAGGAAGCAGAAGGGGACACCAGGGGAGACGAGGAGGGAGCAGGAGGGGACACTGGAGCAGGCAGGCAGGAGGGGGAAGCCGCGGCAGGCGATGGCGCAGCCAGAGCCGGGGAAGGCGCCGTCCGAAGCTGAGCCAGAGCAAGGGGACCTGGAGGCGGCTGACAAGGTGAGTCGGGGGGACCTGGAGGCGGACGACAAGGCGTCACCGGAGGGACCACAGGCGGGCGACGAGGCGCCGGGGGGGGGACCCGGAGGTGACAGCCGAGCCGGAGCCGCAGGACCCGCAGGCAGCCACCGAGCCACAGCCAGGGGACACACAGGGGCGAGCCAGGGGGCAGGGCGGGAGACTGACAGGCGAGGACCAGGTCGGGCTCCACCATGCGGACGTGATGGTGGAGGAGTCAGTTCCCTGTCCAGGTCCTTTGTGGCCATCAGGTGGGTCCCCAAGGGGTCCCATTCAAGCTCCTCCTCCTCCAGCACGGGAGGAGGAGAGATGGTCCCATAGTCCGGGACCCTCTTGGGGGCTGGTGGTGAGACGGGCGAGACAGGCGAGCCGGGCTGGACAGGCGAGCCGGGACAGGTGGCGACGGCAGGCAGGATGGACGAGCCGGGCGAGGCAGGCAGGACGGGACAGGTGGCGGCCTCAGGTGAGGCCGCGGGCGTAGCGGCGGCGGCAGGCGAGGCCGCGGGCGTAGCGGTGCCGCGGGCAGAGCGGCGGCATCCGGCTGGAGGGCCGCGGGCGTAGCGGCGGCATCCGGCTGGAGGGCTGCGGGCAGAGCGGCGGCAGCCGGCAGTGAGAGAGCAAGCCCTCAGGTAAACTGTCGGGGCTTCCTCCGCTTCATTCCTCCTGAGCTTCTTCTTTCTCCAGTGTTTTCTGGCTGGTGGAGACGGGGTTGCCCTGGAGAAAACGAGAGGCTGAAGCCGCTTCTCCGTAACTCTGTTCACCAGCCTCCGGAGGTTTTTGCGCACGTCGGGAGTGACATGCGCGCTTGTGAGCGGGGTCATCTCCCACAGGAGGGTCCCGCTCCTGCTGGCTAAGTCCAGGAATCCGGGGTCCTCACGGACCTCCGGCAGGTTTAGCCAGTAAATCACCTCTTGCAGCAGGCTGATCCGCGGTGCGGTGATCGGTCATTCTGTCGTGACGGGCGAGCGGTGAGCACAGAAGCAGGCGAGCGAGGCCGTGGATGCAGGGCAAACAGGATTTATTGTAGGGAAAGACAAGCAGACGGGGGAGTCCACAGCAACTAACGTCAACAACATACGTCAACAATGACCGATCTGGGGATACTAAACAGAACACAGACTAAATACACTGGGTAACAAGCAGGAAACGGAAAACAGCAGGTGAACGGAAGGATTCCACACGGGGTTAACGAGGTGGCGTGGTCCACATGAGGGCGATTGGGGCTGGGCGTGACAGATACAAATAAAATACACACTTGCCTAATAATTCTGCACACAGTGTAATGCATTCATTAGACATTATAAACATGGCTATACATATAAAAAGGCATAACACATTATAGCCATGTTCATTGTGCATTATGACTGCCTTATGAAGCACTCATTTATAATGCACTATAGATACCTTTATAATGCAGTACAATGCATCCTTTAATGCATATACTGACCAATATAATGCATAGATAAATATCTATATCTATAGTATCTATAGTGTATTATAGATGAGAGCTTCATAAAGCATTCATAAAGCACAATACACATGAATATAATGTGCTATGCCTTTTGATAAATATGTGTAGCCCTTTTTATAACGTGTTATGAATGCATTATTATTTGTTATGAATGTCTTTATAAAGTACTAAAAACAAGTGTTACCAGATTTTTTAAATGTAAAAAGCAATTACATGTATTACAGTTGGCATGCCCTTAGACATATCCTGCAGGCAGATATTTGGAATATTTCCATCCATCCATCCATCCATCCATCCATCTCCTAACAGTTTCTCCTGGTTAGTGTTGGGGGGGAGGGGCGGTTGGAGTCCTTTGTGAAATATTTGAGTTTCAGTAACTACTTTTCTGCTGCCATGTATCAGAAGACAGTATATCCGCGAACCTTTAGTGCTGATTGCGGGCTGCATGGTTACGCGCGTCTGGTATAATAAATCCGACTGTCAATGCCCCGCTTCCACAGTCCGTATACCAGTAAAACACGTATATATATATTGTGCTGTTTATTAACAACCATATTAAAACACGGATTGACAGGCAAAACCGAAATTATACCTTAAACACGGTAAGAAAACCATGTGCTTCCTACCATATCAGCAAGCCCTTCCCGCTCAGCCCAAACACACCAGCGCAACCCCTTGCGTTTCCACCACTGGTGGACAACAGTAACATATTAAACTACATACACATGCATATAAAAGATCTCAACGTATATATATATATATATAACCACAAATACAAATCACAATTGACTGTAATCAACATAGATTTACCCATAATAGATAACTAACCGTCCCATATAAAAGTACTAAATTACACCTGGCTCATACAGACAGGGAGAATATCTTACCTTCAAAGCACAAGGTCCTATGCATGATTCAAGTCATAAATGACTTTCAGTGTTTGCCAACTACAGGTATATCATTATTTAATATGATTGTAAATGAAGCTGGGGAAAGAGCCCTTGAGCAAAATGAATTTTAATTTTATTTACAGTAAGAAAAATAGGTTCTTGGTGCCAACTAAGATATAGAAAAGCATTTTATTCCATTTTATTTTAAAATATTTTATACATTTCGGTGTCATGAATCAGAATTTATTTCAATTTGTTAGCTGTTCACCAGTTTCGTATGAATAGAATATTTAGGTGTCATAACATTGCATGTTAAATTACTCGGTTACAAACGCCTCAGGACCAACTGTGAGTCAATTTTCAAAGGCCAGACATGCTGTCATCTACACTTTTCAAAGACCCAAAGAGCCCTGTGTCTTGAAGTGCGCTCTTTCTCTCATAAACTTGACTTTTAGTTTCAGATTTGACTGTTTGCTTGGCATTGGCATGACAAACTGCCAGATTAGCCATTTGTGAGGAAATGTCACCAGGAGAGGGAACTGACTCATTTTACCCGTAAGCCCTCAAGATATGATAAACTCTCTGTGGGCTGCATGTTTCATTTATGAATCACTTTTTTCAAGATTGATTTCAAATTTCATTTTTTTGCTATCACCATGAAGGCACACACTGACCTTTTGGCCTTTAACAACACAAGTTAATGCCACTAAAGCAAATTTTGTAGCTGCAAATAGTGTAAATTTTTTCAGCTTTTTCACTCACACGGCAGTAAACAAACAGTTATATAATTAGAAAAAACATGAGATTGCAAAAAATATTATTGTTTTTATATAGTACAGCAAGTTTTTTTTTTTGTTTATAATGTTAAAGACCTGAGGAAGAAAAATATGGGTTATAATTTATAGTTGTCTTTAAATACACATACTGTAAGTGATAAAAATGCACATTTTTGTTCTGTATTATGTTGGTTTTGTAAGCAATTTGTTTTATATTGAAATTACAATAACTTCTTTGCAAGGGATACATTTTCAAATCCATCCATCTTCCAGCCACTTCTCCAGCATCGGGTCACAGAGAGTCTGGGAATAAGAGAGAAGAAACCCTGGATGGGATGCCAGTCTATTGCAGGACACACACATGTACACACTATGGGAAAACAAAGGGACACCAATTAGCTTATTTTAATGATTTTGGGGTGTGGGAGGATACCTGAGCACTGGGAAAAAATACAGACGACACAGAGGGAACATGCAAGCTTTTCACCTAGATCAGGGGTGGGATCCTAACTCCCAGTCCTGGACGTGTGAGACAACAGTGCGTCCCACTGGGCTATGAGGCCACACTGCTTAATATACATAACTGCCACTTTTGTGACAGAACAATCATATGTTTACTTGTTAGGTCCATCTTACACCCACTAATCACTCCATATCATGACAGTTACTCGTCAACAACTGACAATCAGCTTTTAAAAAATTCATTATAAGCAACTGCTGGTTTTATAGTGATTATTTATAGAGAAGCCCTGCAATTAAATGGACAGGCACTGAAAACTTTATCAGAATAGCAATCAAGTGTCTATCACTGAATGGTGTCTGATGAATAAGTAAGAAAACTCAGTCCTAGTCAGGGGTACTCGTATTAGTAAACTGAGTGACAATATTAAAAGTGATATTTAAATATTCTCCTCCTAGAAAAGGGCACTAATGGTATTCCATTTGAGAGTGGATGTCTACCATATATAACTAAAATTACATATATTATGTGCTTCTGCACGACTCATATTAGACAGTCACAGGCCCATTTTGAATCTCTTCCTATCATTGAAATGAAATGCTCTTAGCAGTTCTGGATGATTTGAAAGGAGAGACAATGTGGAAACCGGTCGGATAATGTACTGAAAGATAAAAATGGATAAAATGGATTAATTCCTTCTTCTTGTGAATAAGCAACCACAGTTTGTTCCCTGCGATCCATGAAATAATCTGTCTGGAGAAGATATATGTTACATTTGAACTCATCTCACTGACTTCATTTCATTGTGAGTGCTGGAATGGTTTTATGGTACTGTTTAAAGCCTCAGGCACATCTAAATGATTCTCTTTCAGCTGCTCCTATGGAATGTACAAGCAACAGAATTCCTTGTAGGGCATGAGGTGAACTTGAAACCAAGTTAGAACACCAGAAGGGATAATAGTGTTATCTAATAAAGTACTGTACTTGCAGTTACAGTACTTCAAAAATGTACAGCTGTATAAAAAGCTAAAGGGTGTGAGCTACAGTATTGCCATTTAATAGAGGGGTGCTGTGAAGAAAATATTAATAAAACATGTAATATATATAAATCCACACAATCACTGTAACTATGTCTCCTTTTTTTCAAGACCAAAGTGGAGAAATGAATACCAGACTTCATTAAAAATGCAAGTACAATGTTTCCCATCAGCTCACATTATGTTCTGTGATCTGTGAACCTCATTCTCTTCAGATATTTTATAATTTTGATACGAAGTGTTCCAACGGTGTCATATATTGGCATTTGCAAGCTGTTGTGGGACATTGGTCAGAGAATTTGTTGGAAAATGACTTAATTTCACACATTCAGGTGAATGCAGCTATTCGTACCCTCATCATGTTACAAAATTGCCACTAGAGGTGTATGTGGAACTGAATCATTACATTCAAAACGTGTTTTATGTTCCCTGGCAGTTTTTCTCTGGTTAGTACGTTTTTATATTTTAAAAATGCCCTCACATACTCCATTTGTTTTACCTCAGTTCATTACCAATGGCCCTTTCAAATCGGGTAGCCTCATTTGGACTTCCCATTTTCTATTGAAATTGAGGACAAAGAGATTTACAGTGTCTCTCACTCTCCCCACAGAATGGGCAGTGAAGCTGTGAAATTCCATCAGATGAAATTTTCACATATGGATATACTTTTTATTTGTATGCTGAAGTACCCACTTCACATTAAGCTAATGTGTACCCCTGGGACATGCTGCCACAGAGGAGCACCTTTTTATTAAACTCAAAAGCAAACAGAATAAAACAAAAATACATCCACTAAATTTAGCTTAGGGACAACTGTGACTGTATCAGAACATTGCAGCAGAAAATTATTTTAAGATTTATTTTAAATTAATTTAAATCATTATTAAGATGCAGTGTTTATTAAGCACTGGGGAATAAACTGTTTTATTATACAAATATAAAACTGTATTGCCTTCTGATAGAATGCTATTTTGCTAAGAACTGAACATATATTGAGCATTACGGAACTGAGTCTGACTGTGGGCTGCCATCACTGAAACATTCTTTTCTTTTAATGTACTCTTTGAAATATGTAGATATGCGATCAAAGAAAAACAACTTTTAATTGAGATTGTTTTGAGTTCTTAAGTAGAACTAGTGTCCAAAGGGGACCATGAATATTCATTGCTTTGTAGCTGTAGTAATAGCCGTTTTTCTTTAATTCCTTGGTTGTAGCTACTCATTCCTGATATCTCTAAACAATACTACAAGGCTTTTTTTGCGATTCAATATGCATTTTGTGCATGTGATCCAGCTCATATGATCCTGAAAATTGAAACTTTGTTGCATCCAAAACATCTGCAGCTTGACAAATAAACCAACAATAAACACATTTAACTTTAGTCATTACAATTCTTTGCCTATAGTAAGGTTAACACCTGCCATCTCCAAGGGTTAAAATGCACATGTTGTTTCAGTTTCTGGTCTTTCTATCCATCTTGCTGAGTTATTGTGTTATTTTCACTGGATCCATTTACATATTCTTCACCCAGTACTTTGTGGCATCCCATATGAATGTCCTGAATCTATTTGTCACACAGAATGAGTTATAGTCACTCACACAGCACACACGTTCCCATTGTGACCTGCTACATTACACAGGTGAGCAGACACAACGGGGTTTAGGTTACAAAAAATGACTTTAGACAGTAAGTTGGTAAGTGCACTTTATATATTACCAGCTAGTCCTGTAACTGTAAGACTATAAATTGACTCATTACGAACTTTTCTACAAAGGTGATATTAAATGACTGCCTTTAATCATGTATCCATCTGTGATGCCACATCCTAAATCTTACTTTGCTCATCTCCTCTTTACACTGGAAGCCTACAAGCTCTTCAAAAGGCAGAACGGCTGGAAGGCAGCTGACCCCGAGCAGTCCTCCACTGCTGCACTGAAACATTGTGCTAAACAGCAAGCATCAGTATTCTCTGATCTGTTCAGCTAATCCCTCAACAAGCACAAGGAGCTAGCTGCTGAAAACCATCTATCATTACTCCTGTTCTCACAAAGGACAAAATGTTGTGACCCCAAAATTACCGACATGCCATATTTAATATTTATCTTCATGCAAACCTTCGAATGACAGATTGTTCCTTATACCAAATTCATTGCAGGCTCATTCCTTAGACCACTTCACATATAAATTGTTGGTAGGTGCACTGCAATATTCAGATACTCCAGGCACAAATGTGAGGATCTTGTTTGTAGACTTGAGTACAGCCTCCAAGACATCTTGAAAGATCTCCTGTACATCAAATTGCCCCATCTGAATACTGGCCTTAACTATACATCAGTGGATCACCAACGTCTGAAATAACTGGAAATACAGCTCCATGGAAATAAAACAAGCAGGAATGGTCATGGATGGACAGTCTGTGAGTAAGCTCTGAGGTGGGGCTTGAGTCCTTCCCTTTCTGCATGGCTACCTCATGATGTGCAGTTTTTATTTGTTTATGGGAACTGGTGTCTCTATAATGTGTGTCCTGCGATGGACTGAAATGCTGTCCAGGGTGTCCCTGCCTCATGCCCTGTGATATTGTTGCTTACCATTACCACACGCTTCATAAGCAGTTACATGCTACCTATCTTCTGTAACCACTTGTCCTATTCAGGGTCAGAGGTGTCTGGAGCCTATGGGCACAAGACAGAGGAACAACCCAGGAAGGGACACCAAACCAGTCACAAGGCACACTCACACATCATTCATGCCTATGGGCAACTTGGTAATGCCAAGGAACCTCAGCATGTTTTTGAACTGTGGCAACCAGAGTACCCAAAAAAAACCCCCATGACAAGATGCAAACTCCACACATGTAGAGCAACGGCAGAGACATGAACCATGGTCCCAGACATCAGTGCTAATAACTGTGCCAACATGCCACCACAAAACATTTAATGATTATTAAACTATGTTCTTGTCCACTGCTTTGGTGAAACCCCCTAATTTAGCTGTTTTGTTACACCGTAGTCCACAGATGATCCGTTTCTTTTTTAAGCTAACAGGGAAAACCACACTGGGCAAATCTATGACCATTTTAGAGACAAAAAAGTCAAACTGCTTTAGAAAGAGGGGTTTTGTCTCAAAATTTAACTCATAACACTACTGCATTGTAATCAGAAGTTCATTCTGATATACAATTCAACTAATTATTTCCGAATGCTATACAATAATTCTGTCTACACTAAAAAGCTGGCTATGGTTGGCTGTAAGACGAATCCAATTAACCCCAGTTAAAAGGAGAGCAACAGTTTTACCAATAGCTTTCCTATACACTCAGGAGATCAGTCTTCACTTTCAAAAGAAGACTGTGGGCTTCATCAGACTCCTATAAAAGAAACTTCTGAGACTAATTTTCCGAGCTTGCAAAAGCTTAATGAATGTCCGTAAAGACATCTAAGAAACAGGACCAACTGACATTCCCCTTTTTTGTCAAGAAACAATGTGGTAAAAGAGCATGTCGACTTTCTTTTTCCTGTCTGAAATAGGAAACACAAAGCAGCGGAAAATCTTTGAGGGAAAAAAGAACGTATTTAACACCCTTGTGATTTGAAAATTTTAGGTGAAAATGTCAATGGTGTTTTAATAAAAATTCTACTTTAGTTTAAAAGCTAGTACCAGAGAACTTTTGAAAAGATTTTTACAATAAATTGAACGAGGCTGCAGATAAATTATTACAAAAATACTATATCAAGTAATAATATAATTTATTCTTTAATTATGGAAAGGCCATCATTTGGTGTGTAACACAAACATTTCCATTTAAACCATCCCTCCATATTTTGGATCTGTTTATCCTATTCAGGGTTATGCGGGTTCCCTGAGCCCTATCCCAGAAGTGACAGGTATAAGGCAGAGAACAACCCCGGATGGGCTGCCAACCCATTGCAGGGCACACACACATGGACGATTTGGCATCTTAAATTCCCCTTAGCATGTTTATTGTTTATAGACTGTAGAGGGGAAACTGGAGTACCTGGAGGAAACCCCATGATGACATGAGGAAAACGTGCAAATTCCACACACATAGATCCATGGCAGACACTCAAACCCTGGTGCATGAGGTATGACGCAGTGCTAATTGCTGCTCTATCATGCCACCCCTGCATCTGAACGAAAAATTATAAATATTTCATTTTTATAATGCAATATCTGTAACCAGATATCCATCCATCCATCCATCCATATATCCACCCATCCATCCATCCTCCAAATGCTGGTGAAGGTGACTATCCCAGACAGGACACGAGGCTGGGGTACACCCTTGGGCAGGATAATTGGAAATATTACATTCACAGTATACATAGTTTTAAATAAGATTTTTGTAATCAGTCTGTCACTAAAAATCTGTGTTTGAGGCATTGCTTGTCTTATGGAATCAAATGGGGGCCTGGTCAACTACCTGTATAGTAGGGAGTCAGCATTGTTGAATATTCGAGGATGTGTATGAAATTGTAAAAATCATCTTAAAATTGAATATTAATTGAACTATTTTAAATAATGTTTAGCAGCAAGAGTTATTGGTTCTTTAATCAGTTTGTGGTTTATTCATTTTTAAGTTAACCTCTACTGTTTTTCAGTGAATGCTGCTTGCACTCTACGAGTCATTCATTATCATTTGTGCCTTGTCTCATTCATGATTTGGCACTCATACGGACACTATTGAGCAAAAGTATGTGATTTGTTAGATCTGCTTTGTGTATGCTGGCACACTTTTTGCAACAAGTGTAAGAAAAACCTATTATGATGCTGCTGTTAATTTTATATATACATTTAGGTTGTCCTGGTTCTTGTTAAAAATGTTCTTGAAATTCATGCTCTGTGAAATTCATTCTTAATAAAATTTTAAATAATATAGTTAATTATCAGTGTATGAGGACAGACTTTTTGGCAAGTTAACCAGAATGTGAACTTCTGACTTGCCTTTCTCAACAAACACTCTATTGTTTCTATTTCTAGATTCTATTGTTTTTTTAAAAAAAACTGCTGTAGTTTATTTTTTGATAAATTTTTATCAAAAAATGTTTTGTTTTATAAACATTGTAATATTTATTGCACAGATTTCAAATATTGCAATGTGAATTTTTCCAATATCGTTAGTTTTATGCCTAATCTCAGTGCTACTTTAATTCTTTCAAGTTATCTTTCTGAAGCAATGAGTGATGTCTCATTTTGCTTGGAAATTAATATATGGAGCAGCCTATAAGCCAGAGAAGTATTGTTGGGATTGTTTTGATAAAAATTAAAAAATCACCATTCCCATAACCTCCCAAAGCACAGGATATAGCAAATGCTATAGCAAATGCTATTGTACGATGTTGCACTTTGCTGGTTTCAAGTTAATGTATCAAGCTACTTTGTACGGTTTTTTTGTACTTTGTACAGATCTTTTTAAAGCAATAAGTAATATCTCATTTTGTATGGAAAGAAATATATTTTGATCCATACTCCATACACGTCTGTCCATGTGTGTGGTGGGGGTTAATTGAATATTATTATAATAATGACTGGTGAAATTCAACTTGAAATTCTGCCTGAAATGGCCATCCCTACTGTGTAGTGTACAACGTAAAAGGATACTAATCATAAATCAAACAAATGGACTCCTCTGATATATGTGGGAAATATGTGACCCATCCTGTATAGAGCATCTCCCATTTAAACTCCAGTTTATTATCATTATTACTCTCACACATGATTCTTATTAGTTATAATGGAGCTGACATTTTCTAGAATGTGAAGGCAGGTGGTTATAGTGTACAGTACAGCACTGTACCAAATTTTGTGTAGTACTACAGCAGTTATGTACAGTATGGGTATAAAAGTCTTTGCATGGCACTCACAATGAAAATAAATGTGCCATACCTAACTCAGTCCAATAGTATTCACAAGCTTTCCTTCCTCCTGTTATTTTACTAATTTTAATTTGTTTCAAAGTCAATTACTTTCCTTAGTTTTTTGGGAGTACTTGTATAACTTGTGTGATGGCGTTTGTGGCCTACGATGCACTTAAGCATCATGTAAATAAGAGCACTGGCTTTAGAATCTTACTGTGACAGCGTTTGTTTGCATATTAGTGACCACGTGGTAAATAGGTCGATACGCAGTTGTTTTACATCTGTCTATGTCCAATTCAGGAAACTATTCAATTTGATCTATGCTACTGTAACACCCTGAATAAAGGGGAAATGTAAATGAACACTCAGGCACGATGCTTCCTCTGCGGTAGCATTACTGAGA
>JAODKC010000095.1:22417953-22467121 GCA_026777985.1 Mormyrops attenuatus | reverse complement strand
ATTAGTTAGGTTCTCCCCAAACGAGCTTGATGGGCTGAATGGCCTCCTCTCGTTTGTAAATTTCTTATGTTCTTATGACACGTGAACTCAATCCAGAAGGTTCCCCGTTGGCTATGGGGATCGAACCAGGAACTTTCACAGTGTAAGGTGACAGCATAAACCACAGTAACCACAGCAGGGATTCATTTAAGACACTTTGATGGAACGGAACTCCCACTTAAATGAGCCAGACTTGTGGAAATAAGTCAGACTTTCTCTTAATCCTGCTTTGTGGAATACCCCCCAGGTGACCAAATTGATGCAATGACAGAGAATGATTTCTACAAGTATTTTGGATTCCAACAAGCCAAACTTACTGAGCAATAAAACACATTAAACGTACACTAGCACAAAAATACACATCTCAACAGGAATACTAAAAACACGTGTACATGCATGTCGTAGTGTGTAGTGTGTAGTCAAAGCCATCAACACATATGCAATACCAATACTTACGTATTCCTTTGGAGTAATACATAAGACACCCACAGAGCTACAACAGCTCCAAAGGAAAACAGCTACACTACTAACAACACATAAACATCATCACCCAAAATCTGCTACTGAGAGGCTCACCCTCTCATTGGCAGAAGGTGGAAGGGGACATACTTCCATACTTAGACATACTAAACCTCCGCAATACACAGATGAACACACTAAGAAGCTTCTTACACACAAAATAGAACACATCAGCACTACACGATGCTATAGTCCATGCAGACACCAACCTCACACCACTTAACTTACACAGAACATTTTACAATCCTACACCTCAAAAAGCTAGAATGGACCCAGAAAGAACTCCAAGGCAGACACCCCTATGAACTCAGCCAGCATCATGTCGATAAACGTGCGTCAAACAGCTGGCTTATTTATGGGGATCTGTTCAGTGAGAAAGAAGGATGTTAGCTATTCAAGACCAAGTCATTACAGTAACACCAGAAACTAAAATACATACTCAAGGATACATGCATTACAGACACCACCTGTAGATATTGTCATCATTCACAAGAGACGATACAGCACATCAACTCTGAATGTAAACTACTGACATACTATACACACAGACACAATCAGGTTGCCAACATCATACACTAAGAACTAGCACTACAGCATAAACTAATAGACACAAGCACACCGTATTACAAATACACACTGAACACAGTGCTGGAGAACACATCACATAAACTGTACTACGACAGAGCCATACTGACAGATAGACCCATCCACCTCATCAGACCTGACATCACACTGATCAACAAACAGGACAAAACCATATAAATTACAGACATCGCCATACCAGACACGCAGAGCCTACAAAAGACACAAACAGAGATAATGTGCAAATACACAGATTTGGCACATGAAATACATCGTCTCTGGAAAAAGAATACGATAGTCATTGACTCCATTGTTCTTTCCTGCACAGGTGTCATCCCACATGCACTGCACGAAAACCTACAAAAATATATAATAATAATAATAATAATAATAATAATAATAATAATAATAAAGAGACCTTACCAATAATACTAATAATTCTTAATAAGCAAATACATTACCATTCTTCTTCCATATTACACAAGAAGCTAGCGACTGTATTGTAATGACTGTGATTTATACTGAAAAAAGTACTCCTCCTGTCAGCCTCTATTACAAACTGGTGTATCACAAAATAGAATCAACAATGGGTGACAAAGAACTTCCAGAAGATCTTCAGAAGTGATTTGTGGAAAGACAGATCAAGAGACAGGCACAAATTGCTTTAAAAAACCCTTGGAGCACTGTCAAAACCACCATTAATAAAGTATATGGTGATACACTGCGGGCTACATGATTATTATTTTGGTTGCAAGAAAAGTATATTTTTCAAACATCCATTGTATTTTGTACCTTGTACGGCAAAGAAACTCCCGAATACGGAATGCAGTCTCTGGACAGACTGCCTTTTAGGCTTTTACTAAAGAGTTTTTGGTGACTGGTCACCAAATGTCCAGCGATACAGACGCACAGAACTATCATGAGCAATGGTGTGAGTTTGGGACACAAAGACTGAAACATTCCAGCTTTGATACAATATTACTGGCAGTCTTTCCCATATAATGAAATGCAAAATACAAGACATGATACTCATACAACACAGGTCAAAATCTATAAAATTGACGAGGCATGATGTTCTCTAGCAAGTAGAGGCTGACCTTTGTCTTGTCAGCAGTGCTGAATTTCTACATACTGCAGGTCAGTAACTCGATGCCATTTTCATATCTTTTGTGTCTCTACTGCCTATCTGCGTACAGCAGCTTTCGATTTGCATTACTCATTTCCAAGCGTGTGTTTGTCAAACTTGTCATTTCACATAGTATAATAAAGAATAAGTGGAGTTACAATATAAAGAATGTTAGTAGGGCAAATGGAACAATGACAACAGGGGAGTGAAATAGTATCTAACAAAGAGAATTCTCTGTTTTCCCTGTAACCTCCTATTTTTGTCATTTATGAAGACATAATTTCATAGCAATAAGTAAGGCTTCTCATCCTGAAAATGTTTGATAAATATCATTACCCAGTGACAAATGTGCATTTTTAACTCTTTATTTCTGCTTAGGATGTTTTGCAAATATTATATTCAATTACCTCAGGTACTTCATCCGTAGGTGATGGGGATGCCACTCCCCAACAAAGAAGTACTGGCTTCAGGGGCTACATCAAAAAATCTGGGGGCTTTTCTCAGTTTTCAGTCTTGTTCTGTTTTATTTGTTCTTTTTCTATTTTTTTTATTTATATTTGTCAGACGAATAATGTGTTTCATTTCGTCACCGTCAATAATGTATATTTTAATCACGTTTTTTGTTTTAGTTACCATCACGCAAAAACCCTCTTCTGGTCATATTTTCATCAGTGAAATTAACGCTGGGGGCAATAACAGGTATCATGAGCAGCCGTGAGTGTAAGCAAACAAATGGTCTCCATGGAAACTGTGCAATTTTAATGCTGTAAAATCTCTTTCAATGCAGTAAATCCCTTAAGGATTTTCTTAACTAAGGAAGATTTTTATGGTATTCTGTGCAACACCCTTAAATAAGTCCCTCAGCTAAGGAAAAATTACACCGAAAGTGTCGTAATTAAGGGGAAAACTTAAAGTGTCATGTGCAGCAGGCCCCTGGTTGCTATCTTCAGGCTGGTTCTTATCTTCACCCATCATCCATAACAGCCATACCCTGCCCACCTCCCTAGGAACCATGTAACCTACAAGCAGGCTGAAAGCCCAAAGCTTACTTGTTTCCCACATTGTTCAATCAGGAGGAACAATAAGCCTTTTTTTACGTGCTCTTTTCCACACTGGAAAGACATCCCCACAGGTTGTTGAGAGGCAGAAAGTCAAAGGAACCGGGCCTTTCTGATACTGAAACTTAATGTCTCCTTGCCATGAACAGAAATCCTACACAGAAATTTCAGTTCAAGCCTGAAAAACAGTGAGTCTATACATGAATGCTGCTCACTGAGAAGGAACAAATCATGGATCATTATTTATCCATTTAATCTCTCCAGAAAGTTATGATTTACCAATATTTCTGTTCCATAACTTTAATATTATATTTTTAAATCCCTGTACAATGTGTTGCCACGTATACAATATGCCTGTCAGTATCCGTGACTCCACAGATGATTCTTAACAGAAACTTATAACCTAATATAAATCCTACAGACTAACAATGTGAGTGGCATTAATTACATTTACAAAACATAGACTTGATTTACTATTTAACAGTTAATACCATAACTATAAGGCCATAGCCTCAAGGGCATCTAAGCCAAGCCAGAAACAAACAGTAGCGCTGGGCATTGCCACACGGCAACCGTGATTGGCTATGACTGATAACTAATCAAGCCAACCAGCTGCAGCTTCTCTCAGGCCTTCGGCCTGTTCTCATCTTCCTTGTGTTTTGTTTTGTTATCAATAAACCATTTCACAACTGAGCTTAACAGACCTCCCCCCCCCAGCTACCCGCCAGGGCCGCAGACCATAGCCAGTGTCATCCAACTACCCATCAATTGTCTTTTTAGATTATACTGACTGTGTCATTCATATTCTTGTAATGTACAGCTCAAATGCACCATTTGTCCTTATGAGATTTCTGTCAGTTCTTATTATTATATTTATGAATTTAAGGGTTTAAATTATTAAGAATATTTAGTAAAGGGGGTCCATAGTAAAAGGAGAGATTGTCAGTCTGAACAAACAGAACCTTGAGTGTAGATAACCAAGTGATCAAAACAAGGAGCATAGACACTGGCAAACAGACAGCCAGAACTGCGTCACCATATCTGCCCATCAGACTCTTCCTCTCAGACAGGCTGGTCGTCAAGTACTAGTGCTAACAAGACTAAGGCCACTGACTGCAAATCATGCAAATGAGGCGGCTGGTTTGTACTGAGGCATGGAGATGGAACAGGAAATGCTTTAGACATGATCATAAGTTAAAGCAGGCTCGGGTGAGCAGCAAACAGGATCCAGGACACTAAGCTAATTAAAAAACAAAACTAGGAAAAGGAACAAAACTGCTTGAGTGAGTAGATGAACGCGACTAAATACAAGACAAAGGCAGCTTTAAGAGTTTGACTACTGTAAGTATAGGTGTGAGTGATCTGGTAAAGCTGTGGATGAGGTTAATCAGAGTAGAGCAATAGAGATTCTCATTAAAGTATCCTTTTAGTTCTATAATTAATGTGATGTTTATTTCAACAGAACTACATATTTCGTTAATGTGATACATTTGCATTCACCAGGAGAAGTGGTCTGAAGGTAGCTGGCTGGATAGATGGATGAATGATACGCTTGAAAAAGGTTTCACTTAAGAAATCCTTCATTCTTCCCTTTTCATAATCAAAAACTTGTTTACTTTTAACTGAATGACGACATTCAAAACACCCACAGACTCAGAGTGTGATATTTTTTGCAAATGTAGATTTCAGAAATTCCTGTGATAATTCATTTACATTTTCAGATCGCTCATTAGATACACAACTGTGTCAGGGTGTGATTAATTATACGGAAACGCAAGACATCTGTTTGTGACAAGGTGATACATATTCTGCTTTTATAATTATACTGGAGGACAAAAAAGGTACTTTGAACCCATAAGTGACTTGCCATTTTTGTATCTATAAACTTCCCAGTAACTGGTTGGACATTATAGCCTAAGTTTTAATATGTAAGAGATCACTTCCTGATTTTCCAGGATCAAACAATATAGTAAAATAAAAACACAGCTACATTCATACACACAGACACTTCAGATAACAATAGAATCCACAACCTAAACTGAATGCTAAGGTTTTCGTTTAGGGGCTATCACTGAAATGTCACTTTATTAAAGAAAATATGGGCCAATGTGAGCAGACAAGTTTAACTGTTTAAATTCTTCTTAAACTTTTTGCATAATAGCACATAACTGCAATTTATCAATGTCGAATAAGAAAGCATATTCCCCATATTCTTTTCTTTAAGTTAGTCATGTGTTAAATTGGCTGGTTTTGATGGAGCTTGTGTCAGTGTGATATTTTCTGGCACCATTCGTATCCCTCTGTCAGTAGACACAGTAACCAAAGTTAACTCTTCTTTGTGAGAGACTGCGCCTCTTTAGAGTAGTTAACTGCGCTATTTAAAACTTGCTTAGGCCTTTAGTCAGAGATGATAATGGCTTAACACACAGAATATGTTAAGTGACATTATATTATCTAGATATGGACTTTTTCTAAACTCGTCTTTTTCAAACAGAGAATACTATATATGAGAATTTTTAAATTTCTCATTAAAATTTCACCAGTATAAAGTATGACTGTGCAATGAAATAGGTAAGGAATAAAACAGCAAGCAATTATTTGAAATCTTAATTATATTAACACAGAAAAAGGCATATAGAAAAATAAGTATTATATAAGAAGTCCCTTTAGGTTAAATGTGAAGGTGTAATAGTAAAACATGTTTATGTTGGATAAACTGTATTGTATTTTAAAGTCTTCCATCTTTCCATCTTCTATCCGCTTATACTGGTCAGCATGTTGGGTTCATACAAATTATTGCATATTTCAAATTAAGTATATAATTGTACTCCCCTGCAATGTGAGGGTATTGTCAAGTCAGGAATGAGGGAAGGAGTGACGATCCACTAGGTAGCTTGCGGAAAACTAGTAGATTTTATTGAGACTGGACTACAGTGACACTATAAACAAAAGGGACCACGAGGGGTCCAAACACAAGGCAGGAAGAGGTAACAAGAGAGTGATTGTGTTGTATCACATGACCTGGCCACCTGACTTATAAACAGTAGAAATGGTTTTAGAGGAGTTTGACCAGAGAGTGAAGAAAAAGGGGCTAATGAGTGCTCTGCATATGTGGGACCTCCTTCAGGACAGCTGGAAAAGCATCCCAGGAGGCCACCTCATGGAACTGGTGTAGAGGAGACAGTAGGGTCAGCCAGTCCCTGAAGCAATTGGCGATTAGGGTCTCGCTCAAGGGCCCAATGGTGGGATCACTCTGCTGACCACAGGACTGAACCGGCAACACACAGAGGTACCCCAGGTTTTTGTTAAGTGCGTAGTTCCATAAATGTTATTTAATAGTTTTTTTTATTCTAAAATGTAGAGAAAATACACCTTTCTGTGGGTAGCTGTGTATCAAAACTTTTGACTGGTTCTGTAAAAACCTTGGGGAAACTAATAACTAAATTAACCAACATGGTATGTGGCATCCAGTCAGCCTGAAACCCACAAAATTAGAAATGGACTGATTACAGCCACCCACTTAGCCTATTCAGTTATGAGGCAGCCTGGGGAATAGGGGAACACAAAAGGGTGCTAAACCTACAAGAACAGAATGAGGAGGACAGGATGGCCAGCGACACTTGCTGGCCAAACTTGGAAGATAACCGACAAGGCAGGGACAGATCCTGATAGGTATCCTGTGGATATCCACCCCAGGAATTTAAATCCATACAAGCTTCATAATCACCACTGACCACTGAAGCTGGTTATAATGACATTTCTATACCAAATAAATACCGATCTCTCTCAAGTGGCCATGCGGACCACCTGGAAAACGACAGTGCTCCAAAGTACCACAAGTGCATCTAGGCACTGTTGTACCAGGGCAGCAAGAAGGAGGGAAAAGAGGCACGATCCACAGAACAGCTCACAAACAGGGTTTATTAGCCAAAACAGAACACAAGGAGGAAAACCACAAAAAAAGGAACCTCGAGGGGTGAAGAACAAAACAGGAAAATGAAGAACTAAACTAAAAGAACCACATAGTAACACACTAGGGAACAGAGCAAAAACTGGAAATAAGACTGGGACCCAAACACCACTACTAATACACAGTACATCTACGATAACTGACCGAGGAACAAGGCAAAGGCAGGCACTTAAATACACTCAGATAACAAAGGCTAACAAGGGGCAGGTGTGAAGTATTACAACTAGGGGCAACAGGAAACAGGTGGAAATATGAGCATTGGCAACATTAACAAACACAGAGGACTAACTTCACTAGGAGCGACCAGGAGCACAAGTACAAACAGAATATCCTTAAACAGGCATGTGCAGGGTAGAGCAAAAACAATGGCATTAAGCAAAGATGGAGATAAACAATACCAAACACAAATGAATAAAATAAAACCAATATAAATTAAACCACAGGTGTAGCTGGTCTCTTGGCAGCCTTAAACTCAGTACTAGAGGGGTTTAGTGTTTGACCCACTTGCTCAACCCACTGAGCTATACAGCAACCCAGGGAAAAAGGAAACACAATAGGGGTCGAAGGACTACAAGACATAGAGGGGGGAAGCAGGATGACCAGCGACACCTGTTGACCAGAAAGGAGCAATACACATAGGATAGGGTCGGACAGGCACCGACCCTTGCAGGCACTAAGGATGTGGATCTCCATCTCTGAGGCAATGTGATATACATCTCAATGCATTGCCAACAATCTGATACATTAAAGATACATACGAAGCAACTACTATTGTGATATGATTCTATTCACCCTATTGCGATGCAGTGCATTTTGACATGATAGAATGCCTCGCTGGACACACCTCCAACTCACAATAGACATGGCTGAGAGACTTGCAAAGAATTGACCACTGACAGCAGTGGAGAACCGGAGATGAGGGAGTGTGCTTGAGGAACCATTTACGGAGGGGGACTCAATCTAAATATAAAATTACTGGTCAGAAATTATTGGTCACATTTCTAAATAATACTAATATAATAAATTATTATTAATTTACGTAACCCTGGCTGTGTGCTGATTCCCGCTGGACTCCAGTGGACAGAGCAGGCCAGACTCAGGATCCTCCCATCGTAGCACTCTGTGTTTTGGTATGTTGATGATGTGACGTGGCGTGGTGAGAGAGGTGCTGACCAAGGTGCAGCACAGCGGCAGTAACTGCGGTGACAGTCTGACTTCAGGTGTTCTGACCCAGCAGGGCGTGCAATATGATGGGAGAGGTGGGTGATGGTGAATACAGTCTGGAAGTGAATAGGAGTTAAACAAAATAAAATTACTTGCCTGTAGGCCTAAATCTTCAAAAAAAACAAAAAGCTTTTACTTAAAGAAAAATTAGCAAAACAAAAAAAAAAACTTCGGACTGTATTAAAGATTCTTCCTCCCTTTACTTTAAAGAAAAGAATGAGTTGGAGATTCTTCTCCCGTCACAGACCCAAATGAGAGCTTGCTTTTACGGGCAACAGTTTACAGTATAATAGTCACAAATTAAACTTTATAGCAAAACTATAAGAAGTAATATTTAACCAGTTACAGGCTTAGTTATACTTATTTATTACTCGCTGCTAATTAACTTCACCATAGCGGGCACCGCCACTTGTTGAGATATACATAATTTTGAAAATCGCTATGGTGTTCAACTGTTTAGCGGGTAAACATATTCCATTTAATCAAAATCTCAAACTTTGACCCCATCCCCTCAGTGTTAATATGAAACCTACGCCCCTGTTCATGCCAAACCACTTCTAAACTTAATCTAATCAACAATCTCTGTGGTGCACTGCTTTATATTCCAAATAAAGAGCTTCCCGGTATGTACACCATGAGCAGGTCCTCTCCTTCCACCTTTTTGGGACAGAACCGCCCTGGTGAGCTGTTTAATGCAACCGTGTTTAAACTAAATGGTTTGGAAAAGTGCCAGCAGAATTTGGTATCCATATATTGCTGCATAGATAGTGCTATCCACTTCCACAGTTCCATACACAATTCCTGCCACTTAACCAAAATTCCATCCACTGATCTAAAAACCTACGTCTGAGATTTTACCAAACACTTTCTGAACTACTGTATTGTAATGGCAGGTCATTGAGCCTTGCTCTCAATAATTCAGCAGCAGACAGAGTTCGGGGTTCAATCACCAGATGGCGTTTATTACACCCGTACCACTGCATACCACACACTCCCACTGCCCACCGTCCTCATCACTCTGTTTACTACTCATACACACGGTGGGCGCACGCAAACACACTACGTACTGTACAGTTAAACAGTAACCACTGTACATGACATAACACACAGCACATTTACAACGACACAAGCGATTACTGCAAATATTTACTGGCATCAGTCCAACATGCCCCGCTGCCCGCCAGTACCTCTGCGCTACAGTATTTTTTGTATCCAGATACACATCATGAGCAGGGTCTTTCAATGTCTATTTGTATCTCTATAGCATTGAGTTCCCTATGTGCCAATATTGTGAGAAATCGATCAGAAAAGTCCTTTGTGATTGCATTTAGGTTCTGATTGCTTTAAGTCCTCCCCTACTCTGGAGATCCTCAAATCACACTTGAAAATCTTTTCTCTTTAGCATATGCCTAACATTTAGCATATGTCTTTTTATGTTAGTATTCTTTTTTTCTCTTTCAAATGTTATGTTTGTTTTAAACTAGTATATTTAACACTTCATATATTCTATATACTATTTGTGAATCATTAATGTACAGCACTTTGGTCAGGGTCTGCTCTTTTTAATGTGCTTTATAAATAAATTTGCCTTGCCTTGCCATTAAATTGGGTTCTCGGCTTGCCTCACAGAGGAGTAGAACAAGAGTATTTTTTTGTAAGTTTAGTTCCAACTCTTCACTGACGATATCTATGCAGCAAACAGCACAAACTCTAATGTTTTCAGTAGCCTGAGGTGATAAATTTGAAGAGCATTACCTCTGTAGTTCAATTTGGTTTCATTATATACCTTTTGCTGTCAGTTTTGGGCCTGAGGGAAATGTTCTCTGGAAACTACCCCCAGTGAATGACTGAGTTTTGCTCTTAGGTCAGATTCTTAGGTAACCCTGTTTTTTGATAGCTTGAATTCTCCACCCAGTTTTCCTAAATGAGATCCAAGATGCCCTGAGGTTGTCCAGTGTATTAAAATTGTGTTGCAGAGAGGGGAATGCTGATAATGGTGAGTTCCAATGGGCAGATTCATTACAAATTCATTCCATGGATTTTATAAATACTGGGATATGGCATAAATGAGGTGCTCTGTTCTATGGTTTCCAGTATTTCTATATCTCATAATAAGACAGAGGTTGTAAGAAGCAATTTAAACATAGCCTTAGCCTGCGAGCTTTCAAAATACATTCAATGTTGGAGAGACACAGCGAATGGCACTACATACTTAGTACACAGACACTTAGTACATTGTAGAATTCAATCAAAATATTAAATATAATGTACTACGTTTGCACAAATAGCCATAGAAAGGAGTTTCTTTTACAAACAAGGAACTTTATGATATAATTGCTCAATTATACATGTTATAGTACAACAGTTGTACAATAACAAAAAATTGAATACAAAATTCCTATTACCATAAGTAAATTATTTACAGTTACAGTTATTCATGGATCCATGCATCCGGCTTCCAAACTGGCATCACACCATTGCAAGGCACTTTTATTTACATTAAAAATTGCAACACTCTGTACCACATACATACTTTGTACCAAAAACTAATCATAATGAGTATTTATTATTGTGTTTTGCTGACAAGAAATTCTTTTCTGCCATTTTTAACCCTTTCTGGGTTCATTATTTCTTTGCATAGTGCTGCTTCAAGCAGAGGTAAAGCCTGGATGGGATGGCAATTAACTTGGCTACATGCAAACTCCACACACAGGGTGAAAGTGGGTTCTCATTTTTGGTTCGGTGGGTGAGATGCAATAATGTTACCCACTGGTTCACCATTCACCATGCTATTCATAATGAACTTTATATTGAAAGGAATAAAACAATGCAGATTATTGAGATGAAGGACTCTTTATATTAAAAAAAAGTGAAGACAAGCTAGTACAGTAATACAAACTACATGGATCTCTTATGGCCATGAGGCATGGTGCAGGCAGGAAAAAAGGTGATGATCCACTTACGGCTCTAAGACAAAGGGATTTATTAAACAAAACAGAATTACACTAACAAAAAAACCAAAAAGACTGAGACCAGGCTAGAGGACAGAACTTCCAACACAGTAGCATGACACAAACAAGCAACTACAAAGAACCATCAACAAACAGGAATAGAACAGGCAATAAAATACAAAGAGAAACTCTGGACAAACAAGGCACAGGTGAAACCCATAACTTAATTAGCCAATCATCAAGGCACAGGACAACAAGAAACAAGTGGAATACATTACAATTAAGAAGCACAGGAAACTAGAGACCATTAAACTCGGACGCTCACAACACTTGGAACATAAATACAAGAACAGAATTGAACCAGGGAGCAAGCACAAGGAACTAACTGGAAAACACACACTTAAGCAGGAGACTGTAAAACAAATGTTATATGGGAAAAAACCCAACTAGTTGAGGCTGGCCAACCTTGAACCCACAACAAGAAGGGGAGTGGGAAGAGTAGCCAACCACTTAGCCTGTTAAGCAATGCAATGGCTCAGAGCCTAGCCAAACACAATAGAGACCAAGAGGCTACAAAAGAGAGGAGGAAACAGGATGGGCAAGCGGGGAAGTGACATGAACGGCAGGGACAGGCAGGCGCTCACCCTGACATGATCACTTTTAACGGCTGTAATCAGATGCATCCAGAATGGAAATTATTCATGATTTGACCCTTTCCCCTGTGGCCTCTTCCATAATCTACTAAACTGTAGACAAACATAAATATACCTATTATAATTGTATGTTACGTAGTAAATAGCATATAATATATAATGTTTTCATAAAATATGCAATAAACATTCATGTCTGTCACTCACAGAAGTCAGAATAATTGGCACTTTACTGTTTAAGGAAAGAATAATTCTGCACTGGTTTTATTGAGTCACTGAAAAACATTACAGAAATACATTCCAATCTGTTGATAAAAGTATTGTTTTTTCATGTTCTCTCAGAAGACAGAATCTTAAATACCCCATTTACATTAGATATCAAACACTACCGGTTTCCTGGCTCATTTAATATGCAGGTGTAATGTGCAGCACACTAAGAGAAAATTGACAGGGATGACGCCAGAGTATGCCGACTTGACTCCAAATTCTGAACAGCTCAGAATTGAAAATATGCATTCTCAAAAGGAACCACAATGTAAATGCAATATAATCGATACACACAGCCTATACAATTAACTAATTTGTTTGCTCTCTCAATTTAAGTAGACAAAATAAGGAAAGGAATATGTCTAATTTTGTCACACTGGCGTCTCCATTACCAATTCTTATATTGATATACCGATGGATGATAATTATATCCCTTTCAAGTACTTAAAATGTCCCTGTAAAACAGAGATTAGCATTAAATAGACAACTAATAATCAGTGTTGACAATCAGAAAACTGGTTTGATGTATTTAAATGGCTGGTGATGTCAACATTAATAATCTATGTAAAATGAGCAAAATGTTACTGTTGGCTCTTTTACACACACAATACCTTTGAAATAACTCTCTTCGAAACAATCTTTCCTTTTGTTGTATTTACATTGAATATGATCTCAGAAGGAGAAACATTGGTCTTTTGATAAGTTGTAATTTTCAATGACTATAACACTGTGAAATGCACATAAAACAAATTATTTTTACTGGTGCAAATATATGCCAATGTCTCTGTGCTTATCAGAGGCATATATATATATATATATATATATGCATTCAAGCAAGCACAAATTTGCTAATTAAGAACAGCTTGAAATACTGATGTGCATAATTCTTGTTTGCTATACTTTATTAATCTTTACAGTGATGACACAGCAATCTAATTTTTCATCTTTCTGATTTATTTATGCAAACAACCTACTTGTACAATTGATTCATGTAGGTCATGTCTATAAATATCTTCTCTTTTTCAGATTTATTTTTGCACATCATTCAACATCATAGTAAGCACAAAAATTCCTAAGTTAGACTTAAATGCATTCATTTGTACACATGTTATGGACTGGAAATAATTGATTAATAGGCTACAAAACCCCATAATATACACAAAGCAGTGCACTACAAATGGCGTTCACTGAAACAAAGGGTTGTGTCCCTTGTATTAGTCAGTCCTAATTGAAGCTGGGTATTTAAGTCCTTGCAGTTTATCACCAGAACTACCCTTTATCACAGCAAAACTGCAGATCGATTGCTAATGAATGCACAGCACTTGGGTAAGGCTTTGTTTATTAATTAAATGGGAAGACTTGATCAGTTGCTATATACCAATCCATGCTGACCTCCCCGTCTGAATTTATAAACCATTGTGATATCCTCATGCTTTTTGCATGTACGGTCGTGGCCAAAAGTTTTCAGAATGACACAATTATTGATTTTCACAAAGTCTGCTGCCTCGGTTTTTTATGATGGCAAGTTGCATATACTCCAGAATGTTATTAAGACTGATCAGTTGAATTGGAATTAAGTGCAAAGTCCCTCTTTGCCATGAAAATGGACTTAATCCCAAAAAACCCATTTCCACTGCATTTCAGCCCTGCCATGAAAGGACTTGCTGACATCATTTCAATGATTCTCTCGTTCATGCAGGTGAGAATGTTGACGCGGACAACTTGGAGATCACTCTGTCATGCTGATTGAATTGGAATAGCAGACTGGATGCTTTAAAAGGAGGATGGTGCTTGAAATCATTGTTCTTCCTCTGTTAACCATGGATACCTGAAACATGTGTAGTCATCATTGTTTTGCACAAAAAGGGCTTCACAGGCAAGGATATTGCTGCTAGCAAGATTGCACCTAAATCATTTATCAGATCATCAAGAACTTCAAGGAGAGAGGTTCAATTGTTGTGAAGAAGGCTTCACGGCACCCAGGAAAGTCCAGCAAGCGCCAAGTTGATTCAGCTGTGGGATCGGGGCACCACCAGTGCAGAGCTTGCTCAGGAATGGTAGCAGGCAGGTGTGAGTGCATCTGCATGCACAGTGAGATGAAGACTTTTGGAGAATGGCCTGGTCTCAAGAAGGGCAGCAAAGAAGCCACTTCTTTCCAAGAAACACATCAGGGACAGACTAATATTCTGCAAAATGTGCAGGGATTGGACTCCTGAGGACTGGGGTAAAGTCATTTTCTCTCATGAATCCCCTTTCCAATTGTTTGGGGCATCCGGAGAAAGGATTGTCTGGAGAAGAAAAGGTGAGCGCTACTGTCAGTCCTGTGTCAATCCAACAGTAAAGCATCCTGAGACCATTCATGTATGGGGCTGCGTCTCGACCAAGGGAGTGGGCTTGCACACAATTTTGCTTAGGAACGCAGCCATGAATAAAGAATGGTACTAAAACATCCTCCGAGAGCAACTTCTCCCAACCATCCAAGAACAGTTTGGTGACAAACAATTCCTTTTCCAGCCTGACGGAGCAACGTGCCATAAGGCAAAAGTGGTAACTAAGTGGCTCGGGGAACAAAACGTCGACATTTTGGGTCCTTGGCCAGGAAACACCCCAGACTTTAATCCCATTGAGAACTTATGGTCAATCCTCAAGAGGTGGATGGACAAACAAAAACCCAGACATTCTGGCAAACTTCAAGCATTGATTATGCAAGAATTGGCTGCCGTCAGCCAGAATTTGGCCCAGAACTTGATTGACCGCATGCCAGGGCGAATTGCAGAGGTCTTGTAAAAGAAGGGCTAACAAATATTGAGTCTTTGCATAAACTAAATGTCATTGTCAATAAAAGCCTTTGACACTTATTGAATGCTTGTGGTTATACTTCAGTATACCATAGAAACATCTGACAAAAAGATTTTCAAACACTGATACGGCAAACTTTGTGAGAACCAATACTTGTGTCATTCTCAAAACTTTTGGCCACGACTACAGCTGTTTAACACCTTGCATCAGCTATCACATTACTTCTTTGTAGAAGCACTGAAGGATTTTTACCTGTTTTGTCTATAGAAGTACAATGTGAGAAACAACATGCATAGTATTTCCTTTATGATGGGCCAATTAAGGGAACAGCTATAGTTTGTATAAGTGCACTGTTTTCACTGTTGATATGAAAAAAAATCTTCTTAGTTGTCTTTGCTTGTGTTAAGGATTTTAACCAAGCTTTCTGAAACATCATGCAGTAGGACAGCTCTATGCTTCTGACTTAGTGGGAACAGTTCGCCCGATAAAGATATGGTTGGGTGAATATGCTGTGGAAGAACTTGACTGGCCTGCACAGAGCCCTGACTTCAACCCTATGAAACACCTTTGGGATGAACTAGAATAGAGACTGTGAGCCAGGCCTTCATGTCTAACATCAGTGCCTGACCCCATAGACACTCTTCTGGAAGAATGGGCAAAAATTCCCACAGACACACTCCAAAGCCTTCTGACAAGCCTTCCCGGATGAGTGGCAGCTGTTATCACTGCAATGGGGTGAATCAACTCCATATTGATGCCTATGGATTTAGAATGGGGTGTCATAAAAGTTCCTGTAGGTATAATGGCCAGGTGTGCCAATACTTTTGTCTATATAGTGTAATACTCAATTTGCCATTTGTATGTACAGTACAGGTACATATCCCATCTTGCTCCCCTTTGTGACATTCCCAAATGTCTCAATACATAAGCATATCGAGATAGAATATGTAACCGCACTTGGCAAGTAGAGTATTACACTATATGGATAATAGTACTGGGGCACCTGGCCAATACACCTACTGGAACCTGCTGATCACAGGATTAGAACTTGAGACCTTCCCATCATGGAGCATGGAGGCCTAACCCACTGAACCGCACACATCCACAGTGCAGACTGTGGGTTGTGCAATAACAATATGGAGTAGCAGGGATGGTACTATGTGCTATTCATTCTCTGTATAAAGAGTTATGTCCACATCCTTGGGCCCATGTCAAAGCCATTTAGAGTTGGTATTACCTTCTGACCAGGGTATATCTTGTCCCCCCTCCCCCATTTGGAATTTTATTGGACAGGACAGTTAGGAATAGCTGTGACTAGACAGGCATTTGGTATAGGGGGATAGGTATAGTACCAGTGAAGGCCCATGTGGTGCCCTAGACATGCTTCAGTGCCTGCCCTATCCAAGACATAGTAAAGTCAGGTCCTCCTTGAAAGATGGCACCCCAGGAGGGCACCTATTTTGCCCAATGGGTATACCAGCACTGGCCAAATGTGACATGCCTTCCATTTGCATATGATTTTGTGCTTTTGGCCACATCCAACCAGGACCTCCAGCAGCCACTTGACCATTTTAGTGCAGAGTGTACAGTGGCAGAGATGAGAACCAGTACCTCTAAATTGGAGGTTACTGGGGATGTGAGAATGGCGGGCAATTTTCATTAGTTTGCTGCACTTCTGAGGGCACTGAACACTCCCTGTGGTGGTGAGGTGGGAGTTTGCTGATTGACAAAGTTTGCAGTTTACTTGCTGGTATATGTACCTATCCTTATCTATGGGTATGAGTTAATGATAATGACTGAAAGAACAAGGTTGAAAGTACAAATGGCTGAATTGAAGTTGATGGGTCACTATGCATAACAGGGAGATGAATTTGGAGTTCCAGACGCACCTTTAAATAGAATCCCTGCTCATTCTGATTGAGAGGAGATAGCTGAGGCATATTAGGCATATTATAAAGATGCTGGCAGGCCAGGTCCCAGTGGAGCAGATCTGGGTATGTCACATTGGCACACCTAGCACATGCTAGAGACACTTTATGTATTTTTCAGTACCAAGAACACGAAGATCTCATAAATATGTATTCCTGGCAAGAGTGGTCTTGCAAACTTGCCTCCCAAGAACGAACTTGGGATGCAATGAATCATGAGATTGGTCTCATTGGAGAAAATGCAACCGATGCATCCATGATATTTGGTGCAGGGAAAGAACAACATTTGGGGATTTTTACCAACCTCTTTACTTTTGTTTTTAATACTGGAACTGTACTTCGGCAATGGAAGTTGACGCAAAACAGGTTTGCAAGAACACAAGTACAGTCAAATATACATATTAATAAATACTAGGGCTGGGACTTAATTTCGATTAATTATGGAAAAAATAACGAATTAAAAAAATGAATGCATTTTATTCGCACTATTCTGTCCTTGCTAATGCAAGTGCGCAGTTTTTAGCTTGACAGATAGCTAACAGGCTCCTCTAATAAACATCAGGAAATCTTGCAGTTTGAGATATTTACTAAAAGAGGCACTGTGAAACTGAACACATAATACATATATAACAACTCAAACAATACACAATAAATTCTTTGCCCTTACAAGCGGTTAAATTAACTAGCGACTAGCAGGATGCTAATATAACATTGTAAACCCCATTGGAGCGCTAGCGCGATTAGAACTTCATTGTTTGTATTACCTTTTTCACAGATCACGAACCACTTAACAGCTTATCAGGTAAGTATTTAAGGTAAGTAATTATACCTTTTTAGACGGTAGACATACTGTAGTACTTTATCTTGAACTGTTGGTCTGTTTATTTTTGGCCAGGGATACTTGAGGGACTTTTTGACTGAAATGGGATTGTTTGGTCTTTCGGGTTTTTCATACACGATGTTTGAAAAATTAGAGCAGTCATCAATCAGTACTTTGGCATTTTTGGTCAAAGTTCCAGTGTTCTGAAAACAGTTTGCTCTGTGTTTTCTGCTCTCATCTCTTGGTCTGTGTAGTAGACTGATGGGAAAATAAACAAGATTTTGAAGTTTAAGCTTATGTAGGCCTATATTGATTCATTCATCAACCAAACTTAAATTTCTTATTTCTCGTGTCAAATATTGAGATGTGATTAAAATGTGATTAATTAACTACAAAGTTTCTAATTAATTAGATTTTTTTTTAAATCATGTCCCACCCCTAATAAATACGCTTTATCTGTTATCTAGTTTGGGAACATGTGGGGATCCCATAGAACCAACTAGAACCTGTGGCCTCTGTAAAGAAGGTCTGACCTATTTGGTATACTGCCACTGTAGCCCTCATCAGAAAAAGTGGTGTGAGGAAGATAAAGATGACCTAATCCCATACAGACATAGCCACTGAGTATGTATATTCATGGAAGAGAGATTAGGTACCCAACAGGGCTAGCAAAGAAAGAGAGTTAAAAGGGAAACCATGGAAACTATTGTATTTGCTACTTGATTTCATCATCACAGCTGGATGTAGGACACATACCTGCAGACACTTAATCCTATTCAGGGCCTGCATATACAAAAGGACCATTTGTTGCAGTGTGATACTGAAACACATTTTTATGGACATTGAATTCTCCACATGCATGCTGCAAAACACTTCTGGTAAAAACATAATCATCAGTTGTTGTTTTTTTAATTCAAGGCATTAAAGATTGTTAATAAATAAATAAATTAATAATTAAATTACCAAGTTATTCATTTGAATATCTTTTCCATCATGTTTACTTTTTTTCAGGTGGTGTTCTAATTTCCTTTAATAGTACATAAATATTTTTATTCTGGTCATATTAAGGGTTCATTTTTGCAACTGGAACAAAATTATATTAAACTGGAACATGTTATATTTAAACCTACACATATCCTACATTATGCATTAAGACATTTAAATAATGTTTTTAGTAGCATCACTAAGATATAGCTTAATGTATTTGATACAGATAAAATGTTCATTTAAATAACAACTTTAATTAGTCCAATTTCGGTAGGTATGCAGGAAACGGTGTAAAACCTGAGTGGCATAATGTCATATATATATATATATATATATATTTTTTTTTTTTTTTTTTTTTTGGTGATTGGCGCAGGAAAAAGGCTATTTGAATGCAAAAGGGAAATGGCAAACGAAAGCTGACATGATTTATGAGGCTTTTGTGGTATTTTCAAAATATACAGTATTGGTGAGTCTATGGAAACAAGTCAGTCAACTGTTTCATTACGAGCCGCTAACGCTTTAAAGATAAAACTCAGAACAGGAACGCTGTTGACTTTGCTCAAGGACATTGATTGATGTTGTACTCCCCCCACCCCTCGCTGTGCACTCTATAAACTTTATTTATTTATTTTATTTAATTTTATTTTATTTATTTTTATTAAGCACAGCATAGGCTCTGACAGTAACAAAGAAATGCTGCATAAAGAATAATAACTGTGGTCAACAAATGTATAGTTCAAATTCATTTTAGTTGGTAGTATTATTTTTATTCAATATCTACACAATGGGTATTATCCACTTTTATTGAAACTCAAGACCAGTTTTTTTGAAGATGTAGGAAAGACAAACAATGTAACATTCTTGATCCCAGCATGGTCCAATTTTAGGATGAAAGAGTGTTGTTGCTGTATCGATTTTTTCTGCTTCCCTGCAATCTTAAATCCTGTTGAATGAATCAAGCCTGTTTGGGTGCCGAATGCATTTTTTTTTTCAATAATGTTTGCCATTCATTTATTATTAGACTGGAAATTTGTGAAAATGCCCCTGGTATAGCTCAAAATCGAGCTCCATCTTAATAAAGCAAAATAAATGTACCCTTATTATCCATCCTCTCCTCTTCCGATCTTGGTCAGGGTCATGGAGATGGACCACATATATGTGACTTACATATCAGACGCTTTTATCCAAGCGATATGCAGCTGAGAAAGCAGAGTTAGCCTGTACCTGGAGAAACTGGAGGTTAAGGGCCTTGTCAACCAATCAAGGGCCTGACGGTTTGTTGACCATGGGATTTCAACTTCTGACCTTCTCATCATAGACACAAAGCCACACACTGTTATGCATGTATATACACGTTTAAGGTATGTATAAAGCGTTTTTTTCTCCTTTTTAAATAGAAAATTACAGTAAGTTTTATTCATTATTATAAACAGTATTTATTAAGAGCAGTTCTATCACGTGTTACAATTCCATTTTAAGTATTGTTTCACAGATCCATATACTGTATGGTGCAGCACAGTAGCACAGTAGTTATCACCATTGGATTACACTTCTGGGAATGGGGTTCAAGTCTCTGCTGTAGCTCCACATGTGTAGAGTTTGCCTGTTTCCCCAGTATCATCATGGGGTTTCTCCTGGGTTCTTCAATTTCCCTTATAGTCCATAAATATGCTAAAGTTGATTGTAGTTGCAAAGTTGCCGATAAATGTTAATGGTGTATGTGCCTTGCCGTAGGTGAGCACCCTGTCCTGGGTTATTCTCTGCCTTGTGACTGTAGCTTCTGGGATAGGCTTCAATCCGCCATAACCCTGCATTGGACACACAGGTATAAAAGATGGATGGATGTTCATTTACTGATATATATTGTGAGAATAAACTTAACTTTGAAAGATCATGATTAGAAAGAAATAATGAAGATCTTAGAGAGGCAGAACTGGTATTTTTTGGCATAGTTTGGAAGTCGGGTATGTCAGTTCTAATGTTTGAAAATAGAGACCACATTCTCTGTCACTTATAACCTTATAGGTAGATTGTGTTGTCTCTGTTCAGGTTAGATATTTTTTCATGTTTGTCACACAACAGAATTTAAGCTGTAAAAAATTGGTTTCATAAACAGTGTACCTATTTGTGTGGGAGGTAAAAAGAGTATACCAAAAAATGTTACTTACCAAGTTGGTAGACCATCTTGTGAAAACAATATTGTAAATAAGTAAGCACAGCTCTTTGGCTATTGAGTTAACATTCCCCCAGTTCTCGCTAAAGTAATGGGACTGGGAACCCCTGCCTTCTGCAGCAGCTCACGCAGACATTCTCTAATGTTCTTCTCAAAACTCCCACTGGTGTGTCCTCCAATAGATGGCAGTGTTACTTTACCGTGATGTAAAGATGTGACCTCATGTAATACAGAAATAAATATGTATAGAAAGAGATGCTGTATAGAATATATTATATAAATTAAAAAAATCAAAGAATATCTGCTTTGAACTTGTTGCTTATAAGGATTCTATGCAAGGTCCGTAACTCAACTTTGCAATCTAGCTCTTTGTTGTGTGTCTGCAATTTGTTGTGTGTTTGCTGTTGTGTACTATTAACATTTTCACTTCATAGACTGCATTTACTGATTAGCATTTCATTTGGTGGAAATTTCATTTACTATGAAATTATTATAGCGAAACCACAGTTTAGCAGCAAGTAATGTAGAAAGAGGTAAAGTGTAAAAAGAGCCAGTACCAAGCTAACAGGGAACGTTCACAGAATTTTGGCCAAACTTATGCAAAGGTCTTGTCAAAGGTGGCAGAGAACGTTCTTACTGTAACGTTAATGGGACATTATATCCATGTTTTAAATTTTAACAAAGGTTCTGTCAATGTCAGCACGATAACATTATTACTGTTACATCCTTTTAACATAATTAATGTTGAAAATTTCTCTTTAAATGATAAAAACATTATTTTTTAAAACTGCATGTGCATACGTTGAAGCAATACCCATGACCTTAACAACACAACTCCATACTGCTACCCACTGCACTATAAGCCCTTCATTTGCTTCTGCATTATTATTCTTAGTTGTAGTAGTAATTGTAGTAGTCCAATAACATTTTGACACTTTGAAGGTTTCCATACCTAAACTGTAACATTCTAGATCAAAAAATTGCTAGGTGGGTGGCTACAGGGGTACTGGTGAATAATTCAATTAATGTGCACACCTATTTACTCTCATACATCTCACATATAAAATGCTTTATGCTTTATTTTTATAGTGTACAGTAGAGTCTCACTTATCCGACATAAACGGGCCGGCAGAACGTCGGATAAGCGAAAATGTCAGATAATGGGGAGTGTTAAGACAAAGCCTATTAAACGTCACGTTATAATTTTGCACGTTACGAACCTAATAATCATGTTTTAGTGTAGACGGGCGCGCCACTGTACAGTCGGGGTAACTAATTAGCTGCGGTACAGTCGGGAGCAACTAAAAATAGACTACGCTCACGCTCGCAACTTGCAGTTCTTGTTGCCGATTGATGCGTTTTTTTGTTTTATTTTGCGGTGGGACGCCGGATAATATGGAATGTCGGATAAGCAAAGGTCGGATAAGCGAGACTCTACTGTATTTAGTGTTTGCACTGCATATTTCACCTGGTTTGGCTTTTTTTGAATGGAGCAGTGAACCAGTAAAGTGGGCAAACAAACAAAAAAAAAAGATTTGTAAAAGGTTGGGTCTTTGAACCAGCTCATTGGCCCTCATCTATAAAGATGCAGTGGAAAGCCTGTATGGTAGCAAAATATATATTATTGCACAGACAACAGACTTAGTTAACTGGAGATTAACATAATGTTAAGTAAATAACAGCAGTGAACATTTTCCAGTGTTTCTATAATGATTAAAGCTATCTAACTAGTTTTCCAGTACAGGCTTATGTGAGGTTGTCTGTATTTAAAGTCGGTACTCTTTTGGTCCTGATGAATATTTCTTGGCTTCAAATTCCTGGCTTCTAAACCCTCCTTTAATTCATCCTGGTTCCTGTCTCCCAGTTCATCATTCTCTCAGCCCACCATGACACAGTACTGGATAAGTGCTATGGCAATGGTTGTAAGGATAATAATCATTTATTATTTCCATGAATTATAATTAAATTTTGAAATGCCTCTATCCACAGTGATTTCCAACGTTTCTGACCAAAATTACAATATTACTGGGTTGCCTCGCATGCTAACTTCCATTAATGTTTGAGTTGTTGCCTCAGCTTATTATTACCTCGGCTCCCAGGGATCTCAGTATTTATGTGTGGCTCTGCTTCCCCTGTAAGTTGATGAAGCCGTCTCTCATGCAACCAGAAACAAGGGAAGGGAGTCATTTTTCCTGCTACTTGGCAGTTCCCATTTTCCTCTACCGTAAGGTATATGTCAAGCATTTCCCACACCTATCTAGGCAAGCTTCAGTGTAAGGACATTAATCTGAGTGAAATGTTCTTCATGCTGCAATGGGGCATCATTGGCCCCTGTTTAGCTGGTAACAGGCAGTGTGACTGAAGGGAGTTTGTTTGATTGGAATGCTTGGCTCTGGCATCCTGCCTGCAAGATGACCATGCAGTTCAATAATGATTTTGAGGAAATTCTAGGAAACTCTGGGCAGCACATAAACAGACCACATGAAGTTATGTAAATTAATAAATCTAATCAAGGCAAAATACTGCTGTGCTACAGAGGTTTTCTAAAGGTTGACACTTTTTGCTGAGTAATTTTGCTAACCTTCTAATCAAAAGTTTATCTGCAAATTGTTTCCTGGCCAGAAAAAAATATTTTGGTGATAATATAGTGTTATTCAAAACTACATGAATAGTCAGAATAATTTATAGCATCTAAAACAAATTGTAAAATGTGCATCTATTGTTTACATGCATATTACTTGTTTTTTGTTGTCCCTTCGTATGATTTGGGCAAGCAATTGTGAAAATTCAGTGTGACAATTGGAATAGACTATGGGATTGTATAAGTTTATTTCTCATTACAGCATTAACATATGCCATTTTTTGTAGCTATATCCATAGAGTCAGAAAACAGCTATGCAAATAAAGTCAAATCTTTGAAGCAACTACTGAAATGCTTATGGATGATTTTTGCATATTCATTACATTTCCCAGTAGTGGTGCTTTGTGTACAACATTTTTTCAGGCTTGTGCAAAGTTACTCAATGGAAAGAGTAAATCACTGATTTGTATGTCATACATTGCTGGAAGTATCTATAGACATATTTATAAAAATCCATGTGTTCATATTGTATATTTAAATTAAAATGCACAACACTGTAATTTCCCAATAGATATTTAGCTTCTGTATTACCACAGACCAGAAATTAAAATGTTTAAGCTGCCTGGAATTATTTAATATTATTTAAACAATATTAGCCCTAGGATTTAGCCACGATGTTTTTTTTTTTATAATTTTGGATTTTGTAGAATTACTTTGATTATATGGTAATATATTTAGTTTTGCAGTTCTTTGAAATATTATTCTCTTGTATGACAGATATCAGCAGCTTTACTATCCTTAGCTACTGCACTTATATGTATTACATATAAACTGAATACGACACACAGAGACACCCATTTTGAAACTGCCTGCATAACTATGATGCTTCTGTATTAGGAAATTGCATGGTCTAGCAGAATGTTGACCTCAGCCATGACTACAGATCTCTGACTAGACATGTAATATTTTGGGGGTTTGGGGCAGGAAAAGTTTATGCGAGGCCATACTGTTTGCAGTAAGTGATGAACTGACATACAATGTGTTTGTTCTGGGGGATTCCTTTCAAAGCCAGCTGGGATATATATATTCCCTCCAGGATATTCTGTGTCTTCCGTGGGACTTCCACCCAGTGGGACGTGTCTGGAACAGCTCCCATGGGTGCCGTCCAGGTGGCATCCTCATTTTCAGAACACCTCAGCTATATCCCCTTGACCCAAAGGAGCAGGGACTCTATTTATAGAAGTTTCTGAATTTGAACCTGTCATGGAGAGTATGCCTGGCAACCCTGCAGAGAAACCCTGTTTCAGCTACTTTAACTTGTGACCCTGATTTTATTTTTTTTATTATTATTTACCAGCAGCTCATGAACAGAGGTGAAGACAGGGACATATTGACAGTAAACCCTAAGTCTTACCTTACTAGTCTTTCCCAACACAGATCTCCTCAGTGCCCGCAAGTCTACAGTCACTCAACTGATCTGCTGTTCCTTCTAAACCAACGATTGTGAACAAGATGCCAATACAACAGAGCAACCCACTCTTTTCTAAAAACATATCGTGGCCTCAGATTTGGAAGTACAGTGGGTCCCCTGTATTTGCATTCTACAAAATACTAGAAATAAACAGTTCGTAAGTATCAAACTGCATGCCAAACAAGTACATGGAGAAATCCACCAGCCTACCATTACAAGTTATGTACAGGTGCAATGTACAATATTTGTCACTGTAAAATGTGTAACACTACTCTGTTTTTTTCATTGTTCCTTCATCCTTTGAGGGGTATAAAAGCATGATTTTCATTGCTCTTGTCATCCCTCGAGACATGATAGTTTTTCATTGCTATATTGTCTTTTGAGAATTAGGCTAAAACGTCAGAATCCCTTTCGTTTGTGTGGTGTGTGAGAGAGAGTACAGTACTGTACAATACTGTATAATAATGTACAATTACTTTATTATTACTGATTTAATGTCGGTAATGTCTTACGGTGCAAAATCTATCAATTAAACTTTACAATAGGTAAGTACACAAAAACACATTGTATATGGGGTGCGCAGATGGTTCACTGTTGTCCATGGCTTCGGCCATCCACAGTAGGTCTTGGAATTAATTACCCACGGACACAGAGGGACTACTGTAACGACTGTATTGATTGTCATCCCTGTCATTTCACATTTGGCATTGAAATGCTTAAGGGTTGGAGGTCGAGCTGCACAGCACTCGTTGCGGAAAACCACCCCCAGGCCCTGTTCCAGGGATGGGTTGTAGAAACGCTCTTCCTGACAGGTACACTTCTTTTTCATACCTTTCATTGGGACTTCTTGTTGGATTGTAGTCTGCCTACCCTTCCCCCAACAAGGGAGGCCCTAGCTCAAGCACCAGACAATGTATCTTTCTGGATCATTAAGGCATGCAAAGCTATCCGCCATGCCAAGGTCACGATCCTTGTAGGATCCTCAACAGGATCATTTATAGCTACTGCAGCATGTGTGCCTTATTAGTCAAATTCGGACCAGTAACAATATCTTGTTATTTCCTATAACTAATTTTTAGCTATTTTATCGGTTGGTTGCACTCCTGTCATTAGACCTGATGTCATTAAGTACAGCAGAGAATTTAATGAGAATTCAATACAAAACTTCACAAAAACATTACAGTCGACCTTTCCACATCACTGGGGTTAGGGCACAGGCCCCCTGCGATCTGGAATAACCACATAAAATTTTTCGGTCCCCTTGGTGTCCTTGGCAAGCTAAACGAGATATCACGTGAGAGGCTACAGTAAACATGTTTGGTGTCTTCCAAACCAGTACTGTACTTTTTTATTTTGCATTTATGAGTTACAAAACTTCTGTGTGTCATCTGTTGGCCTTTGCGTGCTGTCTGTGGCTTTTGCAAAACTCCCAAAAGATTACCATTATATTTTTTATGCTCACCCTGCAATATATCAAAACCGAGATGGGGAAAAGTCACGTCGCAGGGTCTACTGTACATAAATGATCAGTGACATCCGACGTCCGCATGTCTTACCCCTCCTGAGACAGCACCCTGCTACAGTCTTTCAACAAGACAATGCCCATCCACACACGGCACATGTATCTATGGACTGCCTGTGTCATGTTGAGGTCCCCCCGTGGCCAGCCAGGTCCCCTGTATGGCCAAAACCCACGCCAAAACTCAAAGTGGAACACAATGTAATCAGAAGCCAGAGAGAGAGACACAAGTAATGTTCCTCAGTATATACAGGGTTGTGCGGAGCCTGCCACTTCTCCTTTTGCCCACTCCACAGGTACCCCCATTCTTGCTGTTTCTAAAATCCCCAGAGATTGGCTAAAAAGGATGGGAGTACTGCCCTATAAGAAACCTGAATATACCTAGTCCTCCAGCCGCTACAATATATATTGGCCTCTGTTTTTTTTGTTCTAGCAGCAGCAGGTAGTAAATGAAGTCTTTTGAGAGCGGTCTGTACTCAAATGCAGAGCGAATTCTGGCCATTCGTGTGGATCTATTCTTGCAACGAGAGATCAGAGAACTGGAATCTTAGTTTTAAACAGCTTGACTGCACTGTTGAAGCAAGGATAAGCCTTTTACTGAGGAAAGAAAATGCCTCAGCACCTAAATGAATTTCAATATGGGTGCAATTAAAGAAATCATTGACACTGTTTGTCTGTCTTATGTGTTCCTAGATTCAGATTTTAAACAGTTCTAAGTATTTTATGACATGTGTCATGTATGGAGTATTGGAAGAAACTTCCCACCTACAGAGCTTGGACCTTGTTAAGGACACGAGTACAAACTTCAGGAAACTGGTCTTCACATTTTGCATCTAAATCATGAGATATGGCTTGGTGGTGCAGCAATTAACACTGTTTCCTCACGCCTCTGGGCCCGGGGTTTGAGTCTCTGTAACGGCTCTGTGTGTCTGGAGTTTGCATGTTCTCCCCATTTCATCGTAGGATTTCCTCTGGGTTCTCTAGTGCCTCCCACCTCCCACAGTCCAAAAGCACAGTAGGGTTAGTTAGTTGAAGTTGCCACATAGTCTGTAGGTGTGTATGGTGTGTGTTCCTGCCCTGCAATGGGTTGGTGCTCCTTCCTGGGTTGTTCCCTGCCTTGTCTACATCTGCCCAGCAATTGTATAACCATTGATGTACAGATATGAGGAAATTTAATGGTTGTAGCTGTGCTGATAATCATTTCAAGTTACAGTACTAATTAATGGCATGACCAATACTTCTTTTGTGCTGCCATTTCCTAAAATTGCGAAACAATGAATTTATTTGCATTCACCCAATTTAATGCATTGTGCAAAAATGTGGTGTCTGACAGCTTCAAGAACTAGCAGAAAATTATACTGGAAGTACTGGGGAAAGTAACCCAAGGAGCAAGGCTGTCATGTGATCCGGATTACGCTGCACAGATGTCAGATATTCTGACTCCAGAATAAATAATGCACAATCTGACTCCAATTTAAATAAGCTGACTCCAAAAATACAATATAATGCAGAGATCTGGAGGTAAGTAATTGGTGTATGTTTCTTTTACAGTCAGTTGGAACAAAGAAATATTAAAGCACTGCTACTCCAGTGTTAAAGCCTAAGGCAATGTCAGATAGTGACACTGTCAGTGAGCATTATCTGTAGTTGCTTTAGACAAGAAATATAAGACTTTCTCCTGTATGTTTTGAGTAAAAAGGCAGTATATACTCATAGTCACAATCACATACCCCCTGATCGGAAGGTCACCAGGAAATTGAAGCTGCCGTTGGGCTCTTGAGGAAGGCCTCTAACCCCCAATCGCTGCAAGGGGGCAGGATGCTGCCTGACCCAACGCTCAGACCCCAAGTCTTGCTCTTATCTGTATTTGTGTGTTTGTCTCAAAGGAGCGCAAGATGGTATATGTGAAAAGAAGCATTCCAATGTACCTGTAGTCATACTTGCACAAATGGCAAAATAAGCATCAGAACATGCTGTGGTTTTATATACAAAGTAAATAAGGATGTACTGACAGACATTGTGGATTGAATGACATCTTGTGGGGGCTAATGATTGTCATATAAATGTTATAGAAAATGTGCTAGAATTAAACAGTGTTGATTAATTTTCTAAAACCACACACATAGTGCGGGGCAAATCACTTATAATCAATTATAACCTTTAATATAACTAACATTACTTAACAGACACTATAAAAGCAAAGACATTGATAGACCAGAACCTGTGGTCATTAACTAAATGCCAAAATGATTTTGTGCACTTATAATCTAGTTATACTTCACAGGCCTGTCTGAATGAGATGGTATGTAATTCCGGTTTTAATAATCAGTAAACACTAAATAAGCCAGGTTTTACCCATAAGGCAGCTGGATATCAGGAGGTAGAAAAAGCTACATTAAAAAACAAAGATATATTTACATTCCTTTGCCTCCGCAACCATGTATTTAGAAACATATTGTGGCACCGTGGCACTTAGTAATGACACATTTTTTGGTTATTGACATGCCGCATGCCGCACCACGATTATGTGCAATAATTTAATGTATGTGATCGTGAATTAACATAAATAATAAGTGTTGTAACCATTTAATGTTGTGGTGTAGTACGCGTATTTCCATTAGTGTCTACCCCGAGTGTGAGTGTTATGTTCATTGTCCACTTTCCTGTCTGTGCCTCTGCTGGTTATCTCCGGCACTGCACAGTTAATAAACATGGAACTTCAGTTCCTTTTTATAAAGAGCTGCCTCCTCTTTATAATTAAAACTATGACCCAGACAAATCCTGTTACACTGGTGTCAGAAGAGGGATCTCAGGTCATCAATGAAATCAATGACCTGATTCATCAACTTCAGCATCTCAGAACACCAAGATGGCGGAGGGAGGGGGCAGCGGCAGAGCATGAGGATATCCCGGGAACTGACCCAATGAAACTCGTGCACTGTGCTGCTAATGCCAGGCAGCAGAAGGAACCACGACTCCGCACCGAGACGTGCCACCAAATTTGAAAGCAGCAAGCGGCGGGGTGAAGACAGTTGTGAAACTCCCCCATTACAGAGGACATGAGCCACAGGAGCCCTGTCTTGCCCAAGTGCATCTTGTGCTGTGTTACAACAGCTGGTCTTCCACGGAGACAGCAGTCCACCTGGTGCTGGCACTGCAAGAGGAGGCATTGCAGGTACTCCCCAGCCTCACCTTGGATGAGCAGCGGGATTATGTTGCGCTGATGATCGCTGCCGCTATGCACGATGGAGTTACCCACGATTCCCTCACGCCATGCATGAAGAGGTAGACGTCCATGCTTTTGCCAAGGCATTAACACCAAAGCGGTTTCACCAACACATCCAGCTGTAAACGGACACTACGCTGGCTGCTGTCTTGGCAAAGGCTAGAGAGGGTTTAAGTGATCTTGTCTCTGCCAGCAGCCACATGCCAACTGCCAGTCAAGTAGACCGCTTGCCATGAAGCTGTTCCTAAGACTACAGGACCCCTGACTGAAGAATCAAAGTGAGCCGCACCGTGATGGAGTCCTCACCCACCAACAAGCTCCTGTCATCAAGTGGGCTGGCTGGGTCACAAGTGGGGCCTAATGTGGACTGTGGGAAATTTTGAACTAACGACTGGCTTATGGTCTTGGTAACAGACTATTTTCAAATTAAAGGTGGTGGCTTGGGTAGTATTTGAGAAAAATGTTTAATAGTAGTCAACTTGGGCGGTATCTAATTTTTCATATCGACCGGACACTATGCCATAGTACAGTATATGGCAGTGGTACCCAACCCAGTCCTCAGGAACCCCAGACAGTCCACATTTTTGCTCCCTCCCGTCTGGGGTCCCTGAGGACTGGGTTGGGAACCACTGGTATATGGTATTTTGACTGTATTTAACAAAAAAACAACATAATTCTAGTATTTTGAAATTCTTTGTCAAGATAAAGTTTCATGGAAATTCTGTGTTCCCTTAATAATATCCAAGCCTGAGTACAGTAGCAGTTCTTCTAATAACTGCATTTCCAAAAATAATATCTTCAAGAACAAATGTGCATGCCGAATGCGTGCTGACTGTCGTATAAGTGTTAAAGCAGCCCAGGGCATGCACCGTACCTTTTTTAATGCACTCTGCCTCCACAGCTATGCATTTAAAAACGTACAATGCATGACTTGTAATGCATTAACTGTTACTTAGTTGAAATTATCAGATAAATACTTCAAACAAATACCAAGTAAATTGATATTATATTTTCTCTATGCAAAATTAGCTCCTCTTAGCAGTTCATGGGTATTTTTGACTTGCATATCAACTGTAGCTCAACCTCAGTGATACATTTTGTGGGAAAGCAATCAACCATCAACACTCTTCACAAATGACAGAAAACACTGTTTGATTCTAAGCAGTTTTATTTACATACGTTGCACCACAAAAATCACAGTACATTTTATTTTTCCCTGTTCCTCTCTCATAATATTGCACTGATCTATACTGCATTTTATAACTAAGAGCTCAAGATGTTCAATGCTACAGAATATAAGGATTTTATACAGAAAAGTCTTATTAATGTATTGATTGTCCTTGTGCACCTAACGTTACCTGGGGCTGTACAAGTATGAGACCATATATTAAACAACACGCTAAACCGCTCAATCTCTTAAGATGCTGTATACCATGGGACTCATAACAAATGGGCTATGTTTGACGAAATTTGATTATACTGTGCCATAATGGCCTTTTAACTTCCGACTCATAACTTACATCTGTATTTGTGCATGTCTGCCCGCGTACTGGCCGGTATACCACCGACTTGCACTGCTGCGTTACCTTCCACTCTCTTCCTCAGTAAATCTTTCATACCCTGACTGTTCACGTTCTTTTCTTTTTTGATTTTTTTTTTGTTTTTTTTTCTCACGTTTTAAAATGATCAAATGGAATTCGGATGGGATGCAGCAGGAAATGTAAATGTTTCACAATGCATTTTTTAAACACGTTTTTATCATTGTTAAATAGGTGGCTGACAGTGTTCTCATTGATTAAAATAAAAATATAAATACGTTGTTACGTATGTGATACCTCCAGTGCTGGGGGTTTGAATCCCCCCCATGTGTCTGTCTGTGGGGGGGGATTAGCATGTTCTCCCTGTCTTGCATGGGTTTCCTCTGGGTCCTCTAGTTTCCTCCTGCAATCCGAAGACATGCAGCTAGGTGAACTGCCTTCCCCAAATTACCAGTAACAATTAAATGCATGCATACATAAATGTTGTCCTGCCATGAACTGAAAAGAAATGATGGATTACCTGTCACTCGCGCAAATATGAGTAGAGGTACAATGGAATGCTTCTTTTCATATATCCCCTCATGCTCTCCATTGCGACACACATATAATGGTCAGAGCAAAGCTTGTGGTCCTAGCACAGGGTCAGGCCAATTATTTTGCGTTTCAGGAGCATTTTGGGGCCAACGGAGATGTGACTCTTCTGCTGAAGCTCGAACCAACAACCTTTCAATTACAGGCACGCCCACTGAGCCACACGCCACCCGCAGATGAATTTATAACAAGCATAACATAATACATTTTATTTACTTGGCACTTTTATCCATGGCACCCGTCCCTAGAGCATTTGGGGATTATGGGCCTTGCTCAAGGCAAGTGGTAAATCCACTCTGCCAACCCCAGGATTAGGACCAGTGACCTTCCAATCACAGGTACAGTGACCTAACCCACTGAGCTGCACACCGCCATTCAAACCTGACTTCACATTCAAGGTGCCTCCTGCCTTATACACTGTTCTAGCTGGGATAGGCTCCAGGTTTAAAGCAGACACACAAAACTACCACCTTTCTCAAATAATTGGTTACACAAAAGTGTGCAGACATCTATAGTTTCCAAGGTGAAAAACAAATAATGAATTTGCAATGAATCTGATGGTCATGCCATTTTGTTGCTCTGGTATCTCCTTATTATTGAGCACAAATATTTATTTGAAAGCAGCAGAATTACAATGAGATACAATGATGTAAAGAGCTTAAATGTACCATTTCAAATTGAACATTTGTATCAAGCAGTGTGATGTCACGGAATGCAATTTAGGAATAAAAAGACCCATGAGAAGAGCCATAAAAAAGTGTCCACGTGTCCATTGAAGTAACCCTAAAACATGCACTGTTCACTGTTAAGTTATTGTTAATGAATTTAAAATACATTCAACCAGAAAGAATAAAACTTAATTGCATTTCAGCCAGAATGGGAAAATCTAAGCTTAGGAAGCTTAGATTTTTGTCAAGACATCTTACTATTCATAGTGCAGATATAAAAGACATATTCCTCTAGTTTCATGTCCAATCACAATCACAGCTGTGTAAGAAAAACAGAAGGAGCACTCTGTAGAGAATCCCTAATGCTTAGCCATAAACTCAATCTACACAGAGCAGCACAACCACCATAATAACTCTGTGCACATTTGTTTAGGAGAATGCACAGGAAGGTACCAGTAATACAGCCACTGCAAAGAATATTTCCCAGCAATTAACATCAGTGTGTGGCTTGGTGGCTCTCACCTACTGGATTGGCGGCTTGAATCTACTCTGCTTGTGCAGAATTTGCATGTTATCCTCTATGTTCCTTCCTGCAGTCTGAAGACTTTCATTTAGGCAAACTGGTTTTTCTAAATTGCCCATAGAGTATGATTGTGTGTGCCGCAGCCTAGTGCTGCATACTGTCTAGGACTGGCTCCTATGACCCTGACCATGATTAGCAGTTAGAAAAGGACTGGATAAATGCCATTTGTGCTTTAATCCAAATCCAAAATTTCAAGGAGAAATAATTCAAAAAGAAATAAAATAGGCATTTTATGACAGTGGTTTTTGAAGTATTTGTAGAAAGTGAGGATTATCTGTGAAATACGTGTCCTATCATATTTAGTATAAGTACTGCCAAACCTTTTGATTATACTGACCCAACTCCTGCAGCAGATTTGGGAGAAGCCTAGATATAAATTATGTCGCGTATTGAAATGACAAGGTTTTAAATCTGATGTTTTAATATCATTCCTGTTCCCATAATGTTTACATGCAGTGAGATGTTTCCAATTTATCTTTATTTTAACCCATCTTTTAAAATTCTTTTACAGAAAGAGTTTATTTTGGCAAGTAGCATGGTTGCATCACAGCTCTAAGGCTGCAGGTTCAGATCTTACACCTGCCCAATCTCTGCACTGTTCACCTATTCCCACTTGATATTCGGTGCTTAAATGTTAGCGAATCCTCCCCCACACTCCCCCAGTGCTTAATGTCCCTAAATCCCAGCCCTTAAAACCTAAGCCCCAGTAAAAAGCCAAATCTAGCCCTAAGGCTGTATTTCTCTCCTTCCCCAGTAGCCTGAATTTGGGCCCCTAGCTATCTGTGTTTGTTAGGTTACACTACACTATATCAATCTATGGAAAGCTCGGAGGTAAGTGTAACCTGTATTGTATCTTAACAGGGAGGTAACAGAACTTAATAAAGCAGCTAATCTTGTTCTAACTCCCTGGATATCCCAGCTAGAACACGCAGACTGTGTGCAACAGGAGTATCTGGGAGTCTTTCCCTTTGCCACATACAAATGCCACCAGAAGTTATCATTAGATCTCAGCTGTATCAACTCCTGAAGTACAACACACAAGCAGGCCTGGAAGTAATTAACTAGAACACTTGTAATAAATGAGGCATAACTGAGATGTGCCACAATGATTAGCAGCCCCTCCTACCACACACACACAGACACACACACACACACCCCGATTGCTTGTTTCTATGCAAAGAGATATCAAAAATCAACGCAAACTTGTAATCCCAGGTCAATGAACTGTTGAATATGTTGGGCACAGTTCAGTTTTATTTGGCACTATATTTAACTGAGGGCTGCACCCTGAGGAGGTACCAGGGTCAATCATTTATGGCCTTTAGGAGAAGGGCAAAGGTTACTGCTGCATTGGTTTGGTTTGGATTTGCACTTCTAATTTGAATCTGTTATTGTTGGGTCTCCAAGTAGTAAATAAGATTTACCTCATACTGGAGGATTGATTTTATTATAGAAAAGACTGTCAGTACAAGTAATTTAACTGGGTGATGATTAAAATAAATCAATTTAAAATCGTGGAGTAGGTGCCAGACATGGCGATCACCGTGATAATGAGTCGCAGACAAGTGTGGAAAAGGCACAAAAACGGCATTTATTGTTGTATGCCAGTCACTCTGACAACTCACACACTCTTCCTACCGTGCTGGCCACCCTGACTACTGCAGCATGGAGGGCACATGCAGACACATTATTTACAACAAATAACATTAAACGCTACACATGACATTAAGGTGCAGCACAATAACAACACAATGCATGCTAAATGCACATTTACCATTTTACTGTTTCCTGATTTACAGTTTACACTTGACATCAGCCCAGCAAGGCACCACACTGTCTTATGGTTATGTCCAGCACTACAAAATGATAACTGCAATGTTAGCTGATACCTATAATGCCATTTCTTTTCTGTTTTTGAATAATATTGTAGAAAATGTTCATCTGGAATGAGAGCATTTTTTAAAGTTTAAACATATCGAGCTTTGTCCAAATACATATGCTGTGAATTGATAATTTCAACTCACTGTTCGCGATAAGCATGGTGTAACGAAGTTAGCATGAATGTCAAATGATAATGACAAAGAGAATAATAAATTATTTTCCATTTTGTCTTGGAAAATCATGTCTTTAGTTCTGTCTTTAGCCCTTATGTCTGTGTCATATGTATTAAACCTGACAGTTACATTACCTTATTTCCCTGACTGATGTTTAGCTAACACATAACGTAGTCTAGCTTTTCTAATCCAAAGTGTATGCATTGATGGAATACATCTATTTAACCATAACCATAATTGTATTTCCTCATTGAGGGTATCACTGTCCCCACATCTTTAAGGTTTGAGTCCTACCTTTGTCCGCATGTGTGTGGAGTTTGCATTGTATATACATTGTATTCCAGTTACTCTGGATTTCCTCCAGGCCCCATGCTTTTCTATGAGCCAGGACTAATCTTCAGAATTGGAGAACACAAATTATATTTTAAAATAGTTTTAGTCAATTTATAAATTTGACACAATGCTTCATTACTGCAGAAAAAATGTAGTCTAACATAGTATCAATCAGCCTGATTACAGCTGTTTTTTTTTTTACATATATCAGATGGTTTTTAATAGCTTCTCAACAAAAACACAAAGTGTTACAAATGAATATCAATGCAGCAATACAAAACAATGCAATGCAAAACAACAATGCAAAAAAATAGATGAGCAAACAAAAAGAACAACAATGATGATGATGATGATGATGATTTCTAACTTGTTTTGAAGTATATTTTGTTCCAGCACTCATTTCAGTGTATCCCCAGGGCTCTCCTAAGGTAAAGAAAGCTGCTGAATTTCAATGAGCAGACAATTTGCAGTTCAGACTAGGGGCAGCATCCTTTGTTGCTTTTTGAAATTGATGAAAATGCCCATTTATGTATATATTTTTCTTGGGCCTGACATGTGTCAATAATTCATGTGTATCACACACTAATCACATTAAAATCCTATCAAGAGACCCTTGGAAAAAAAACACATTTTTGGGGTTATATGTAATAAATATTGTGTATGTTTATAAATACACAAGAAGCTTAGCAGGAGTTAGCTTAAAAGGATAATAGATAGCAAACTCACCTGGGTGTCCATGCTGGTCTCCACTGCTTGGTATTTTAATTAGAATGTGCCAAGATTAACTTGATTTCCAAGGCACAGATTAATTTTTAAATGCAGGCTCTAACTTCAACCCAAGGGGTTAACAAAGAACTCCCACCTCTGTTTAACCATTCTAACTATGTCTCTCACACAGAAGCCTGCACTAATTTATTAGCTATATTTTAAATAACAGGCACAGTTAATGATTCAGGAAGTATAGTCTGGTTGTGCTCCAGTGAAACATGCAGGATACACAGTAACGTTGGACATGCCATTAGCTTTGAATGTGTGAGTCTTGATTTTTCCATTTCACAGATTCCTACACCCTCTATATTCTGTTGAAGCATGTAAATGTTGCCAATATCCCTGAGACTGGCCGATCCATAAAGTTCAAGTTAAATGAAAATCTGTCACAGCCAAATTATTAACAGCGATTCATTTTATGCCAAAGACTACTTACATAGTAAATAATTTAAAGAAGAAGCATTCTAGCTGAAACAAAAAAGATTTTGAGTGGAAAAGGGAAAACACTATGTTACAGACATTTTCAATGTGATCAAACATAATTAAATAATAATAAATATTTTACATGCTTCAGTAAATAGATTTTTAAAAGGATGTACTTATTACCCAGATTAGGTTTAAAATATAATAAAATAATCCTTTCTACTACACTTTGTACATCAAGAACACAGTAGCTCAGTTTTTTCATACAATTATGTATTTCAAATTCAATTACATAGATGTTTACAATCTTCAGCCTAGAGTCACAGCCCAAAATTAACAGCATCAAACAAGTTAAGATTAAAAACAAAACCTGAAATATCAGCCAACATAGCACAGTAACAGAAAAGGTGGAAAAGTTTTTTGGATTGTGTGAAAAATTATTTAATCTATTTGAAAGAGAGTTTATTGAGGTAGTAAGGGGGGAATCATTTGGAGAAACTCCTTCCTATGACATGCTTTCAAATGTTACAGCATGCAGGACAAAGGACTTGAAAGCAGGTGTTAGATGAAAAGGTGTTTTACTAACTGAACGGGAGCAGGGAAACAAACCATGAGGGGTCAAAAGGCTAGTACAGGGAAGGACATGGGCAGACAGGAGGAGCAACATTATTGACTAGACTGGGAATGACGAGACAAACAGGTGCTCAAATACGAAGACTAACGAGAGGCAACAAGCAACGGGTGTGGTTCATCAGGGCCACATTAGGGAGGAGACAGGAGGGTCAGGGGGACATGACGGGCAGGACGTAACACATGTGAAGACCAACACTGTGCAGGAATATGCAGGATCTTTTCTTTCTGCATTATGTATTTCAAAATAAATTAACAAAAAATAGGGGAGAGTCGGGTGGGGTAATAATGTAATCTCATAATGACGCCCTGGAATCACATGCAACAAATCTCAATAAAAATGCAACATATAGCTATTTGTAGAAGAACTAAGATGATCATGATTATTTTCTGCAATATTTTGTACGAGAAACATTACAATGCAAATACAATACAGTAGAAGTGCAGTGTAAATATAAATATTCACCCCTCCATTTTCCATCCTCATTTACCCAGTATGGGGCCGCAATGAGCCTGGAGCCTGTCTCAGGGACAGGCCCGGGGACGCCCTGGGCAGACTGCCAATCTACTGTAAGGCACAGAGTCACACAGCTGGAGGAAAGCGCCGCAAACATGGGAAGAACATGCAACTAAACTGTCACACACATAAACAGAGCCAGAGGAGAAGCCTGGGGGTCTGTGACTATCATGCTGCCTACAGCTTTTATTTTAATTTCTGTGAATCATGTCAGTCACAGTATCTCTGTTTGACAATGATAATCATGTCATAAAATCACTTTCTATTTATTTATTAATTTTTATTGGCTGCAACCCATACAAATCAAATCCAACCTTTTTTCTAAAAAAGCATAATCATAATAATAATAATAAATGATAAAATAAAATAAAGAGCAACCAATCAGGACAGCAAGGGGATGGGGGTGCTGGAAAATTATTAGTTTTTTTTTCCTATTGTTGCATTGATATTCATTGTGTCTTACATAGGATTCTATTTTGACGATCTAAGCTTAAAGCACAACTAACATTTATGGGCATGTCCAAATCCATGCTGCTATTTTAATGGCAGAATAACTAGATCTGTGCCAGCTCAAGGCGCAAAAATGTTGTTGAGCACTAACTGTCTTAATTATTCAAAGGCGGGTTTTGGGCGTAACATGAAATGAACCAATTGGAATGGCGCATCACGTTTTCCTGACGAGCCAGATCACATTTCGGCAGAGGAAACGGATGTACATGTGCACGAGCTGAAAACACATGAGCACGTCATCTACGGGAGCTGCACTGTTGCACCGAAGCCTTTTGAGGTGAAACAGGCATGGGATGAGGTAGCAGCGAGTGTGTCCTCGTCTTCTGGCATTATTAGATCACCCGCTCAATGCCAAAAGCAGTATAATGATGTCAGAAGACGGGGAAAACAGAAGCTTGCTGCTGAATGAGAACATGCCACTAAGAATACATGCAGCGATATGGTGTGGAAAGCAGTCGTCCAGCCATTGTATCCTCTCCTGTGGCAAGTTGGCCCACAGCTCTTGTAGCTGTTGATCCTGCAGATTGGCACTGGGTCTGCGTTTATGTCTGAGTTGATCCCACACATGTTTGATTGGGAAAAGATCAGGGGACCTGGCTGGCTGCAGGAGGACCTCAACATGACACAAGCAGTCCATAGACACACGTGCTGTGTGTGGTAGGGCGTTGTCTTGTTGACTGACATAGCGCTGTGCCATCAGGGTCCCCCAAATCACTACCAGAGATGACCTGAAGTCATACCCTATGGCTCCCCACACCATGATGCCAAGAGTAACGCTGGCATGTCTCTCCACAACATTGTCAGGATTGGTCCGCTCCCCTTGGTCCCACCATATGCGCACACAACGGTCATCAGTGGTAAAACAGATCCGAGATTCATCGCCGAACATGGTATGACACTACTCATCCACGCCTCCCAGTACTCCAAACACAGCCGTCTCTGTGCTGGTGTTAACAGCAGCCTACGCATGGGACAGTGTACCCGTAGTCCGGCTGATGCCAGTTGTCGAGACACGGTGCGGGATGACACAGAGTGTTGTAGAGAGTCCAATACCTGTGTCTGGATGGCAGGCGCAGATGTCATTGGGTTCTGTAATACTTAGCGCACAATACGACAATCCTCCCTTGGTGTGGTCTGTCTTGGGCGGCCAGAACCTTCACGATGTGTGTGGGTGCCCTCACATGCCCATTGGTTCCAACATCAGGTGACTGTGACATGCCGGGCAATTGCACGATACGACCACCCAGCCTCATGCAAAACCACAATGCGACCGCTATCAAGTGCTGGTAATGCTGTCTAATGCGTCTAGGAGGCATCCTCTGTGTCTGGCGACTAGACATGCCAGCTCCTTGCAAATCGAATCATTTACATACCCATCGCTGGTCTGCACATGTACCAGATTACATCCAAATTGCACCATTACTTCCGTGTGCTTAACTTTTTTGTCACTAAGTGTATATATATTTATTTGCACATGCACACACACACAGAGACAAACACACACACACATATATTATTCTTTTGCTGTTTCATTAAACAGTTTGATTACATGAAAGGACCAGATGTTCTCTATAATAAAACATATTGTGATGACTGGCGGACTGAGGCATCACATTGACAGCAAATAAGCAGGAATCTTCTTTGCAGGGATAAACCAGGTTTTTCTACTGAGTCCTTAACAGGACTATGCAGCCACTATCCAAGCAATTGTATCATTCCTTCAATAATTACTTAGTAGTTCCTTCAGTAGTTATCTAAGATTTACAGAATTCTCAGATATAGTAACAAATATAGTAACTGCTTGGGATAAATGATGCGTTACAATTCATTAATGATGAAGAAACCTGAGATCAGTATTTTACATGTGTTATTCATTATTTGTTCCTACGGTATTTCCTTCAGTGGTTCCTTCAATAGTTTAGAAAGGTTTACATAATTAACAGACATAGTAAATAGTGTAACTGCTTGAGATAAAAGATGTGTGACTATTCATTAATGATGAACAAACATTAGATCAGTTTGTAAGTAACACTTAATTTGTGGTTAATTAATATGTAAGTAATAGTGTAATACTACATTATTTGTGTCCCCCCAAGTAGTGTTACCATAATCGCATTACCTTCTTAAGCAGGCTGACAAAAGTCAACAATTTCAGATTTCATGCTGCAAACTGAATGCATTAATGAATACCTAACTATAACAGACCCTTTCCTGAAGATCAGCTGGGAAAAATAAGCTGTATATTTCCTTGACAGTATATCTTCCATGACTAATGTGTGATATGTTGTCTGGTTATTTAGAGATAAGTCTAAATGGTTTTTAAATGTCCAGAATTATACATTAATAATTTTTGACATATTTAGGTATATTTATCAATGAGAATATATCCACTTCCAAGTATAATATTTATTCCAATACAACCCAGTGCAACGTTGCACCCAAATCAAGCTGTCAGAATGGAATGGGCTTCCTTGTCAATAGTAAGCACAGTTGTTTACTATTGTGGTGAAAGTAATTTGAAAATACAAAAGATTAGTTTAGAATACAAAAGATTACTTTAGAATAAGCTTAAAGAAAAATATATGCCACAGTACATATTCCTTTACTTTCCCTATAGTGATGACATTCTTAAATGCATCCTAACAGGAATATAAATGTATAGAATGGAAGTTCACCTAAGATTAAAAAAAAATGAGGACCACTGAGAAAAAATGGCAAATGCAAAGCCACATAGTTGTTTTGTTTCTGGGCCATGAATTGTGTATCAATATATACAAATGTCTACTTCACTGAGGCATATTAATATAAAATATGAGATTTTACCAGAAATTGGGTCTTTTGGAATTAATTCTGGGTCAAGAGCAACTGGGTCAAAAGTGTATAATTTTCAAATTTGGGTTTGCAAATATTATTAAAACTTTCACAATGTATTTTAAGTATGTTCTTTGTGGTTTGTACAGTTTCGTGTACACATGTCGGAGCACAGGGAGCAAAGATCTTTTCAAGCAGAAAAATTATTCACGACGAATAAAACTGAAGAATATCATATGACAATAGTATGTAAAGAGTAGTCAGAATAACATTTAGCTCAATCAATATTATATTCTGTTTTTAACAAAGTATACCAAACCGTTTTGTCTTTAAAAACTGAGACATTTACTGCATCTGCAACCAGCTTCATGTTAAACTGAAACAGACCACTGAAAAAAACCATACATGGAGTGATATGTGTGTGTAAATCAGTTGAGTCGTATGACACATAAATAAAACTAGGTAATCTGCTCAAAGCGATGCAGAAGCTGACCTTTGCCAAAAACAGTAGGGTGTTGGTAGGAATTGGAACAAAAAGCTACAAGCCATTAGTTCTGGACCTTATCAGAGTGAGACACCACTGGGACATTATATGAATATGCTTTCCTTATTATTGGATTAGGCATTGATTTGAATGACATTTGTGCAAGATAGAACAACAAAGAATGATTTCCTGGGGGATCATTTACTGAAATAACATAATCTTACTTCAGAGGCTACACGTTGCCCTTTTAATTATGACTATTTAAGACACTCCCTAACTGCAAATATATTGCTATCACACATTAAATATGAATCTTCTTTCTGTATAGTGTGGATGTGAGTACATAAAAAAGCAATGGCTGGTCAAAGCATTACAGCCTAGTACCTTTCATGTGGCTTTTCCTTCGTATGGCTGACCTCTTTCTGCCCCTGACGTTCAAAGCGAGACAAGTGTGACTCGTGTCATATCTGTGGCTAGTTAATAAGAAGAAAAACCAGATATAAACAAGAACTTCTAATGCCGTAGGCAGACAATATGCCTGACCTGACCTGTGCCCTGCCAGAACATGTGTAAGATAAGACTGTTTTTGCTTACGACAAACATATTTTGAAAATGTATTTTGAAATGCAAGGCAGAGTGGAGAAAGAAAACAATACAAAGCCCACTGCTGTGGTAATTCGCAGACAAGAATTATGGATATTTGTTATTATACAGCTTGTTCACTTTCAGCATAAATTCAATGTCACAAACAGTCTGCTTCTTACCACATTAACTATATATGGGCAGGAAGAAAAGCCATCATCTTCATCCGTATTTCGACCTGAAACGGAATTCGTACAGACAATTGCATGAGCGAAACAGTATTCTTTGCAGCAGTCGACTGACATTCATTCACTGGCAGCATACAGGCATCTCCATTTTGTTCATGTCCACTTACTTTTTAATGTTGACTAACTTTTAAGAAATAAACAAATGGTTTCAATTTTTCATACCAGTACAGATGTTTATTTTTCTGTGTTTGGCACCTAATTTATCAGAAATGATTTTACTGAAAAATCCATCTGCATTAGTAAGCTTGCTAAACAACTTTATTTTAAATTTCTATATGCATTCAGAATAGTAGCATATGCAACATCAGTACTAAATATAAATCTTAAACATAAAGAAGCAGCCTCACTTGTTAACAACACTACATCCTGCACTACATCTTTCACCTACGTCTTCCTACTGTTTGTACAATGCAGGGTCACATGAAGCTTGGACTTTATCCCAGATAGCGGAATCCACCCTGGATGGGATGCCAGGCCTTTGCAAAGTACACACAGCCACACACTATGGGAAACCTAGAGACACTAATTAGCCTAACCGCATGTTTCTGTAATATGGGAATAAACCAGAGTACTTGGAGGAAACACAGGGAGATGCTAACTCTTGGGTTTCAGCCCTAACAGTGGAGGTGTAAGGCAACAGTGCTACCCACTGAGGCATCCTGCTGCTGTATCACTCCTCAACAAATGTGCAGAGACAAAAGTGTGTCTCTATTGCTGTTTAACTGATCAATGTAAAGTCAAGACATTGATTTGAGCCATAAAAAATTCACATGGATCCCACAACATCTGAGAATCATCTTTTCCATTAGCACATTCATTACTTACCACTTTGTCCAGTTCAGAGTTCAGGCTGGTAGAGTGTAGAGAGAGAACTAGTCAGGCAGTAAGGGAAAATGAATTAAAATGTAGAGAGTTTAAACAAAAATTTAAATGTAATCAGTATTCTGATTTTAATGCTTGAACAAGCAATAATATTTTAATCGAAATTATATATATGCCTCGATTTCCATAGAGAGCCATCATTTACAAATCCCTCCACATTATCTAATGTTACCCCTGCCATACACTCTGTCCTTCCTGCCATATGCTTCACCTCCATGACCCTCTCCAGGGCAAACAGTTGGATGGATGGATGGATGCATGGACTGATTATTTAATGTATTTAATAGAAGCTGACATTTTATTTTTTGAGATTTTTTTTTAAGAAAAAGACACTGAACCCTTAGATAAATATGTACATATCCAACAATAAGCAGTGTGTTGTCTAGCGGTGCTTAGACAAAGTAATCCTTCTTAACGTGGGTGACTCCAGAGGGATGTAATAAATATGCTAATTAAGTTTTATGTCTTCTCTTTAATTTATCATATCAAATAATAGATCACTGATTGAAGGTACATGAGTAAATATTTAATGACCCCTTATGTCATTCCCTTTCATGCGGATGTAGACTTCAAACACAGGCTGTAACACATATCTAAGCGCCATTGTAACTACAATGCATTACATTAGTCTCTTACTGAAGCCGTCATTCCCCAAAGACATTAATATTGTATAACATTGCTCTACTAGTACTAAAATGATACAAGAGGTAGAGAATGAGTTAAACTAAATGAGGGACTGGAAGGGGATGACCGCAACATAATGCAAAAAGTTAACATTGGAAAAAAAAATGTACTGATACGGTTCTACTGGTGTGTGAGTGTGCCCTGCGATGGGTTGGGTTAACACCCCATCCTGGGTTGTTCCCTGCCTTGCTCTCACAGCCTCCGGGATAACCTCTGCACCCCCCGAAACTGAACAGGATACGTGGCTTCAGAAAATGGATGAGTGGGTGGATACAGTTCTCATGACTGACGTCAGGACTTTGGTCTGGATTAACAGGTGGAGAACCAAACCCGGGCGCCAGCGGGATATATAACAGTAGCAATCAGCTGAGTGACTGTTCTGTTCTTACCTAATCCACGTTGTGATAGTATACCAATGAAAAGACTTGAGTTTAAAAGTGTGGAGGGAGTGAATTACATGTCACTTTGTCAAATGATAGCAGATGATCTTCTGAAAAAAAACACTTTGATGTACAGTACTGCAAGCTACTGAATCACTGGTAAACGAGGCAAAAAAAGAAAGAAAGAACTTCTAGTGGGACAAACATCCATAAATGAACCTTTTTCCACCATAGAAACTGTTGCTATATCTAGCCTGTACTAACTAGCCAGGTCCTCCCATCAAATTGCTTGTTCGTATGACCTCATTAAAATATTTTGTTATTTGAATTAGAAGCTCTACGAATAGCAGAGTATCTGCTTTGAGGTGCTGGACATAAATAAACTGAATATTAAAAAGTAGTGCAGCCAACCTGTATTCAAATTTTACCATTTGTTTTCCTTTCTACATAAAAATAATGAACAGTGTATGTCAGATTTTATGAGGTTCAGTTTAGTTACACTATAAGCAATTTAGAGATAGCAATTCACATGACAAGCATGTGAGTACCTTGAGGGCACTGGTACAAGCAAAGCCAGAAATGGGAATCGAATCTACAATGTTTGAGGTGTGACACTACAATGTGAATCACTGAGCCACCATACTGCCCCATCATATACCGTAGCAAAATGAATGTTTACGTATTTATAACACAAAATGTGTTCAGTGGTTCTTTTCATTTGTTCATTTTCAACTACAGTGCTAACTGACTGCAAACTGCACTTATGTGTATAAATAAGTGGAAATAAAAAACAAATTACAACATAAGGAAAATAAGTACAAAGAAATGTTTATCGTCTTTCTATCATGGCGACACCAACAGGAAGCCCGAATTTAAGACAGAACAGACAGTTACATAATAGTCTGGAAAAAGGTCAAGGGGACAACCAGTGGGCATAAATATATCAACCATGGGACAGTGTGCAGCTCTTTGGGTTAGGATGCTGTGCCTGTGATTGCAAGCTTGCTGGATCTAATACCATGCTCAGTAAGGAGATTTCACTATTGGGCCCTTGAGCAAGGCCCTTAACCCCCAATTGCACTAGGGACTGGCTGACCCTGCTCTCTCTATTGCATGTTGTTCTGGATAAAAGTATCTTAGTTAAACTGTCGTTGTTTTTTTTCTCAGATAATTTTCTCATGGAAGAATTGTGAGATGTCTCACCAATTCACGCATTGTATACGTATATAACAATATACAGATACTATTACATTTATTTGTCCAAAGCGATGTACAAGTGAAGCAAATAGAACATTACAAACACAGCTGTCGAGGAGTTGACAAGGCATAAGTGCAGCTAGGCTAAGCTTTCAAGAAATGCCCAGTTACAAGTGAAAGCGGCCTAGAAGCAAGAGCTACACGTCTTTCAAAAAAAACGAAAACGTAATAAGACAATTCAAAAACATACTGGATTATATCATATACTATAATAACAAAATATCCCATGAATGAATTAGCAGAGATGCTGTGATCTTGTCCACCCCAGTAAGGATTTGACTGTGACTCTGTCCTGACCCTGTAATCCTGTATCCTGGGACTGTCTAATAAGGGGAATGAGCCTTTCTTGTAGCATGTAATCTTTCCCAGAAATGATGGTACTAGCTACCCTGTGTAACTCCCAATTACCTATTTTTTGCCTGTTGATTGCTTGACCCATTGTTTTCACAAACCTTCCACACTGGAGTCCTCTACATTGTACATTACTTTCTAAAGCAATCCCTCTGGTGGCTTGTCAGACACAGCACCAAGCTGTGTTAGTATTAGATGCGATCAGTTCTGGTCAAAATACAGGGTGTTAGTGAGTCTGACGGGTATCCCATGAAAGACCACAGGCAAGGGTATGCCCTAAAAAGCATGCCTGTACATCACAAGACACACTCACAATCAGTCACATTCAGTGGACAGTGTAATTTTTGGACTGTGAGAGGGATTTAAGTATCTGGAGGAAACCCAAACAGTCAAAGGAGGGATTTGAAAACAGCAACAACAACAACGACAACAACAAATATTGAATTCACAAGCAGTTTGGTGTTGGCCAAATTAACATACATTATTCTCACGTTGCCAACATTGTCGTCAAAAAATAAAAGTCAACTGTCAGAGGGGCAGAGGTCCATTGCAGTTTCTTTCTTCTACTTAGCTAAATCTCAGAACTAAGAACTCAGGATTAAAGAATGCTAGGGTGTGTGTTTGTGTGTGTGGGGGGAGGGGGGAGGGGGGGGGCAGATATATATTACATTGTGGAAACCAAATATCCCCACAATGTGACAAAAACCTGTTATTTTGACATTGTGGGGACACTGCAATTTTTCGGTCCCCACAGGGGGAAACTTAATCGTATAAAAATTATAAAAATTCTGTGACTGCAGTCAAAAAACTAAAAATGCAAGACTTGCAGGGCTCTGAAGTCTCATGCAGTAACCGTGAGACACACACATTTCAACTAGTTCACTCGCTCACACGCCACACCTTGTGTTTCTCACGCTGAGAAATTAGGGATAATGCCCACTAAGGTGTCCTGTTCTATAGATGATACGCAGGCATATGGAGTGGAGTTTTCCGCCGAGTTCATAGCTGTCCTGATTGAGTTAGACAGAGTTAATAGCCACCTACCAGCCAATCAGAAAATATCATTTGTTGCATGTGATCCAATGCAAGGACATTATTACATAGATGTGCACATACTGTAGAATAAAGATTTCAATTAATAATACAGCATACAATAATACATTTCCATTAAAAGTAGTCCATCTGTTTTTTTTCTTAATAATATGCTAACATTATTAAGAAATTCATTAGTTTGAGGGGCATGGTAAAGTAGGAACCTTGAAATTTGTGCTTTTGAATTATTAGTATGAGTATGAAGTATTATTAAATGGATTTAAAACACATGCACACAAGTTATGTTAAGTAACTAGTGACTACCTACTTCATCAGGGTGATAAACTGACCTTGCAGAATTTAGAGATCAGATTTTCAAGCAAATTACCGCTGCACAAAACAGATGAATGAAGCAATTTTGGAACATGCAAGTTTATTTAGCGTATATCAGTCACATGTTATTGAATAACAAGGCAGAAAACCTATTTCTCAGCATGGCTTGGATATATGACCCTGCAAAATTGACAAGGTCTCAGTACTTCATTTCCCTTGACAGAAATAGCAATGGCCCATTTTACATTTTGCAGTGCATAGCCAGGGAAAAAAAAGCTTTTGTCATGAACTCAGGGTTGTGCATCTGCTCCCATGAGGAACAGCAGGAAGCAGTGATTTATCTGAATGGCAATAATTGTGCAGCTCATTTTATTCCAGTAAGGATCTTTCAACCACAATCAATTTGGCTTGACATCATAAATAATGGTGGGCGGGTGAGTAATATAAAGACTGTAGCAAACAGTATTTGGAGTGCTGGAATGGAGTAATTGCAGACGGGTCAGTGGTAGTGCAAGAGTGAACTCGTGCAAAGTCTGCCATATTGGCAACATTACCTAACCCCCTTTTTGGAATTTTTACCAGCACCAACTGAGCTACAGAAAATTGATCGAGAGACTCTCTGCTGGCATATAAATATATTATTACTGCAGTGTATATGTTATACATGCCATTTTAACATGATTTTGTTTTATTTTGGCCAGTAATATCTTTAAAAAAATCATTGATATGCCAAAAAAGACTGTCACATCACCTGCAGGTAGTTACAGCTCACAGTGAAACATAGATAAAAATAAACTTATTTAAAAAAATCAGTGTATAAAATCAAAGGCTGCTATGTATTATTTTGTATGAACAGTCACCTGGGAAAGGCATCATGCACCGCCATGATGAACTAAAGAATGAATATAATTCAAGCTTACCGCCATTTCAATAAAAGTCCCACGGTCTGGGTTGAGCTATAGAGAATAAGTGGTAGGTGGACAAAAAGCCATTAGTCATGGTCACCTGAGTAAGACTCTTAATTATCACAATCAGTTATTAATAATAGAATTTAGATCAGAAAAGGCTCCTGATTCAAAATACAAGAAATCTTTATGATTTCGAACCAGATCTCACCACACTATCACAAATCAGAGGGGGGAAAATGCATGCTGAGGCGCACAGTGTGTAGAAGTTGCCAACTGTCTGCAGAGTCAATAGCTACAGATCTCCAAATTTTGTGTGGCCTTCAGATTAGCCCAAAAACAGTGTGTAGAGAACTTCCTGGAATGGGTTTCCATGGCCGAGCAGCTGCATCCAAGCCTTACTGTACATCACCAAGTGCAATGCAAAGCGTTGGATGCAGTGGTGTAAAGCACGCCGCCACTGGACTCTAGAGCAGTAGGGACATGTTCTCTGAAGTGACGAATCAGACTTCTCTGTCTGGTAATCCAATGGATGAGTCTGGGTTTGGCGGTTACCAGGAGAACGGTCCTTGCCTGACTGCATTGCGCCAAGTGTAAAGTTTAGTGTAGGGGGGATCATGGTGTGGGGTTGTTTTTCAGGGGTTGGGCCCCATAGTTCCATAAGAACATAAGAAATTTACAAACGAGAGGAGGCCATTCGGCCCATCAAGCTCG
>JAODKC010000095.1:22379738-22403432 GCA_026777985.1 Mormyrops attenuatus | reverse complement strand
GCTAAAACCCTGGGTTCCTTTAAATCTGAGCTAGATAAGATTTGAACAACTCTGAGCTATTAGTTAAGTTCTCCCCAAGCGAGCTTGATGGGCCGAATGGCCTCCTCTCGTTTGTAAATTTTTTATGTTCTTATGTTCATATACATACATTTTTACAAGTCTAACTGATAAATTACGCACAGGAAGACATTATCAAAATTAAATACAGTAATAATAAAGTACATTTTACATTATTATATATGTTCTTTCTTGACTGAAATGGACTTGATAGCTTCTAGGCTAATTCTTGAGAGATGATAGAACAACGGAAAAATGTATCAAACGGATGATGAAGCAATGCAAATCATGCATTTTATTCATTTTTATAACACAAACACCGTGATAACATGGCAACAAATGTGATCTGTGAGAATGCTGGAGGCACACTGGATGGGAGTTCTGTGGGGAAGCTTGAATAGGGGGACAAAGGCAGAAGAGTCATGTACTGGGCATAACTGGGATGGCGGATTTCACACTCTTGAAGTGTGGTTTGAAACTTACGAACCACTCATTTCTGCAATTATCAAAATTGTGATTGCTGAAACCATGGATACGGGGGTTCCACTGTACCATCACCTCTTGAAACATCCTTGTCATCAGAGAAATGTTTTGAAAGTCTAATTACACAGTTACATTAAAAAGGTGGGGGGGGGGTCCATTCTATTTTACATTGAGAAACTGTACTTAACATTTAGTTTTATTAGTTATCATGTCTCAATATACATCTGTAAAATATGAACATATCCCAAAAGTTCAGTATTGTATGACAACATACAATATCACTCATATATGGAGTTACATATGATTCTGATATTTCCCTGAGAAAGGATCTTCTTCCATTTTCTTTTATCTTATTGCAAAGCTTTGAAAAAAACTTTGAGCACACGTCAGATGTATCAAAACTTAGACAAGGGAAAGACTACAGATCAATGTAATTGCAAAGTTTTGAGCTGAGACTGATAGATTCTCTTATTCCAAGAACTGGGCAGTAACTGCTTGTCTGTGTATTTCTGACATATTGTAAGTTCACTGTTTCATTATGAACCCTGTCTCTCCACATACATTAGGGGAATCAATCTGTATAACGGTAACTAGCTGAGACAGTGCTGTCATCACAGGGATGCTCACATGAATACAGAAAGTACTGTCTCCTCAAATCATATTGTACTTCAGGGAAATCACAGCATGCTCAATCCATCAAAATACAGAACTCTTTCTGGTCTATTCCATTCATGAATTGCATCCAGATGCCCCAAACACATTAAGATTAGGGTTTCAATTCAGATCAAAGGTTTGATGAAGTTCATTCAGCAAAAAACAACTTCCGACAAATCTCCGATTTTTACTGATGCTAAAGCACAATATATATTTTTAAAGATAAAGCTGTTCGTTTACATCTACAGTAGGGCCCTAATCTACACCCAGTGCAAAGTTGGCACAAGGTGCAGCACAAGTGTTTTTTCTAGCATGAGCCCAACGCAGCTGTCATTTTCTCGTCCAGCACCCACATTGTTTAAATAGCACGTTGTTTAACTTGCGCCCATCTGAGCGCCCATGGGCATTCAGGTGCATTGTTAACACATTGCTATCTTGAGGCAGTGGAATTTGATTGTACTTTTGACCAACAAAAAGCTGGTCTGATGTCAATGGGGCAGTATTTCAACTGTTATTTAATGGGAAAGCTATCAAGATAGTAACCTGCGCCTACATAGGTGCACGCACAACGTGTATACCCTGCTTGTTATACACAAAGGGACGTACAGCAGCACACAAACATGTAAAAGATTAAAAATAAAAAGATTACAATGTGAAAGATATTGTGAAAGATCATTAATATATACATCAAGATATTTTTAAGAAATTAGTGTCATAATGATTAATCGCAGGATCTTCAGCATGACATTTATGGTTAATTAATTGTATGGCTTTGTTGCAGATGTTTAATGTAAGTTAATTGAATATTTCGTAAAATATCTTGTCCCTGTCACACCCACGTGGGGACAACTGCAGACAATTGCCTGCTAATCGCTCCGCTTCTTAAAGCAGACGAAACTTTGCTATCATTACGAAGTATTGTTGCCATTATCAGGAACTATACAGAGCATTTCTTTGTCTCTTGTCTTGCCCCGCCTGCTGCGTCCTGCCCTGCTGTCTCGCCTGCCCTGCCTGTCTCTCCTGCCCTGCCTACTTTCCTGCTCCTACCTGTCCTGCCTGCCTCAACCTGCCCTGCTGTCCCATCGACCTTGTTCCTCCCTTCCTGTTGTCGTCTTGTCCCGTCCCTCTGTGTAGGACTGATTTCACCGGCTACCAAAACCCCACTTACGTCTCGACCTTGCCCTTGGTTTTGTTTGCTCCCGGCCTTGTAAATAAACACCTGTTTCACCGCATTACGAGGTCTGCCTCCTCTCTGCTTGCCAGACATCACAGTCCCGGTCCCGCTCACATCTTACAAGTCTCGTCCCATTTCCACCTGCAAAGGAAAATTTGTTTTGTTTGGCAATGCTTATGTTCAGGTAAAAGAATAAAGACAAACGGCAGCCTCAACAAATGTGTTGCATTCAACATTTAACAGTTAAAGTGGCTATGTTTTTCACGTAATAGTAGGCTAGTCATACCTTCCCCTTTTAGAGACATGTTCTATGCTATTTTTGTCTGTTCCACCGCATTACGAGGTCTGCCTCCTCTCTGCTCGCCAGACATCACAGAAAACTTCACCTAAGAAATATGGACCCCGCAGAGACCCAGGGACCACAGCAGCAGGTGGACCAGCTGACTTCGCTTGTCTCGCAGCTGATGGAAGAACAAGCTGCCAGCCTCTCCCCCTAGGGTGTTCGCTTCTGTCCCGGTTGCCATGCCCGAATAATATGATGGTAACCCGGACCATTGCAAGGCATTTTTGATGCAATGTGGGCTGTATATTGACGTAGCGCTTTATAGAAGATACTGCTCGCATACGTTTTGTCATCTCGCTGCTTACCGGACAGGCGCGTGATTGGGCCATGGCCCTCTGGACGGATGACAGCCCACTTTTGGATTCAGCTTGGGAATTCCAGAAAGCATTCACTGAGATCTTCGATCACCCCGCCGTGGGTCGAAGCCTAGGTGAGCGATTAGCCAATCTCAAGCAAGGCACCAGGACTGTCGCGGAATTCTCTCTGGAGTTCCACACCATCGCGGCGGGACTGCATTGGCTGGAGGATTGCCTTCAGATCCTCTATAAACGGGCTTTGGATCTGGATATCCAGGATGAGCTAGCATCCCGTGGCTCTGCACTATCCTTTGAGGATTATATCGGCTGTTGGTCACCCTGGATAGCAGCTTAAGGGAATGTCGTTGCCGGCGGACTTGCTCGATGGTGACGCCCACTACTTCTGCTGTCATGGAAGAGCGCACGGAGCCCATGCAGCTCGGGCGCTCCCCGCTTTGCAAGGCGGAGGCGTCAACACACCATGCAGGGTCTCTGCCTATACTGCGGAGAGCCTGGACACGCCCTCCATTCCTGTCCAGTTCGCCCGTCTCACCCCAACAACTCCACAAAGGTAGGCATCTTAGTCTTTTTTGGTGTTTCCCAAGCTCAATTTACCGTGCAGGTTATGATAACGTTTGCTGAGGAACTGATTTCTACACGGGCTCTAATAGATTCAGGGGTGGCCGGGAATTTCGTGGACCATGCTCTGGCCCAAAAGCTAAAGATTCCTCTGCAGGCTCTCTCCACACCTAACACAGTGTTGGGTGTTAGTGGTGAACCTCTACAAGGAGGAATGATCACCCATCGGACAGGCCCGGTGACACTGTGAGTGGGGATTCTCCATGTGGAGAGCTTAGACTTCCTGGTGCTTCCCAGAACAAAGGATCCTGTTATTGTAGGTCACCCGTGGTTGCAGGAGCATAACCCACAAATCCAGTGGTCTTCTGGTGAGCTTATTGCCTGGTCGACCCAATGTTTTTCCCGGTGTATAGCTTGCCTTGCTATGCCTCCTTAGTGGAAAGTCCGGACCCAGAGGATTTATCTGTCATCCCAAGCTAGTACGCAGACTTCAGAGACGTGTTCAGTAAATCTCTCTCTTTTTAGCTACCCCCTCACAGGGAATATGACTGCGCTATTGACCTCTTAGATGGGGCGCCGCTTCCCAAAGGTCGGCTCTACCCCCTGTCCATGAATGAGGAGGCGGCTATGGAGGCTTATATCCAGGACGACCTTAAGCAAGGTATTATCCACCTCCCCAATAACAGCGGGGTTCTTCTTCGTGAAGAAGAAAGACGGAGGCTTATGACCGTGCATAGATTACCGGGCACTGAATGCTATTACGGTGAAATGACGAGAGCCTTTGCCCTTGATCCCATCCGCTTTAGAACAACTCCGTGAGGCCAAGGTGTTCGTTCATAACCTGGTTCGTATTTGGTGAGGGGATGAGTGGAAGACCTCCTTTATAACTCATACTGGACAGTACAAATATCGTGTGATGCCTAATGGGCTAGCCCACAGCCTGTCAATATTTCATGCATTCATGTACTCCGTCTTCCAAGATATGGTGAACTGGTTTGTAATTGTGTATATCGACGACATCTTAATATACTCTCCTTCCCTCTCCCAGCATATAGACCATGTCCACCGGGTTCTCCAAACGTTGCGTGAGTATCAGCTGTTTGCTAAAGTAGAGGAATGCAAGTTCCACCAGACACAGGTAAAGTTCCTGGGATACGTCATCCGACCTGGCGCAGTGGCTAAGGATTAGTAGAAGGTTGCCGCCATTCAAGAATGGTCACGACCCCGCACAATCTAGGAACTGCAGCGGTTCCTAGTGTTTGCAAACTTTTACCACCGTTTCATTAGGAACTTCAGCCAGATGGCTGCACCCCTTACTTTCCTCACCCGAGGAAAAGGAACCCACCTTCTGTGGACCCCAGAGGCTAACGTCGCCTTCCAGAGACTCAAACGTGCCTTCTGCCCTGCTCTCGTCCTCCAGCAGCCACATCCTGAAAACCCCTTTGAGGTGGAGATAGATGCCTCCGAAGCCAGAGTAGGAGCCATCCTCATCCAGAGAGATCCGGTAATCGGTTGCTGACATCCCTGCGCCTATTTTTCCAAGAAGCTCACCCCTACAGAACACAATTATGATGTTGGGGACTGGGAACTCCTAGCTATTAAACTGGCGTTGGAGGAGTGGAGGCATTGGCTGGAGGGGGTTCGACATCCGTTCCAGGTCTTCACAGATCACCAAAACTTGGAGTACCTGCAGAACACTAAACGACTGAACCCCTGGCAAGCTCGCGGGACCATTTTCTTCATCTGCTTCAATTTTAAGGTCACCTACCTTCCAGGGGCAAAGAACGTTAAGGCCGATGTTCTCTCACGGCAGTTCGACCCCCCAGAAGCGGTTGACCGAACCCCATCCATTTTGGCCTCTTCTTGCTTCACGGCCACCATCACCTGGTCACTAGAGGAAACCATCCGAGTCACCAATGAACGTTCTGCTCCTCCTGCCGGATGCCCCCTGGGTAAACTATATGTGTCCACCCCCCTCCGGTCTGCTGTTATCAGGTGGGTACACAACTCCCGTAGTTCAGGACACCCGGGGGTCTCCACTACTCTGCGGCTGGTAGCACTGAGGTACTGGTGGCCGGGATGGAGAACGGAGGTGGAGCGGTACATGGCCTCCCGCCCAGACTGCACCCAGCTGTAATCATCTCATCAACCACTGGCCGGGTTGCTCCAACCTTTGCCGATCCCATCTCGTCCCTGGTCACTCCTTGCTCTGGATTTCATCACCAATCTCCCCCTCTCGAAAGTTAACACCGTTATACTTACAATGGTTGATCGATTCTTCAAGATGTGCTGCCTGATTTCTCTCGCCAAACTCCCAAACGCTGTGGACTTGGCGGAAATCTTGATCACATGTTCCGATACTATGGCATCCCAGAGGATGTGGTGTCCGATCTGGGTCCCCAATTCTCCTCCCAGGTGTTTCGAACCTTCTGCTCCAAGTTGAATATCTCACTCAGCCTTACCTCTGCATACCATCCCCAGTCCAACGGCCTGGTGGAGAAGACCAACTAAGAAGCGCCCAAAGCTTTACGGCTGCTATGCAAAGATAAACCTGCCGAGTTGGCTTCACATCTTGTTTGGGCGGAATATGCATTAGAATGCCCGGGTGAACCCGATCACTAACCTTTCTGCATTCCAGTGTGTCCTGGGATATCACCCGCACCTCTTCCTGTGGGTTTCAACGGCCAGTAACGTACCTCAAGTAGACGGTTGGAATCAATATTACAAGGAAGTCTGGCACCGAATCCAACTCGCCCTCTCCGGTCAGGCAGCACGGCAGAAGATCCATGCGGACAAGCGCTGACATGCTACCCCTCATGGGTCAACGAGTATGGCTCTCGACCCGCAATCTCAAGCTCCCTTCCTGCCATAAGTTGTCGGCCCGCTTTATCGGACCCTTCACGATTTCCAAACCAGTAGGACCTAACACTTTCTGCCTGTAACTTCCTAGCATGTACCATATCTGCCTCACTTTACATGCATCCCTCCTGAAACCAGCACGGTACAGCCTGGTACACCCCCCTAATGACAGGGCGGTTCCTCCTCCTCGCACCCTGCAGGACGGCTACAGGTATGCCAGGTTCGAGCCTTCATGGACTCCCGCCGCCGAGCGGGGAAGCTACAATACCTGATCAATTGGGAGGTGTTCGGCCCCGAGGAGCGACGGACATCTTGGATCCTGGCCTGGTTACGGGTTTCCACTGCACTCATCCATCCAAACCCGCTCCCTGGCTGCGGGTCCAACCATGGTGACAGCCTCAACCTGCAGGTAGCGGCCATTGGGGGGGAGGTACTGTCGCGCCCACGCCTGCTAATCGCTCTGCTTCTTAAAGCAGACAAAACTTTGCTATCATTGCAAATTATTGTTGCCATGATCAGGAACTATACCGAGCATTTCTTTGTCTCTTGTCTTCCCCACTTGCCCTGCGTGTTGCGTCCTGCCCTGTTGTCTTACCTGCCTCTCCTGTCCTGCCTGCCTGCCTGCCCCAACCTGCCCTGCTGTCCCATCGACCTCGTTCCTCCCTTCCCGTTGTCGTATCGTCCCGTGCCTCTGTGTAGGACTGATTTCACCGGCTACCGAAACCCCACTTACGTCTCAACCTCGCTTCTGGATCTCCTCCTTGGTTTTGTTTGCTCCCAGCCTTGTCAATAAACACCTGTTCCAGAGCCTTACAGAGTCTGCCTCCTCTCTGCTCGCCAGACATCACAGTCCCGGTCCCGCTCACATCTTACAAGTCTCGTCCCATTTCCACCTGCAAAGGAAAAATTGTTTTGCTTGGCAATGCTTATGTTCAGGTAAAAGAATAAAGACAAACAGCAGCCTCAACAAATGTGCTGCATACAATATTTAACAGTTAAAGTGGCTATGTTTTTCACGTAATAGTAGACTAGTCATACCTTCCCCTTTTAGAGACATTTTCTATGCTATTTTTGTCAAGCTACAACGTCTTTTTTCGTTCAGTATTATTATTTCCCTATTTTAAGGCATGAAATTCCCAGGTTAACTTCAGATGCTCAGAACATAAAACTCATGCATCCATCATGGAGTACAGTGAGCCTGGGTAATGGGAGAAAACTCAGACAATGGGAGAATTTGAAAGCTACACAGACACTAGACTTCAGATACGAGTATACAGAATACTGCAAATTTTTCAATACTATTTTTATTCATTGAAATATCTCATTATTACGGCAGGGTCAACTGATCTAGCTAACTTTTAATAGTAGTTAATCAAACGATGAATAAGGGTAGGGCATCTGAATTACCCACAGTCCTGAATAACCATTAAATATTTAAAGCTTTGTCTTCAAGAGGCTGCAGCTATAATGTGGTTTGGACTGCCAAGGTCTTCAGTGCTTCAGGCATTGACAACACCACTGTCTTTGTTTTGATTTATTATTTAGTCGAAAGCATTATTTGCTCATAATTTATTTTTATTTTCCTTTTTCACACATTCTTCTTGAACCATTAGAAAACAATACACTATATCTAAAGAGGGTTTTATTAACTCTCAATATGTTCAAAGGCTACTCAATTACTCCAAAATACTCCAAACACAACAAAATGTTAATACCTGGATCAAGAATCCTAGCACTGTGACTTAGTAAGCTTTGGCTCTTTGAATTCGAAAATAAAATACATATTTCCAACGAGTTCTTTAGTGCTCTCTGTGCAGAAAGTTTGCTGTGTATACTGAATTGTATAGAAATATACTGCTTTATTATATGTAGTGAATGATCTTGACATAAATGGATATTTCATTTTAAAGCTTTCTATGTTTTTATTGCTATCAGCAGTGCTAATTAGGTGGTGTTATTAATTGAAATCCTAATTCTTCATACATGATTTGCAGTACTACTACCAAACTGAGACAAGTTTAAATAGCATTCTGATAATTTATCTAATAAATCAGCTATGGTTGCAAAACAATATCTGGTTGCATAAGCAGCCCATTGGGGGGGCTGTATATTAGCTTTGTGCTTCAAGATGCGCAGCCAAGTCTGTAAGATACAGTATATTACAACACATCTGGAGCTTATTCAGGTGAGAATTTTAGTGTAACATGAACTGATTATTAATATTGCAAATTGTCATTATCAAGTGTATATCTCAGTAAATACACAATGGTTTATTTATTAACAGCTTATCCGGAAAGAAAAATAAACAGCACACCCTCCAGCCAAAGAGGTCTGGAACAACTCTGTTAACTCTGTCACTGATATCTGTCATCTGTCAAAGATTCTGTTTGTGTGTCATGAACCGCGGGGCGAAGGACCAAGAGGCAGGTGTTTCAGCAAACAAAGGGGAGATTATTGAAACCTAAAACTGAACTGAACAGTGGCTGGAAAGCAAAAGGGACCTTGATGGGTCAAAATGGGAGGACTGGTACAGGGAAGGACAGAGGCAGACAGGAGGAGTGACATTTGTGACTGGACTGGGGCTGATGAGACAAACCGGTACTTAAATACTAAGTAATAAGACTAATGAGGGGTAACAAGCAACAAGCGTGGCTCATCAGGGCGATGTTAGGGAGGACGCGTGCAGGGCGTGACATTGTGTGGAAATCATTCAGAATTTTGCCTACGTTACAGTGTTAGATCAGATTTAAAGATTTTGCGGTGTTCAGATACATTCAATTTAATAAACAAAGAAATTCCAAAATAAATTTATTTGGTTCAGTGGCGGATCTAGGATTTTTCTGAGTAAGGGGCCATCAAGGGGCCACAATATTCATAGAGGGGCCAAGTATTTGTACTACATCCTTGCACACAATCCATGGTTTTGGTAAGGTTTATACATTTCACCAGTCACACCATGTTGAAACACTTGAATGTAAATAAAAAAGCTTACACAGTAAAATCTCCTTACCAATTTTACATGCATTTTTACAGTACATAGACAAAATACTCACAAACACACACAGCATGTGAGAAAATCTAGATTTTTATTCATTTTTTAAAACCTTTTTACTTTTTCACAAATAATTTTCACAAATACTCTCTCTCACAAACAGAAAGTTCCATGTGGGTGACTAGTGTACATTTTGCTCTTCTAAAACAGCATTATTCTTCGGTTCTTGTGACAGGAACTGAACCGTTTTACAAATTCATTTACGTCTAATGCTTTTGCACGGTGGGACTCAATACTCAGCACCCCAAGATGACTAAAACACTCATCTGTCATTGTTGTTGAAAAATGATTTTTAATCAAACCTAGGGCTGAAAAGCTGCTCTCACATGAAGCACTGCTCACTAGTATCACAATGGCTATTCACCAACTTCACTCCGGTTGTCCGTATCAGAGAGAGTCTTGTCCCAGTTCGTGGCTACAATACAAATACATGTCACAAACTCCAAGCATGTATCCAGCTGAAACCATGTTGTCTATATGACCACATTATTAATTTTTTAATTGAAACTGAAGCTAAGACTGGAAAGCTTGAAATATTAAAGTGAGTTGTGGTAGATGTGATGATATACAAACCGATAAAAGTGTAAGCCATTACGTTAAAGTTATGGTAAATCTTATCACCATAAGGTGGAAGAATTCAGTGAATTTCTATGTCATTTCACAAGATAACATTATCAAACTTTTCATACTTTACAGTGTTAACTGTTGATGCTCTCCCTAAATGATTTCTGACCTGATGAAGAGGGACTGGAAGTGCTCTGCTCTTGACCAGCCTCTGGTCTGCCATATTCTGCTGCTCTCTCCCTGCTCTCACCTTGCTCATTTTCTGCAGCTGGCAGACTCACTGTTTTGGCAAAAAATTGCTGAATTCCCACCTGAGACTGACCCTTTCTTTTTATACTCTATCACTGCCAAACATTATAATATTAACACACAAATGCAAATTACAAAGAAGCACATGAATTAGCATTACATTTATTAGCGGAATGCTAATGTGCATGTCTAAACACAAGTAGGTAGGGTGACCAGACGTCCTCTTTTCCCAAGGATATGTCCTCTTTTTGATACCTTGAAATTGCGTCTGGCTGGGTTTTTAGAATTGTCGGGGTTTTTGAGCTGCTTAAACATTCGTCATGTCATGGGCATCCTACATGTCTATTCACTTCCACTCGCGCTAGTGGATCGGACTCCTGTCCACTCGCGCCAGTCAAAATATCACTAGCACCCCCCCATCCCCTCCTCCGCCCCGCTCATGCTAAGTTGTCCTCCTCACCTTACAAGTAGGGCTTCAGTTAACATTACTGTAAACTAATGTTTGCTTTGTTTCTTAATTTAATGTTTGTCAGACTTAAGATACACGACAGCTTTGAGTAAATAGGGATTTATGACCAACAAACTCCTCAAAATGTAGATGGTTATCGGTTGAAAAACTTTCTCCGCAGTATCGTTCAAATCTTCTTCTTCTGTAAGCTTTATTGACGCTTGACATTCCTATTTGGCTCATTAGCACCACTAGTGTTTGGGCTTGGAATTGCATCCACCTAATCGCTCTCGGACAAAGGACAGATGAGTGACAGGACAGGGGCACTTCAGGGGGCCAATCAGATTTCAGCTGGGGCCAATGCCCCTGTGACCCCGCCCCTAAATCCGCCACTGATTTGGTTAGAGAGAAATAATTCAGTGACCTAAATGTAACATGAATACAAACAAAGGAAAGAGTAAGTAAGCTACAGTCACTTACAGAAATTTTTCTGTTTGCTTAATATTAAACATAAATTAAAATTCCAATACAATCTGAATGTGTTATTACATTTTCTAATAGATCCAAAACCAATACACAAAGGCCATATTGTCACGTATCAACGGGAGAAGGATGACCAAAATGCAGGCTGTCGGTGAGTAAACCCCTCGCAGGGTTGTTGATTGCAGGCAGGGTAGCACAAGCAGACAGAGAACAGGGAGCACAGGACTAAGAGACACCAATATACATGACTAACAAAGGAGTAAAAGCAAGGCAGCTGTGGCTGGTTAACAAGAGGTAAGATTTGGTGTGTTCAACTTCATGCAGCCGCTTACAGCGCTGGCTTAAAGCAATGCATTCTGGTCCTGACGCAATGCATCATGGTTAGATTTTTTTGTCCGACTTTAGCCAGCAAAATGTCACATGGTACAAAAACCTTGCGAGAGCAAGACGACTTAAGACAGATCGTGCAGCACCTCTCAACTGACTGCACAAACTGGAACCGCCTCCATGACGACACAACTTTGCCCTTATTGGCTGAAGATTTTAGTCACACACATAACGTTTGTATCCCAGGCAGTTCCGAAAAGCACGTAAAGCAGTGAGAACTGGTTTTAATTTAATTTACCTAGTAAAATAAAGTTTAAATAAATGACATAAATGCTGCAACAGTACATGTGAGTTAGTTGTTTATTGATAGTTACTATACTGTTGCGCTGCTTTATTTGTTTAATCATCCTGTCTGTGAAGAAGGCATTAAAGTAAGAATTGCATTGTACTTTGTACATGACAATAAAAACTTTGAATCCTTGAAATAAATGTATTTGATCCTTTCCCTGGCAGCTATCTTTTTACACAGGGCCACTATACACAATAGTTTATTTTTTTCACTGCTAAGAGTTTGGATCAGGAGTTGGTTATTGCAAAAGAAGTAATGTGCATGCAGGTGATGTTTATATAGATTTATCTACACCCTTCTGGCAGTGCTGCCATTGCAATCAGATCTCACACTATGAGGAGTAGAAGTTGTCCGACTTTGCTGCAGTCAGTTTATACTTCACCCCTGCAGCCATTGGCAGATCTCGCTCCACGTCACGTCAGCTGCAGACAGACCTAAGCCCAAGTCGAACGCACCCATTTACAAACTTAAGGCTGATTAGAAGCCAGGGCTCATACAAGCAGGGTGGGGCTGGATATGACACATATACTAATAATATCCTCATACTCTTTTTGTAGAGTGTAGGGTGAACATGCATGCAATTTAAATGAACAGGCCTCCATTTCATCACAAATGAAGGACCAGAGGGAATGTGAGCTCAGTGTCACTCCTGTAAAAGGAACTCTCCTATTAGCTATAATTAATTATAAATCACAGTAAACTCACATGCAGCTATTTAGTGACACCTCAGGAGGACATACTTCACTCTGCCTAAGTCACACGGTTCTCTATCATTGTTCTGCACATATTTCATGTTAGAAAGCAGAGCCCAAGGGGATGGTTTTTACAGGGTGATTATCACAGTGAACTTCAAATCAAAGCTCACTAGAATCTAAACTGCTGCACTCCAAAGTTGGAGGGGAAAAATATCTAAGCCCCTTTGATTTCATCCAGTCTAATTTGAAACTACCCATTGACCTTCTATATATATCCAGCCATTAAATATTGACTTTTCATGCTGTGTATTTTTGTAATGTGTAGATGATCACACTATTTTAACTTTAATGCCAGCAGGAAAAAAATGGGGCCCTAGAGTAGGGGTAAAACAGTGTAAAATGTCTTGTGTTCAAAGTCTTGCGATACAATATCATTATGATACCAAGATTATCATAACATACCAAGGTTATATTCTACTGTACACCTGTGAATAAAATCTGTCTGTCTGTCTGTCTAAAATAGGGATATTCAGTTATTTTTCCTTGAAGTCCAAATCACATGGTTGGGAATAATACACTGTGTTTTAGTTCAGAGTTTTGATGCAGACTGGTGTCACTAATATACAAGAATAGCAGAGGGTGTTCTGGGTACTCCTGCTACCCAAAACCATGTGTTTAGACAAATTATCTTTTCTATTGAATGGTTGTGTGTGTGCGCATGTATGTGCTCGTGCACCACGTGATCGACTGGCATCTTTTCAACCAAAATTCTGTCCTGTCTTCTTCACTGTACTTCCTGGCTATAGGCTAAAGCCTTTTACTGGATAAATGACTGGAAGAAGAATGGCTGGACAAGAAAAGAATATAGGTCATCAGTATTCTAGTTTTGTAAAGATGTGATGCATTTGTGTTATTTTAAACATTTATATTGTATTTAATACAGCTTATTATATAAACACCAAACACCATTTGCTTGCTTTGACATCATAATGTATGCATGGAGTTATACAGTATATGCAACATTTACAGTTCAGCATTTGCTGAAAATAGGAAACATTGGGACAGAAACAGCTGAAGAAAGAACGTGGAAAAAAAAAAAAAACTGTGGCTGGTACAATTATGACAGTAGCAGTGACAGCAAAACATTAGGGTTACTCAAACTTGGGTGCTATTCAGAACCTTCTGGCAAATATTGCTCAGAAGTACTTGTCAAATTGCTGGAGTCAGTGGTGGCAGGTGGATTGGGTGGAGTGTTAGGCATGAAAACAGGTGCATCCTGTGAGTGACTGAGTAACTTGCTTGCCCTTTTTATCCCCGCTTCATTTGGGGTGACAGGATGCAGCTGTCAGCACTTGTCCGCTCTCCATGGTGCTAATTGACAGTTCATAGTCTGACACAGAGTGGAAGCTGGCACAACAGCTTATTGGGCTCTTCCCAGTCCCTCCCTGCCCAACCTCAACCACAACTGACTATTATACAAGAAGCAATATATTTGTGGACAGTGTCTTTAACGCTTACCTGTATAAATTACAATCATCCAAGCGGATTGATCAATCTGTCGTGCAAATCTTTATTGTCTGGTGTCTTAATGGCAACCCAGTTTAATGTTCTGCTCTGCACTTGTGAATGTTAAATTAACGGTGCAACCTTAGTCATCACATATGGTCTGTCAGGGAAGAAAATCCATTTGATGATGAACATCAGAAAAGCACACTACCAACCTTTCTGACGGCATCTTTTGCTCAGGTGTCATCCAGTTTTCCCATGCATCAAAATGACATAACACTGTAATATGTTCCCCATTGTGCTAAAAAATCAACTTTGTGCATCGAAATAAGAAGACTGGAATTTGGTGCTGTTCCAATCATAGTGCAGCTACTTCAAATTGTAAATAAAAAAGAACAAAAAAACACAATATTACACATTCAGTGTGATATGCACAATGCTGTCATATATAACTGCCACAGAAATGTTGCTTCCTTTGTGACAATTTTGTTATTGTACTCCACTCATTTTATGGTTACTAAAACGTTGATAGGGATATGAATAAGCAGTGTTTTCTAGATTATCTAGAACTCGATGAAGTCTGGTTTACATTAAATTAGTAAATTTAATAATTAGTTTATTAATAATGATGCACGACTTATATATATACACGCACCCTATCTACCAAACAGGGTAAGGCCACTGTCCCTGTGTGCTTCTGAATGAATATAACCATTTTCACGCTCTATAGTAAAAAACAATCCCATGAAAATTCCAGTCACATGAAGCACATTCCTTACTCACTATTAATTTGTTAACACTACCTCATCTGAAAAAAACCAATATCTTGTAGCAACTCTTATTCTTTAATACAGTGTGATGGATTTGTTAATATTTACTAGCCTATGAAAAAATGTTCTATTCTATAGTACTATTCTTGAAAGCAGAAATTACAAGATGTGTATTGTGGAAAACAATTTGAAAAAAATATATATTTATGATATTTTTAAAATGCATATTTAAAAAATAATCATTGAACTTTTTCTACCAGCATCACAAAGTATATTAAAAATTAATAATAGTTAAATAGGAAAGAATTGTCAAGAAAAAGCATATTTTTCCCCGTTTTCCCCATTTTTGTCCAATTTCCTCCACATATTTCACTGCAAACTGCTTTTCCCACTGTCTAAAGTGCCTCATTAAAATATATGGTCCCTTTACAGTGGAATGTTGCGGTCAGCAGCAGTGACAGCTCAGCCGCCGCATATCTAATGTGCAAGCAGAGGTGCAATCTTTAATTGAATACTAGGCCTATTTCCTGGAATGCATCAGCGCTCACCGTTGTGTTTGATTTCAACTCCTCTGAAAATTCCAAAGAACTCATTCTTTAAGATGACATCCTGTCAGCTCAATTCACTTAAAGGCTATTCAACAAATTACATGTGACGATTGCAGATCCTTGGATGAAAGGCATCCCCTGAGTCCTTACTTGTTACTATGGTACATTAGGCTGCTTTTACTGAAGTTTTTTTTCCCTCCTCTAGCCTACAGGCAACTCAGATGATATTCACAAGAGAACCGTGTACAACATGCTAACGTATAATTGCAATGATACAGTGACGGCGGAATCCTCAAAACACCGCATCAGTTCCACGCGGCTTGCATGCGTCCCAATCCTGAACTGTGCAAATGCTGAACATAAACCGTGAAAGGCAACTAACACCCAACACTCTCAACACTGACAAACCTCTATGAATAAAACTGGCACATACAGTACAGTACCAGCTGCTATAGCAAAAAGCATGAATTTACAGCGCACAATAAAGCTTGAGATTAAAACGTGTTTTACATTATTACAACATGCGAAATAATTGTGTTAATAATCAATGTATGAGGCAAAAAAAAGAGAAAATAGATATACTAATTTTAAATATCCCAAAGGCTTCTTAAGGTGAGGGATCAAGAGTTTATGTTATGTTAACTTTGCAAATACAATGAGACTTTTTTTTAGAGGTGGGGGGGGGGGTGATGCAGTATTGAGGACTTAAGACTGGCTAAAATCTGCAAGAATTAATCTTTAGACATAGAAATTATTATTATCTGTGCTTTGCCGTTAATTTGCAGTTTTACCCCACTTGAATTTTAAACTCCATTTTGCACTACCCGGGCGTCGGTACTTTTTTTTCTGAATAGTTTAACTGAAAACCTTGCTCAGTCCCTCAGGACCTTTCCCTTTCATCTTAGTGGCGTGGACCCCCGCTGGGCCTTCATCCTGTCTCAGGCTGCCTGCGTGATCTCTGATTTCTGATATCATGTCTCCCCCTGTTGTGTTTCGACACTGGATTAGCTGTTGAAGTGCAAAGGCTGTTTCCTGCAGTTCCTTCGGCTTTTTCCCTCCCAGTAGCACCCTGCAGCTGTTTCTCCTGTCATTGCAGCTGTGTCATGTGAAATAAGACATCTGTTTCGTCTTTCCGTTGCAATAACGGACAATTTTTCATCTGGCATTCTTCGCACAAAACACCATAATTACATTGTAACATAATCAAACAGTTTATTGAAGTCACTTGTCTTTAAAATGGGGTGTTGTCCTCTAAGGGGAGAAGTTACCAATTGCTTGTATAATTTCTTGATCTCCTACAAAAGGTGTTTACAGGCTAGAAATGTCATTGAATTTTTAAATGCACTGCTTCCTACTTCATAGCGATGCATAGAAGTGAATTCAGTCTAACTGATGTCCTTCCTATTTTACTTTCATGGGCCCAGATATTCCAATCATGGATTTTAAGGTGTTGTAGCTAAGATTTTTTTTAGGGTGGTGTTGCCTGACTAGGCTCTTCTGTGATACGACTGAGTTAAAAATTTTAAAGTGCAGTTAATTCCAGGGGGTCCATTAAGTCATTACTTCTACAAATAGTTGTCAGCTGTAAATATTCATCAGGAAAGCATCATAGCATTGTGTTATTGTGTCAAGCTTTTAGAATAGCTAAATATGGGCATATTACAAGGTGTGCTTTTCCAGAGTATCCACTGGTCATAAAACTCTGGATTCGGCCAAATACAGGTCGAAAAAAAATTCTAGAAAGTTGAAAAAGCAAAACATAAATTTGCCGGGCACCGAGCACTATGCTGAATCCAAATTGAGTGATGTGTACTTTTGGGTGTTGATGACTATGAACACAGGAAGTATTTGAAATGTCTACTCACCCACAATATAGTTCACTATATAGAGAGTCGGCCATTTTTTAGTGCTGTTTAAATTCTCAACTGTTTATTTCATCTACTATACAGTACACTACAGAATTTGTGTGAGGCACACCAAAAGGTAGTGTAAAGGAGCAGTATCCTACATCAATTGATTTAGACCATGATGTACTGCAGTGTTTGAACCATATTTGAGAAACTTTACTCAGTCTGAACTGTAACTGTTAACCATTGTTAAGTAGCTCGTTCATGAAATACTTGCACATGAGCTATAACAACAGTTGCAGTGCTACAGCTGCTTTAAAAACAAATGGTTATTTTAATGCCCATTGTATAGCTTTATATAGGTAATGATAATGCCCAACTAATATAGTACATTGAAGATTTGTATAAGATATAGTAACAGCTGGAAGCACATCATGCTTTTGTTGGTGAATACAGTACATTCATGTATGTTGTAAATAAAGTGTGCACAAATTTCTGTTGTAAAGTTTCATTTACTGTGAAGTTTTAAATTTCTTTTTCATTCATTGTTGTGAAGACAGGTCAATTATGTACTTATTCAAAAATAGCAATGTTGGTGTCCATGTTCTGGTGTGTTTTTTTGTTACAATAATGAACAACAAATACAATCATGAACACAAAATATACAATACAGAAGTAATACAGAGTAAATTTGTTTACATTTATATTTTAATGATAGAAAGAATGTTATGGCATTTGTTGATGCGACAGATAACAATTACAAATAGCTGCATATAATTATGTACCGTAGCGGGATAACATCTGCCTAGTGTATAAAGTGAGTGAGTGAGTAAGTGAATAGGCGGGCGTTTTGAACATAGCCACAGTGTGTGAGTGTGTGTGTGTATGTGTGTCTGAGAGAGAGAGAGAAAGTGGATTTGTATTTACCATTATGGCACCAAATGTCCCCAAAATCTGGTAAAATCTGTTACTTCTTAGTTATAGTGGGGACATTTCTTAGGTCCCCACAATATAAACCTCAATTTTATAAAAATCTGAGATTTCAATCAAAAAACTAAAAATGCCTAAAGTCTTGTATTTTGTTTGATTACAGTACTTATACAGTACTTGATTACTGTACTTATAATCTTATGTTTAAGTTCAGGGCTAGGTAGGGGTTAAGGTTGTCATTGTTGGGATTAGGATTTGTCCTATAGAAATTAATGGAAAGTCCTCACAAAGATATGAATACAAATGTGTGTATGTGTGTGTATGTGTGTGTGTGCGTGAGAGAGAGAGAACGAGAGAGAGGTGACAGAAGAGTGAGAGTGAGTGGGGGGGAGGGTGAATTATTATTTTCTCTATTTCTAATTATATTTCCACAGGTACAGACTGTTTTTTTACTTGTTATTGTTTCCTAAACAATACAGTATAACATATATTAAAAGAGCATTTGCATTGTATTAGGTATTATAAGTAATCTAGAGATGATTTCAAGTATACAGAAGGATGTGTGGGGTTATATACAAATGCTACGGCATTTTAAATAGGGAGGTTGAGCATCTGTGAATTTTGGTATCCACAGGGGGTCCAGGAACTAATCCCCTGCAGATACCGAGGGCTGACAATAACCAGATTTGACATTGGTGAATTGAATTGAATTATAATGTGCGGTTGGCTGTGGTCACATAGCAGTTAATTCAGAATTGGTTCGTTATATAAACGATCAGATATCGAGTATTGCATATAAGAGGTGAAAAGGAACGAGACTTAGATGTACTCTGGATGTCTAAAAGGGTGGTGTGAAATCAGTAGAGGCACATTAACGGTAAAAGTTGTCAGCCGGGGCTCCTTTTTGAGGCCCCGGTTTTTGGCAGGGGTCCCTAGGCTTCAGCCATGCATTGAAGGGCCCTTGGTAGTCAGTCACTGATGATTTAAAGCAAAGCAGAGAAAGGTGTGAGAGACTGTAAGAGTATGGAGGTTGGTGAGAGGCACAGAAGCTTATTTGATTATCTAACACAGCACCCGACATTCTGCATCCCAGGATCTTTCTAGAATGAACCAACATGCCAGGTACTGTTACTAAATATCAGACTGGTGAGATGAATAAACCTGAGTCCAATTCATGCTGTTTATACCTGTCAGCCTGAATATTAATATAAATATATCTGCTAAATGTTTTGTTAGATATTTCATAAAGACTACAGTTATGTCAGAATACTAAATTATCCACTACTTTGTCCAGATTAAAAGCAAATTTTAGCATTCATTGAAACTGATTCATAAAGAAGTAAGTTAAACTTTAAATTCAATTTTAATATTTCAGTGTCCCTCATAAAATAGATTTTGACTTTATGACACCCTTGGGTGAAGTCATCCAGTAATTATGTTCAGATACAATTACTTAAACTCATAAATTCATTTTAAATAGGTCTTGCTTAGCTAACTGATACCATAAATTTGTCATGACTTAAAAACGCATGCAACTCAGAAAAAACTTGATTCATATCACTAATCTAGGAGGTACTGTAGGTGGATATAAAAAAGGTTTAGGTGTCACTTGTTCACCTATGACACTAATAAATGCTTGTTGAATTAGGTATTCACATTTGCACATGGTAAAAAGAGCGAGCCCATAGTAAGTCATTCTCCTTTTTAGTAACGGCGATTTTTCTTTTTTACTGCTACTGAGATCATACACTTTCTATTTACAATTATTAGACAAATACAGAGTTTCTAGACATATATACTGTACGTGAGACTCACTGTGTTCATTTAACATCTAAGTAACTTGCCTACTTTGCTGAAACAATTGGCAATGCATTTATGGTAATATCCATGTGAAATGTTCATAGTCTGCTAGATATAATATTTGTATTTTCAAAAAAGGTTTAATCAATTGCAAAACCAGCAAATGCATCTTATTTAATAGACTAGATATTCTTAATAACAACTTCTATAAATGTCACGTATAAATCAAATAGGTTTGGTAACACAAATTTTGGTAACACAAATTTAATTTTGGGCAAAAAGGTTTAATCAATTGCAAAACCAGCAAATGCATCTTATTTAATAGACTAGATATTCTTAATAACAACTTCCATAAATGTCACGTATAAATCAAATAAGTTTGGTAACACAAATTTTGGTAACACAAATTTAATTTTGGGCAGCACAAATACTTAATAGTAACTGAGTTACTACTGAAGAACAAATCATGAACAAATATAGTAGCTAATTAAGGTAAAAGATGTGTCCGGATTCATTAAGGATAAACAAACATGAGATCAGTATTTCACTTATGTTATTCTTTACTTGTTCCTTCAGTAGTTCCTTCAGTAGTTCGCAAAGGTTTACAGAATTTACAGATACTGTATCAAGTATAGTAATTGCTTGAGATGAAAAGTCATGATTCCTTAGCGATGAAGACATTCAGGGGTGGGGTCTTCAGAAAGCTTCGTAGCGCTAAGTAGTTTGTTGTCTAGTACTTAAGATCAGTTGTTAATTAGGCATTTCCAGAAACCCTTCATAAATAAAGTAGTTTGTTATCTCGTTCATAGATTATCCAATGCTCAGACCCACTCTTTATTTTCTACATAGTTCTTTATTTGAACTTTTTTGCCTGCTGTCCTGTCACAAAGACACAGAAATCAGTCGAAACAGATGATACACTGATGCTCTTTTTTGGACAATGTAATAATGCTGATGATAAAATAAGAGGTCAATATTGCAATACAAAAATATAATGTTGACTATAAATTAGTGCAAAAAGGGCTTGTTGTTGTACCACCTGTATGCAATTTGAGTACATAATCAGGGTTGTGCACCATTCATAATTGACTTGAGAATGACCTTGAAAATCAAATTCAATTCAAAAATTTGTTGAAAACACAGTGCAGAATCGCAATTTGACTTTGAATATAATGAAGTAGAATTACAATGGAATTGATTTCACATAAATTCACATGCATAGTGTAAGTGCAGCTTAAACAATACAGCTGAATATTTCAATATGAATTATACAGCACGTTAACATAAACAGCAAAAAATGAATCCCGCGCATACCCCCCCCACGTGATCATGAATATTTACGGAAGCAGAAAATACCCGTCAGCCACGCCCCCCCTTTCAACCCCAACCCTATCCATCTGACAATCCACTGACACTCACAAAAAATACTACTGCAGACTCCTCACAAATGGTAACACATATAAACAATTAAATATGCAAAATCAGTTAGTTTATATAGATAGCTGTGGTAGCAAGTATTTTATTGTTAGGAAGGGTGACATTACTTGCTGTTGGGGTTGTGTTCACTTTCCTGTAATCTGTCATGGTATGGATGCCTTGCCACATACGACAGGGGTCAGAGTTCATGAAATGATCCTTAGTTTGGTGCTTGTATTTGTTTGGCTCTCTTGATGCCCTTTTTCAGGTTGGCCCCGGATGTGCTGTATCTCTTAGCATTGCCAGATGCAGTCTAACTTCCCTATTCATCTAAGGATTCTGGTTGGGGAAGTACTTAATCTGTTTGTGTGTAGTGACTTCATTAATACTTGTATTAATGTAATTCAGAACAGAATAGGTGTACCTTTCAATGTCCACTTCCGAGTCCAACTTGGCATTGGTGACAAACAAGCTCCAGTCTATGTACTGAAATTTCTGCTTTCAGTAGAGTCTGCCACTTAAGACTAGACTTTCATTGTCCTCACTGAAGGTCTCACATGTCTGATGAGTGGTGTGTATTTGGGGAGCAGGAGCAGGGAGGTGATCTGATTGTCCAAGGTGGGGGAGCGGAAATGTTTGTGTACACGTAGTCCAAGATTTTATCTCCTCTGGTGGGGCAGGAGACATTTTGATGGAACATGGGAAATACACTTCTAAGGTTGGAATGATTGAAATTGCCTGCCGTAATAAAAGTCCCATCTGGATGTGCCATTTGTTGTTTGCTAACAGTAGCATGCAGTTCTTTCACTGGTAGCTTAGCGTTAGCATCCAGTGGTACATATACGGCAGTGATAATAATACACGTGAATGCCCAGGGTAGGATAAAAGGTCTATTATCAGATATTCTAGATCGGCAGGACAATGATTTTCTGTTACGATACTGTCTGCACACCAAGCATTGTTCACATAAATACACAGACCTCCGCCTTTGGGCTTACCGAAGTTCTCTATTGTTCTGTCGGCCCTGAAGATGACGTGCCCCTCCAGCTCAATAGTGTTGTCTGGGATGCAGTAATTTAGCCACATTTCTGTGAAAATCATCATGTTGCAGTCCGTAATACGTGTGTGTGAGGTGATCCAGAGTCATAGTTCGTCTAGTTTGTTCACCAGAAACCGAACGTTGGCAAGGAAAATGCTAGGCAGAGATCATTGGTGGGAGGTTAGCTGTAGCCTAGTCTGAATACCTCCACGCTTCCCAATCTCACCGCTGCCGCTGGGCTCTTCTTGTAGACGGCGCTGCGGTGTTATCAGTGTTGGGCAAGCTACTTGTAATGTGTAGTGAGCTAAGCTATCAGTTACTCAACAATAAATTAAGCTTCACTACACAAACGCTACCACTCATAGAAATATAGCAAGCTAAGTTACACAAATATAACAAAAGTAGTTTACTACATCAGAAGCTACTTCACGTTGTACCAACTTAATGCCAGATCATTGCAAAATGACAGTCAGATGCACTGGTTAGAACATTTATTGAAGAGCAGCCCATGATTTATCACAGTGTAGACATTGCATTATGTGAAGCATCGAGACATAAATAAAAGATTACTGCTGGGAATAATAAAAAAAAAAGTTATTGGCCTACTATTAGGTAAACCAGTACTCTAGTAAACAAACTATTTAGTACCAAATTAAAGCTACTGTGTAGTGTTCGATGGGCAAGACATGGCTATAGGTTTAAATCAATGTAAAATTTCTAGGGAAAAGAAAAACCATTTGTAGGCTAGTTTCCCCCTGCTAGTCAACATGGGTTAACATTCATTACATGAGGTTATTCCCTCACTTTCGCTAATTTCTAACACTTTAAGTCAAACTGTAGGATATTTTTCGCACACACATTTCATTATAGCCTACTGCAGTAGGGAAATGAAACAGTCACCTGAATGTGGCTTCTCAGGTTGGTGTTAGATGTCTTAGACGTCGACAACAGTTTGGTCTTGGGATTGCATAGCACAAATCTAAACACGTATTTTTTTCTCTGTCGATTCAACAAGTGTTATATATTTTTGCAGAGAAGGCCACGGCGTGACGTCAGTGGACTGCTCCTCTTGTTCTCTTCCTGTCTTTCCTCCATCCTCTTGTGCTGTGTGTGTTTGTGTGTCACTCTCGGTCGCTCTGCTAATTCCAATGCCATACGCATGCGTGTTTCGATAGACAGGCAGTAGAAGCAGAGTAGAAGGTCGCGCATGAACATGCTTTATTTCT